>CM060076.1:1895000-2005000 GCA_030533445.1 Cyprinodon diabolis | reverse complement strand
TCCAGTATTTGGCATAATGTAAAGTTAAGTTAAGCAGTCCCAGAGCTACTGAAAAAACTCACTGAATCAGAATTTGCTGTATTCCTGAGAAAGTTTCCCCTTATTTGAAAAGTGAGGTCCAAAGAAACCAGCAGTCTCTATCAGACTTTCTTTTCTGGTGGTTTTTTCCAATATTTTTCCTTTATACAGACAACAAAAAAAGATGAAAACTCTTTATTTATCGTTTGTATTTTATTTCCTGAACTCATTCGGTGAAATCTGAAATCTCCTTCCTAAATGTCACGGAATCAAACCGTGTTTATCTGCTGATGCCAACAGTATGGGATGCCGAATGTAAAACTTTAGCTAAAAGCTTTTCACTGTCACATTGCAGCTATTTAGGGCACTTTCTTTCACATTTAATGTCTTCCAGCTTACACCTACATCTAAATGTTCCTATACCTTTACAGAAATCTAAACATGTATTACATCTTAAATGTCTTAAATCCGTTGAAGGTATTCCAACTAACCATCTCTGCTTAAAAGCTCAACACATGACCACATCCTCACCTAATTAACATATTTGCTGGAATATCAACGTAGGAAATACAGAATCAGCAACAACCTCTAAATACATTTCAAACTACAAACAATCTTTATAAAGTTGCTTTATTCTGGGTGTGCAACGAACAATTATTTTGCAAATCGCTTTTTTCAATTAATCAATAAATAATCAGATAAATTAGATTTTTTGAGATTTTTTTACGAAAAAATCCACTTGAGGAGTTCTGGATAAAGTAGATAAACAGACAAATGTCATGTTCGGTTTAAGGTTCCTAACCCACATGCAGAACACACGGAAACAAACACAGTGAAATAAAGAACTGATCCAAGGGGGTAATCAGATCCAGGACTGGTCACGACTGGGTTCACTGCAGGGGGGGGGTGGGTGGGATGAGAGAGTGCAGGTCTGTACCTGTTCTGGAGTTTGAGCAGAGCGGCAGAGAGGGGGAACCAGGAGGGTCCAGAGGCTGTCGGCAGGCTGAGGGCTTGGCGGAGGCAGAGCTTGGTTTGAGTGTTTGCAGATCACAGATTTGAGTTTCCCTTTCAGATTCTTCAGAGAGCGGGCAGGCAGGTCTTTGACAGGTTAGATTCTCCAGGGTTCTTCAGAGATCAGACTGACAGATTTCCAACAGAGAAACTCTTCAAGGTTTCAGGTTTCAGGCAGGTTCAACCTGGGAAGCAGAGAGGACAAAACAGATCAGGTTCAGCTTCAGGTTTTCTGGGAGTCAGAGATTCAGACAGGCAGGTTGGCTCAGGCTTGCTAACCATAACTGGCAAAACACTCTGGCGCTGGAGTGATGTCCTCTGCCTACTTAAATACTGGTCTCCTGATGAGCAAACGAGCCGCAGGTGGTGCAGTCAGCTCCAGGAGACCTAGAACGCCCTCTGGTGGAGAAAAGTGGACAGACCTCCAGACCCCAACAACAAAAACATTTTTATATTTAATATTTATCATTCTGGTTAAATTCCTGCTCTAAGTGGGTCGCTCTGTCTGCTAAAGGCACGTTTTAGAATCTCTATACTCCAGTCAACAATGAATTAGTTGACGGTTATTTGAATAATCAATTAATCCGATTAATTGTCTCAGCCCTACTGTATTCAATAATAATTCAACTTAAAAACAATTAGCAGAGGACAAACAGTGGATTTGAGTTTGAATCAAATGCAGGGATCTGTTTTAGTCCAGCAATTGAAAAAAATAATTAACATTATGTCAAATATTATTAATAGATTCCACTTATCAATCCAGAGGGGGTCAGCTGAAGCTAAACTTTGACTGCAGGCCCAGTTTTCTGCTGAATCTGACCATCTATCGACGCTTTGAGGGAGGCAGGAGCTAAGAGCAGCGCTCACAGAAACAACAACAGTTGCTTTTTAAAAAAAATAGGTCAAAGTTTGGTCTAAAAATATAGTAACAAAACAGATAAGTTGGCAGCAGTTTGTAATCTGGATCCTTCAATCGACACAAAATAACATCCCGCCATCTGTAACGCAAAAATCAGCATGTATAAAAATTACCTTAATGTTAAGGTGTGAGGCGTCGATGCAAACTTTTTAAATCGTCCATAACAAGTTAAAAAGTACTAAAATCAATTTATCTATTACTGTTTTTGATTGAGGAAGGTCCTGAATAGTTTCAAACAGAAAGTGTACTTCCCTTCCTTGTGTGACAATAATAACAAACCCTTATTAACGTTAAAATGCTCAGTCGAGGAGCTAGACGGCTTTTTTTTCACTCCTTCAATCTTTGTAGAACGAAACGCTTTTTATTTTTAGATGATTTCTCTAGTGAGTCGTTGACGTCATCTAATTGTTGTTGGATGACTGTGTTCCTACCCAATCTGTGCCAGTAGAATGATCAATACCATGACCCCATTTCCTCACCTGCAACCAGAAATACATCCGGGTCGCCATCGATTAGATTTTTTATGAAAAAGGACCTTCCTATCAACTATACTGTGTAAAACGTGTAAAACGAGACAGATGGACCCAGTATTCAAGGCCAGTCAGACAATGGAAAGTTTCAAAATGTTTGATTAAAGAAAAACAATAAAACAGAACGGGACGCAGGCTGCTAAGGACAAGCCGACCGCAGCGGCTGTAGGAGGGGGGCGGGGCACCGCCCAATCACTGACACTCTGGAGGGAGAAACAAAGGTAAGTGACCACCATCGTCCGACAGGAGATGATTATCCGAGTGGGTCACTTACCTGGTTTAACAGTTCAGTCCATCCAAAGCGTCCCCGATGCAGAAACCCCATTGAGATGAAGGAATCCGTTCCAGGTCAGAGAAACAGTTCAGAACCGGACAGTTCCAAGATCCAGGGTTCCAGGAATCCTCAGAGCATTAATGCAGGTTCAGAGTTCTATGAGTCCAGCAGCAAACTCAGACAGACATGCTCAGATGGAGACAGGAAGGCTCAGTGGTAGAGAGGAACATAGACAAGACATGGAACCAGAATAGATGCCGAACTTTAAACTGGTCTAAACCTTGGAGGCAGGCTTACGGGAATTACAACTGACCTCCCCTGCGTTCTGAGCCAAAACCCTGAGGGCTCAGCGGAGAAGAGCCGAGACACGACCAGAAGACAAACACCAAACACTCTAAACCCACTGGCCTCAAACATGAAAGGAAACAAACATGAAAAACTGACATGAAAAACATAACAAGAATAAACTAAAAAAAACACAAATAATAATGATTTGGCCCAGATAGCTGGAATGAACTTTATATATAGCAGAGGCAGCAGGTGAATAAGATGAATGATAATTAGAGAACGGGGAGGGAACGGCAGGTGAATGAAGCTACCGGTGCTGCGATCTTGACAGCAGGGAGAATAATGCATATTTATTGTGATTTAGATTTGTTTATAAGACGTCAGAGAAGCAACACAATAAAAAGAATTTAAACTCATCTATTCTCTCAGCAAAATCCCTATTAATATTTAACAAGATATAGTTTAGAATGCTTTAATAGTTTAAGGACAGAAATGGTTACGTTGGGTACCAAATTTGTAATATTAAATCATAACCAGGATGAATTTCTGGTGGAACGTGTGTAAATGGACAGACTGGGTAATGATATGCAGCAATGAATGATTCTGAGACTCCTTAAATGTCTCTCTCACGGCCTGGCAGTATAGTTTCCATGCTTATTTTGGTTTATCTGACTCAACTTATGAGAGCAAATAAAAAGCAATTTATCCGACAGGCAGACCTACACTTAGCTGATTGCTATAAAGTAGAACATTTGCAGTGAAAAGGCAGCTTCACACTAGTTAACGTTAGATAATGTGAAATACTAACGAAGGTAATGAAGGCAAAGCTATAGTTTTAGCTTTTAGATGTGAATCTGATCTATTTTAGAATGAAATTTCTTACATTAAATAAGGAAGATTGAGGATCCACCTCCTCCAGGTTTTTTTCCTGCACACACACAAACATACACCCCTCTAATTTGGTTCTACAAATATTTATATGGTCTCCATGTTTTTTCTTAATATAAAACGTGAAACAACAACATTTAATCCTGGCAGCTCTATCTATATTTATTTAATCTAAGTGCAGAGAGGTTATTTACTAAAAATACTTGTCAGAAATGTTTTCCTCGGCTCATCTTAGACGCTTTAGTTTATGCTTTGAATCAGGGTCTGCTTTATTTCCCCCCTTTCAAAGCTAAACTTTATGGCACACAGAGACGTCATGTTGTTTAACGCTGCAGACCTGGATGAATTGGGGATGCACGGTGCAATGATGCAATGTTTGTGTAGGGAGACGGTGTTGGAGTGGTGATACTGTATGGTAGTCAGGGGCCGATTTACCATTAGGCAATACTAGGCATAAAACTGTATAGATGTACAGTTAATTCAACGATTTCTTATTTGTGCATAATTATGTTTTTCGCTAAAATGTAGCGATTCACGATATTTTAAAACTCATGTAGCCGATAACCGATATTGATACCGATGTTAAAGCTGGACAAAAATAAGTAGTCATTGAAAATAGCAGTTTTGTTATCCATTTCTGACACTTTGAAAAATAATATACTCAAATATATTTTCATATGCTGATATCAAATTGATTTTTAAAAACGCGGTATTGATCTATTTTACTTTCAAAATCTCGTAAAATTTCATCGTTCTGTTACAAACTCTCGTGATATTTTGCAAATTCTTGTGAGATTTTGTTAGTAAAATAGATCAATACCGCGTCAATATATCAACATATAAAAATATGGCAAAATTTAGTGAATTTTCGGGGGATTTCGTAGCATAACGATGACATATAGCAATATTTCATTAGTAAAAGAGATTGATATGGTGTTTTTAAATGGCAATATATCAGCATATGAAGATATTGGGATATTTTAATGTATCAATATTTTTTCCCTCGTCTTTAGAAGTTTTTAAGTCTGTAAAAAAGAAGTTTTTGAGGAAGAAGAAGAAGTAGTATTTATTTATTTTTTTTAGACTTTAGAAACTCAGAAGCTGATCAAATATCGGGTTAAATATCGGTGGGGTGGCCGATGTCCGATATTCAGTTTTAAGGCCAATACCGATAGGGGGCCGATTATATCGGGCATCCCTAATTAAATGCCATCAGAACGCTGATAATATTAAGTGTGTCTCAGCCCCCCCCTTCAGTGTCCACCATATTGGATCAGTCCATTTGCTGCACATGTTCAGAAAGGTCCAAACAGACAGCAGCAAACCATTTGAAAACAAACGATGCAAAGAGCAGTGTTGCCAACTTAGCGCTTTAGTCGCTATATTTAGCCACTTTTCAGACCCCTCTAGCACTTTGATTTCTAAAAAGCTCCTAGCGCCAAATCTAGAGACTTTTTTCTGCTACTGGAGACTTTGGAGACAACATCTAAAAGCAGCGAACTCTGCTCTCCAGAGCAAGTAGATTGGTAACCCCGCCTCCTGCTCTCCTCTATCTTGTCTGCTGTCATGATTCATGCAGCTATTATTTCATCCAAATGAAAAATGGAGAACAGATAAGCAGATCATGGCTTGTCTACAGTGAAAAGAAGGACTGGGTTATTTACTTTGGCCTTTTTGGAAACACAGGAAGGAGCAATCAGCTAAGTGAGCTTAGTGCTTGGAAAAAATCTTTCATTCCTTTAGAGACAGCATGAAAAGTCAGCTGAGTACAAAACATAGAGAGGAAAACAAGAAGAAAGGGACAAGAAGAGAGGGACACAACCTAGAACAGATAATGGATGTCTATTCTATTAACATTTCTCTATCTGGAGAATGGGGCTGTTTGATGTGTTGTCTTCTCAGTTCAGAGGGCCCCTGCCTGTCTTTGTCTAGGGCCCCAGATTTCCTGAATCCGTCCCTGGTGGTAGTAGTGTAGTAGTGTGGTGTTTCTGTAGTGATTTTGTGGTTATGTTGTGTCTTTAGTGGTTTGGTGTATGCATTGTCTCACATGTGGATTAGAGGTGAATCTTTAGTGTAATGTTAATAATGTTTGAGTAGCGACTTGGTGTTTAGTAATACTTTGTTTATGTTGTTAAGTGGTATTTGTGCACTAATATTGGTTGTAGTAAAGTGTGTTGACATAATGACACAGTGTGCGTGTAGCGACTTGACGTGGCAGTTGTGTAGAGATTTGGTATTTGTGTAATAACGCAGTTTAATAGTAGTGATGTGGTTGTAGTGACCTGGTGTGGGTGGGGTGAGGTAGTGATGCGGGTGTGGATACACTGACACATGTTGGAGTAGGTCCGCCCCTTAAAGGTTTTTCAGCCATACAATAAAAAGTTTAAAGCCTAATTCTCTGAGCAATAAAAGCCTTCCAGAATGAATGAGGTAGTTAGAAAGTTTACCCAGGGACTATTAACTTTACGTGCATCACAGTTCCCCTGCAGAGCTTTTTAATCACCTTCAGATGCATCACAGCACGTTCATTTAGCCTCGTTGGGCTTCAGCTGTTTCAGGAAAATGTTTTAACATTCTTTTGTGAGGATTGCCCCCGGAAATTCTCCCAACGTGTGTCCATTTGGATTTGGCTGAAGCTGCTGGTAAGGTATGGGGGTTATGTCAGATAAAGTTAGTTTACGTCGACTGTTTGAATTTGATGTTTAAAATAAACAGATAAAAGATGATATGTGGTGTTTCTGTCTCCAGCTTCTTCAGCTGCTGCCGTGACGGTGTCCGACGAGACGGAACGAACCATGAGAGCTTCATGGACTCCAGCTCCAGGAGATGTGGTCAACTACCGTCTAAAGTACGTTCCTACTGATGGAGGCAAGGAGGTGGTCCTGAAGATCCCAGGAAGGACCACCTCTACCATCCTGAAGCGCCTGCAGCCTTTAACCTCCTACAGCATCACTGTTCTGCCCATCTACAAGCGCGGGGAAGGAAAACCAAGGCAAGGAGTAGGAACGACACGTACGTTGGTCCATGATTCAACCTGCACAGAGACATATTCATATGAGACACTTTAGAGACATAGCCACTTGAGACTCTATAAAGATATGTCCATCTCAGACACCGTAGAGACATGGACACACAAGACTATAAAGATATGTCAATCTCAGACACCGTAGAGACATGGACACACGAGACTATAAAGATATGTCCATCTCAGACACCCTAGAGACATGGACACACGAGACTCTAAAGATATGTCCATATCCGACACTGTAGAGACATGGACACACGAGACTATAAAGATATGTCCATCTAGGACACTGTGGAGACATGGCCACATGAGACTCTATAAAGATATGTCCATATCCGACACTGTAGAGACATGGACACACGAGACTATAAAGATATGTCCATCTCAGACACCGTAGAGACATGGACACACGAGACTATAAAGATATGTCCATATCCAACACTGTAGAGACATGGACACACGAGACTATAAAGATATGTCCATCTAGGACACTGTGGAGACATGGCCACATGAGACTCTATAAAGATATGTCCATCTCAGACACTGTAGAGACATGGACACACGAGACTATAAAGATATGTCCATATCCGACACTGTAGAGACATGGACACACGAGACTATAAAGATATGTCCATCTAGGACACTGTGGAGAAATGGCCACATGAGACTCTATAAAGATATGTCCATCTAGGACACTGTAGAGACATGGACACACGAGACTATAAAGATATGTCCATCTCAGACACCGTAGAGACATGGACACACGAGACTATAAAGATATGTCCATATCCGACACTGTAGAGACATGGACACACGAGACTATAAAGATATGTCCATCTAGGACACTGTGGAGAAATGGCCACATGAGACTCTATAAAGATATGTCCATCTCAGACACTGTAGAGACATGGACACACGAGACTATAAAGATATGTCCATATCCGACACTGTAGAGACATGGACACACGAGACTATAAAGATATGTCCATCTAGGACACTGTGGAGAAATGGCCACATGAGACTCTATAAAGATATGTCCATCTCAGACACTGTAGAGACATGGACACACGAGACTATAAAGATATGTCCATCTAAGACACTGTGGAGACATGGCCACATGAGACTCTATAAAGATATGTCCATCTCAGACACTGTAGAGACATGTCACTGTGGAGACATGGCCATATGAGACTCTATAAAGATATGTCCATCTCAGACATTGTAGAGACATGGCCACATTAGACTCTATAAAGATATGTCCATCTCAGACACCGTAGAGACATGGCCACATTAGACTCTATAAAGATATGTCCATCTCAGACACTGTAGAGACATGGCCACATTAGACTCTATAAAGATATGTCCATCTCAGACACCGTAGAGACATGGCCACATTAGATTCTATAAAGATATGTCCATCTTCGACACTGTAGAGAAATGTCACAGTAGAGACATGGCCATATGAAACTGAAAATGCGAAGGCAAAAGTAAATAACCCAGTCCTTCTGTTCAATGTAGACTAGATATGTCCATCTCAGACTTCATAGAGACATGGCCACAAGAGACTCTATAAAGATATGTCCATATCAGACACTGCAGAGACATGGCCACATGAGACGCTATAAAGTTATGCCCATTCCAGACACAGTACACTAAAGAAAGATGCCTATCTAAGACACTGTAGAGACATGGACATCAGATCAAACAACACCAGATCTTCCTTAATGTCACCAAACATCTCTTAGTCAGCCAGGCTATTGGAGCCCAGGTTTTTCACTAATCCACTCTGAGTTCAAGGACTAGTATTGTCTAACAACAACTGGTTTGAATGATCGTCACACCTCTACCAGCAGTTTTCCTCTGGATTGGTTTGTCCTTAGGTTTTTTTCTCTTTTCTTTCACTGCAGTGTCTATTTACAAGGCTCCAAGAAACCTGAAGACCTCAGATCCAACCAAGACCAGCTTTAGAGTCTCCTGGGATCATGCTCCTGGGAATGTTAGGGGCTATAAAGTGACCTTTCATCCTACAGAGAATGATGTGGACCTGGAGGAGCTCCTAGTCGGTCCATATGATAACACAGTGGTTCTGGAGGAGCTCAGGTGAGTTGCTAAAGGCTTAAGCTCCAAAGATTATATTTGTTTGTACTTTATCAGTTGGTACTTATAAGATTCTGTCTACCTATCACCGACAAGAATGTCAGACACTTTCTGATAAAGTTTTGGTCTTCCAAAAAGGCTCAAATATGTCGGCACACACCCACTAGTATTTGATTAAATGTCTTTGAACAAGCTGCACTTCCACCACATCCTCATCTAGATCCCTTAACGTCTGCTTGGCAGAATGAGCAGAGTTCATTGGTTTCCTGAGGAAGACCCAGTTCTTAATCATCAGCTTTGAAAGGAACCAATTTGGAAGAGTGTTAAGGATCCTTTCCTGTTCAAAAATCTAACCGTCATTATTCCACCTACCTTTAAACAGCCCCAGGGCATCATGGCACCGCCACCGTGCGTATTTTTCTTCGCCTTGTTTGATCTTCATCTCGTGTGGCCATCGAGACCTTCTCCGAAACACCTTTGATTTGTCAAAGTAGACTGCAGATTTCAGGCAAACCTGAGGGTTTGACTGCTTCTTTCTTGGTCAGCAATCTCTCAGTCCACGGTGAGGTTGAACCAGTCTCACCGTGGACGGCTACGGGGGGGAAGTTGATAAAATGCCGCCTACATTGGAATTCCAAATGTCTTCTGGAGCAATGCTTGATGGTCAGACAAGACAAAAGTCAGCTAGAAAGATGTTTTTAAGAGAGGGATGGGCTTTCAAATTTACTCTGGCAGTATGATGGTGGCAGAATCATTCTGTGGGCTGCTTTTCAGCTTCGCCTTAAATGACCAGTAAGATTTTTCTGATTTTCCGGCAGGGCAGGAACAAAGTACTCTGTTGCTGTTTTTGGGATGTTTGACGGAGGCATCAGCTCTCCTCTTGCTGGGGAGGAGAAGACGACTCTAACGGACGAACTTCCCGAACCTCCGCCTCCGGATCTCTCTGGTAAAAACAGATTGATCTCACCTCTTACTGCTTTTTTTGAGCACTCCTGCAGAGCAGACGCTTCGTGCCTCACATGGTTTCTGTGCAGCAGCTGCTTGGATATCCAAGTTTTGCTCCAGCCGCTGCCAGAAGCTGAGTTATTCGTTGTCGAGAGGAATTAATATCAGTGTTGTTTGGGGGATTGCTGATTGAAACTTGGCGCAGATGACCGTGATTAGAACAAATCACTCTGGGCTGCTTGGCCTGGGCCTCCACACCTCCCTCCTTTCTGGAGTTTACTGCTTAAAAGTCCTTTAATAAACTTTAACATTTAGAAGTTGCTCAAATGAACGTATTTGCTACCTTTATCCTGACCTTTAGAGGAGTTGGAACAAACCTATACACCTCCATTAGCTCCCAGAAAGCAGCACCAACTTAGATCTGCCAGCTAAATGTTTCTTTAGTCTGAAAAAAATAGAGATATTTCCAGATTTATGTTCCCTGAAGGGTGGAAAAAAATGAGCTTTGTTTGCAGTTAGAGTTTAATTTCATCCAGAAGGTGAGCTGCTGCACACAGATCTGCAGAATCGGAAAATGTTGCGCTTCCTAGGAGAGTGTGAGGATGCTGAGATTTTCCACCTTCACATGTTCTGTCTTTAGGTAATGTCCACATCGTAGAGGGAAATGAAATCTGAACACCCGTCGCAGATGTTAAAAGCTGGTGGAGACATCCCCGGAAAACCTGCAGCCACATGTGGTTTCTGCAGCTTTTTATTAGTGTCTCAAAACTCAATTCTTCAGTTTATTTCTATAGCGCCAATTCAGAACACACGTCATCTCAAGGCACTTTACGGTTCACCAGATCATCCAGTCAGATTAAATCAAAGTTTTCTATCTAAGGAAACCAGCTGATTGAATCGACTCATTGACTCTTCAGCAATCCCTCACACTAAGCATGCTTGTAGCGACAGTGGAGAGGAAAAACTCCCTTTGAACAGGAAGAAACCTCCAGCAGAACCAGGCTCAGTGTGAGCGGCCATCTGCTGAGGCCCACTGGGGTTCAAGGAGACAGAAGCAGACATAGAAAAAGAAGCATAGATACAAAAAGCAGCTCCACAGTCGGCCCCGTCCAGGAAACACACAGCCAGGCAGACGAGCTCCGAGCCAGCTCCCATGTCAGAGGATGAAGAGAGCACATCCAGTTAGTCACAGTCAGAGAAACAGGACTACACTGGAAAACAGGCCAAGCTCCAACATCTAGAAACAAAGGTGTTGATGGCAGCAGCACAGCTGATATTTCTCTCCAGGATGGAGTCACAGCCAAACAGGAACAGACCAGATGAAGCTACTATGAGAAAAAGCAGAGAGAGCAGAACGTTAGAGATTGAACTAATAGATTCTGCAGAGTGGGAGAATAGAGATAGAATGAAGCAGAATGATGAAAAAGGGGTCCCTATGTCCTCCAGCAGTCTAAGCCTATAGCAGCAGAGCTATAGAGATAGATCAGGATAACCTGAGCCACTCTAACTAGAAGCTTTATCAAAAAGGAAAGTTTTAAGCCTGCCTTACGGACTAAAACTCATAGAAATTCTAGGACTCCTCTTCCTTTTTTTTCGAGTTGTCCTTCTGGACAAAACGTAGAAACATTTAAAGGTGTGAAAAGCTTTATGAGGGGGTGTGTTTACAAGCTTATTAAACATGTTACTCATAGAAATGTGTTGTTTTAAGCGACTGGTTGAAGGGATCCGTCTGTTAAATCCAAGGGTCCAAACCGAGCCTGAGAGAGCTCCCTCAGACGCATGGGTCTGCTCCAAGTTTCTGTCAGAGGTTTTGCTGTTTGGCTTTTGGGGTTTGAGGCTGCAGCAGCCTGTTGGCCACCAGCAACAATAACAAGCAGAGCGGCTGATTTCTGCTGTGATTTGTGTCCCGCTGCCACCCCAGAGTCACACAGGGCTGGATGTTTATTGCTCTAACTCAGAAACGTTTAATCATCCGCAGGGGAAAGTGTTCTGCTTTCCGTCTTTCGTTCGAGCAGAACCCGGACGGAGCGGCTTGCGTTTAGCACCAAGCGTCTGTTTCTGCAGGATAATAGGAGAGAAGTGGATCTGTTTGTAATGACTGGGCATCCAGCGGGCGTGCCGTCCTGCAGACCAGGACGAGCAGATGTTTTTCACCCTCACAGGTGCCTGAAGGAGCGGTGAACTTCCAGCTTCTGACGGCTGCAGCAGGAGGAGGCAGCTGAACAGAGCAATGGGTTGGATGTGCAGCAGCGACAAGAGAAACAACAGCAGCTGTTATACGTTCTGTTATTAGAATGATCTGTAAAATGACTTGTTCTGTTCAAGAGCTTCTCTGTTGCTTCTCTTCTTCTTCTTCTTCCTTTCTGCCACTTTCCCTCCACATGGACAGAGCTGACTGAGTTGATACCGTGGATCTCACTGGTCTTCACACCACAGTTATTGACAGACGGAGACCTGAACCCTTCATCTCCAACAGTGTTGCCAACTCAGCGACTTTGTCGCTATATTTAGTGACTTTTCAGACCCCTCCAGCGACTATTTTTCAAAAAAGCGACTAGCGACAAATCTGGCGACTTTTTACGGTGTCCCTGGCGGCTTTTGGAGACTCTTACGTGAAAGCATGTATCGTTCCTACTCTGCCGTGGGGCGCCTCCCCCATCCCAACCCCGTTCTCCCGCAGGAGTCCCTCTCAGCGCTGCAGTCAGAGCCGCAGGATGTTTACACTCAGCGTCCAGACTGCAAATGAAGCGCGCATGCGCCGGGATTGACGGCGCAAATTGATCACGCTGTGCCGCTCCGCCCTGACTTACATTCAAGGCGGGAGCGAGCGGGATGTAAATGTAAAATGTTATTTGGTCTAAAATAAATAACTGAATTTGAAATATTTTTTCTTAAATAAATAACAGCATTTGATTCACACAGCCACAGCCAGTCACTTAATCCACTTATCCATTGTGTTTTCCTCTCTAAGATTAACATTGATCTGCTGGTGAGAATCTTTATGTGTCAGTCTAAACACTATTATATAGTGTTTTTACTCACTTTTTGTCTTTCTGTAACGACATTATTTCTCCCACAGCATCAATAACATGCACATCACTTCTTGTGGCAGATTATGCAAATTTGGTGATGACGTCATTTAGCGACTTCTAGCGACTTTTAGCACAGCCAATAGCTACTTTCCTTACTGAGGAGTTGGCAACACTGATCTCCAAACTTTTAATGTGACATCATTCCCTTACAGTTAGCCAGACTAGCAAAATAAGAAACAAAAGCGACTTTAAGTAATCAAACCCTTATATTGATCCCTTATTCTGATTCTCATGATTCCGTGTATAAAGGGATCCATGACTAGTTTGTTGGGCTTGTCACTACCCGATCCGTCCTGGAAGCACGATTCATCCTGCGCATGCGCTCATCCAGATATACATCTGGTTCGCCCTCGATTTTATTTTGTTGAAAAGACCTAAATGACGTTTTTCCCTCCCCAAAAATAGTAAGCGTACTAAAATATAATGTTTTAAAGTTTAATAAAGTATTTCCTGAGAAAATAAATGCTTTTAAATCGTCTGCTCCCCATCTATACCGGAAATGGGATCCTACACTAATTCCGGGAGCTAAAT
This sequence comes from Cyprinodon diabolis, assembly GCA_030533445.1. Lineage (NCBI taxonomy): Eukaryota > Metazoa > Chordata > Actinopteri > Cyprinodontiformes > Cyprinodontidae > Cyprinodon > Cyprinodon diabolis. Next base: position 1,991,382 of record CM060076.1, on the reverse strand, counting down.
TGTTCGGCTTTGGATTTAAACATGAATCTAGTGTTTTTGAGTTTTATGTTTTCCTTTCATGTTATAGTGCACAATGTAAAAAAAGAAACAGCTAAAATGCAGATAAACATTGTTTAGTCATATTTTGCCGGACTCCTCTGAGCATGTCCTACTGCGCTGGAAGCTATAGCGTAAACAGGCTGTAAGCTAACATTAGCACTGCTGTTTTATGTTGTATTGTGTCTGATTTAGACAATGCCGCACTGCGTCACATCATCAGGTTTTTATGAGCCTTTATACATGAGATATCTGAGGAAAAAAACACAAATATATTCTAGAGTTTACTATATTAGCTAAAGCTAACACCATTAGCAGAAGCTAACGGGAAATCAAAAGATCTGAACGTAGCATTACTCATTAAAATAAGCCAAGGGAGTCTCTCGATTTCATCCGCCATTGTTCCGGGCAAATGAAGGATAGGGTAGCTCCGCCCAACGCACATCAGACCCACTTTTTTACGCGTAGCTAGAGCAGCAAAGATGCTTCAGCTGCGCGTCAGAACTATAAGCGTAGCACGCGCATGCGTGTTTTTGCTGAACGTAGCGTTACCCTGACCGCACAGAAATAAAAGTTATGGCTAAAACTCTTAAAACCAAAGGAAAACTTTGGGTTTGCAGCCAGATTGAAGAGGTTTCTGTTAAAGTGGATGAGAAGAGATCTGAAGAACCACAACAGAAAGAAGAAAATGCTGGAGATCAATCAGAAGGATCTTTATTAAATGGGATGAATGTCGCATTAAAGTTGCAGGAAAGGTCTTGGAATCTGCTTTCTGAACAGAAACCTGACATGTTATCAGAGGGGTGTGGACCTTTGAGATCCAACGTAACTGTTGCTTTTTGAACCTTAACGTCCTGGCGTCCCCCCCCCCACCCCCCGTCTCTCTGCAGACATTCAGTGCAGGACGTCAGCCAAGGCCGACATGGTGCTGCTGGTGGACGGCTCCTGGAGCATTGGCCGCATCAACTTCAAAACCATCCGTAACTTCATCGCCCGCATGGTTGGCGTGTTTGACATCGGCCCCGACAAGGTGCAGATCGGTGAGCCTCTTCCGCCGTCACCCCCGCCTCTAATATGAACGGAGAAACGAGGAAACGAACATCAAAGGTCTGCGGTTCAGACTGTAGATGTTCTCCAACACAGAGAAGATCCCCGTTAGACGGCAGCTTGTTCTTTATTAAACATCCAGTCGAGTTTTGACCAACTATCTGGTCACATGGTCAACAGGATCATAAAGATGGAGGCAACACCTTCCACCGTCTGAGAGTTCAACCTCTCTGGTCCTAAATGGGCTCCAGGAACCTGATAGATCTCACCTTTCATTCAAAAAAGATTTTGTTGTTATTTTCCTGCAGCTTTGGCTCAGTACAGCGGAGACCCGAGGACCGAGTGGCACCTGAACACCCACTCCACCAGAGACTCGCTGCTGAATGCCGTCAACAACCTTCCATATAAGGGAGGAAACACGATGACAGGTGAGTCTGTGGGAGGGGCTTGGCGTTCCAGGATCAGACACGTTCAGAGTGTTTCCATTTTAAACCTTGTCTGCTCTGCGGCTCCTGGTTTGAGTTGATATTTAAAAGCTTCAACAGGAAATAAACATTTCTGATAGTTCTGTAAATACAGTCAGCTATATGGCCATATATGGACATGCTTCCTGTTAAAGGCTCCTTTTAAATTTAAAAGGAGTTAAACCCAAGCATCGGAAAGGTACCGAAGAGGATTAGGGTCACTGAAAAAAAAAAAGTTAACTGATTTTTAAATTTTATTTCAGTTTAACATGGGAAAAATTCTGACTTTAATCTCAGAATTCTGACTTTTTTATTGTCAGAATTCAGTCAGAATTCTGAGATTAAAGTCAGAATTCTGAGAAAAAAGTCAGAATTCTGAGATTAAAGTCAGAATTCTGAGAAAAAAGTCAGAATTCTGAGATTAAAATCAGAATTCTGAGATCAAAATCAGAATTCTGAGAAAAAAGTCAGAATTCTGACTTTAATCTCAGAATTCTGACTTTTTTCTCAGAATTCTGACTGAATTCAGACAATAAAAAAAGTCAGAATTCTGAGATTAAAGTCACAATTCTGAGATTAAAATCAGAATTCTGAGAAAAAAGTCAGAATTCTGACTTTAATCTCAAAATTCTGACTTTTTTCTCAGAATTCTGACTTTCTCAGAATTCTGACTTTTTTTCTCAGAATTCTGACTTTTCTCCCATACTATACTGAAATAAAATTAAAAAAATCTCTTAACTTTTTTTTTTTTTCAGTGGCCCTAATCCTCTTCCGTAGAAAGGGGGTGGGTATTTATATATTTTAAATTTTAACATTTAAATGAAAAGAAAATAAGCCAGATTATAAAAAATAACAGATTTGTGTGTTTTTACTTCTTCCAGCAGGTTTTATTTTAATTTACTTGTTTTCTTGTTAAGCTGCTGTCTCCTCCTCCCTTCTTTGAACAGGAATGGCTCTCAAATACATCCTCCAGAACAACTTTCAGGCGTCTAAGGGGATGCGACCCGACGCCAGAAAGATCGGGGTCCTGATCACGGACGGAAAGTCTCAGGACGAAATCATCCAGAACTCCCAGGTCCTGAGGGACAGCGGCATCGAGCTCTACGCCGTCGGTGAGCCGAGGCATCCCGGTTTTGTTAATACGTTTTAAAAGGAACGGCTCTGACTGCACGTCTTCCCCTCAGGTGTGAAGAACGCCGACGAGAACGAGCTGAGGTCCATCGCTTCAGACCCCGATGAGATTCACATGTACAACGTGGGAGATTTCAAGTTCCTAGTGGACATTGTGGACGAACTCTCCAACAACCTGTGCAACAGCGTCAAAGGTGGTTCAGGTAGGAGCGGACCGACCGAGATGCTCAGCAGTTCGGAGGTCACAGACTTTGAAGGGATTCATGTTGTTAATGTAAAAATAGGCAGACATTTAGAATCTGTTTGGGAGCCAGTTGGACCCATTTTGTATCTATGCTTCTTTTTCTATTTCTGCTTCTGTCTCCTTGAACCCCAGTGGGCCTCAGCAGATGGCCGCTCACACTGAGCCTGGTTCTGCTGGAGGTTTCTTCCTGTTCAAAGGGAGTTTTCCTCTCCACTGTTGCCGCAAACATGCTTAGTGTGAGGGATTGCTGAAGAATGACCTATAATATGCAAGCAAAGGTCGTTGCTGAAGGATCATCCAGAGGGAGCATGTCTTGCAAGTCAATGACTGGAAGCAATCAGCTGGTTTTCACTGGAAAGACGATATAGAAATGAGTAAAAATGTCTTAAATTACGTGTATTTACCCTTAATTTAAGTAGGTAAATGAGATAGTTTGCCAATGGAATGAGTATTTTTACTCTTAAAATAAGATAATTAGATAACATGCAATTGAAATAAGACAACAGGGCGACAGTGGCGTTGGATGTAGGAGTTTGCCCTGAAATCGAAGGGTTGACGGTTCAAGACCCGACTCCGACTTTCAGTGTCGTTGTGTCCTTGGACAAGACACTTCACCTGCATTGTCTACTGATGGCGGTCAGAGGGCCCGGTGGCGCCAGTGTACGGCAGCCTCGCTTCTGTCAGTGAGCCCCAGGGCAGCTGTGGCTACAATGTGGCTTGCCACTATCAGTGTGTGAGTGTGTGTGTGAATGGGTGAATGAATGTAGTGTAAAGCGCTTTGGTCAAGTCTCCTAACTTGAATAAAGGCGCTATATAAGTACATGCCATTTACCATTTACCAATGCAATTGTGTTTTCTCATTTAAAATGTAAATTGTCTTGTTTCATTGGCAAAACGTCTCTTTTTCCTCCTCAATCCAAGAACAAATGCACTTATTTTAAGAAATAATGACTGATCTAGATTTCGATTTTTCCCAGAGTCATGTCTCTGTAAAGTTCCTGAAATGACGTGTTGTGAATCGGCGCTATAGAAAAAAACTGAATTGAAATGAATTGGGGTGAGACAGCTTAGCAAAGCGCATTTCATACAATTAACTTTTTAAATAATCAGGACTAAATATTTCTGACTGCAGCTGCTTCAAATAAATGAAGTAGATTTTCTTACATGTAAGCGACACAACAGAACCGCTTAATATAAACAACAGATTTTTGGAGATTCTTGCAAACTTCTTTGCCAGGGTACATAAAATGGTACGGACAGAGACGCGCAGAAAAAACTCGAAGACGAGACGTAGACTCACATCTTAAGCACAGAGTGAAAGCAAAGCTGATTGTGTTTTAAAAGAGACACAGAAACAGAGTAGAGTTAAAACAGAAATGTATTAATTGGCAGCTGAGGTGGAGTACTACCCTAATGGACTGGAACAAAAAAAATGAACATTAGGCAGGAATTATGTAATGAGTATGAGAAATGTAGGCATATGTTTCGCTTTCAAGGCTACGTGCTACTAGCCTCGTTAGACCATCCTGATCTCGCGAGCTTTCAAGGTTTCACTCGCTAATCAGTCTGGAGACTCTCCGTTAAAGAAAATTTGGAGCTGTTCACCAAACGAACGTCCAATCAGCGTTGGCTTTGAGGCGGGTTGAGGTGTGACGCAACGAGAAGCGCGACAGTTCAGTCTAAAGAACATGGCGGCTTTAGCCGATGAAACTAGCGTTAGCGTGGCTATCGAGCAAGTTTTATCGGAATTACAGAGTATTTCTTCACTGAAAGAAGAGCAAAACACTGCTCTGGAGGCTTTTCTCAGAGGAAAAGATGTTTTTGCTCTTCTCCCAACTGGTTTCGGCAGGAGTAGCTCTGTTAGTACGTCATATGCTTCGTTGATCTGATTGGTTTATTTGGCCCGTCTATCACCAACATAGGCCAATCAGCTAACCAGTATTTTCACCCCTTCCCAAAATTACTTCAACGGAAGGTTTCCAGATGGATATGCGGAGCAAATCCATCTGGCGGAGTCAGGTTAACATGCTACTCCTCCTTCACTGGAAAAAAATCAAAATCTAGATAAGTTGTTTTTTCTTATTATAAGTGTATTTGTTCTTGGATTTAGTAGGTAAAAGAGAGATTTTGCCAATGGAACAAGACAATTTACACTTACAATAAGAAAACACAATTGCATTGTCTTATTTCAAGTGCATATTATCTAATTTTCTTATTTTAAGAGCAAAAATACTCATTCCATTGGCAAACTATCTCATTTACCTACTCAAATTAAGCGTAAATACACCTAATTTAAGACATTTCTACTTATTTTTAGATCCTTTTTCCAGTGTTCACCTCCCTCTGACATTTTATCAATACGGCCAATGGAGCTCTAGCTTGCTAAATCTAACACTTTCCTATCCTCTAGGTTTTACTTTGGGGTTTTAAAAATATATGTGGAACTGATGACCCGTTTTAGGGTTTATTGTAATAAGCTCAGGTCAAGACAGACAGTGGAATACTTAAAAAGGCGTTTATTGAATAAAAACAGAGCAGGCTGCGGCTTGGGGAGTCTGATGCAGGAACGTCAGCCTGGGTGCCATTCCGAACTTAGTCCCGCCCACAAGGTTTGAGGTCGGGAAGTTCGGTCTGGCATTGCTCAATAGTAGCGCGAGTATGCTAGCACAATATCTGGCGGGCCAATCAAATTGTCAGGGCGGGCTTTATACGATGATGGACAGATGATCAACAGTAACGTAATCAACCACGTGACCAAAGCGCGCTTGGGTGACAACAACAATGGCTGCCGCTGGAGAGTTGAGGTGAGTAGATTCTGCTATTAGGTCTGTTCTAGAAGATATCGACAGCAAATTAATTTTAAAAGAGGAACAGAAAAACGCGATCAAGGCATTTTTTGAAAAGAAAGATGTTTTTGGCTTCCTTCCTGCGGGATTTGGCAAAAGTTTCATTTATCAGCTGGCTCCCTTGGTCGCGTAGCATACGTCACGCACTCCGTTGCTCTTATTGGTTGTAGGTCTATCCAATTGAGTGCAGAGGCATTTTTTTCCTCGTTCGTTCAAAACACGCCCCATAATCACAGCTCTATGGAGCAGTATCAGACTCATTCTGACTAGAATTGAGTAGGACTACGTCAGGCTAGAGAGAAACAGGTTAATGACTGCAAAAATCACACAGAGGATAATTATGAACGCCAGAGTCACTAACCTGGTTTGACAGTTCGGTCCGTGCTCTAAGAACGAGTATAATATCAGCTGGACAAGCGCCTTGCGGCAGAAAGCCCCTGCGTCAGAAGATCAGATACGAGCTGACGAAGGATGACAAGATAATCCACAGGGCGAAGTCAAGACGCATATCTAGGTTCAGTCACAGAAGAATCCAACAGGAGTCCGAAGACAGGCCAGGCAAACTAATCGGACGGGGGCAGTCAGGCTCAAAGGTCCAAATACAGAAACAGATCAGGACCAGACAATCGGAATACGATAGCAACGCTAGAGAACTCTCAACACCAAAGGCTCAAGAATAATCTGGCACCGATGGCTGGGACACGGGGAGCTTAAATAGGAAACCGGAACAGGTGGTTCTGATGAGGAACAGAGGAGAGCTAGACAGGTGAAGGAAATTAGCAATCAAGCTAGCCATCAGCAACAAAATCATGATATATAGTTTGAATCTGGGAAAATTAAGACGGGCTTTCATCTCAGAGGGAAGAGCTCCTCCTTCCAGGTTTCAGAATGTCTTTCTAGTTCATTCATCTATGTTACGAGACCTGAACCGGCCCGTCTTATTCTGGGTTTCAGAGACTGAGATAGGCCCGCCCACCAACCTGGTGACATCAGAAGTGACCCACTACTCCTTCAGAGCCACCTGGACCCCTCCGGGAATTCCTGTGGACCTGTACCGGGTCACGTACATGATGGCGGCTGGAGGACCCACCCTAGAGGTGAGTTAAAGGTTGACCCGTTACTCTGTGTGGTGCTGGTCCAGTTTAATCCTGGAGCAGTTGTAAGAATGAGAAATCTTGATCCATCCATGGATAGATGAATGAAAAGACGTGACGTCAGAGTTCAGCTTGCTTACGCTACAGTAAATCCATCTAACAGTGTTTTTCCCAAAAAGGGATTACCTTCCATACTCAAAATACTAACACGAAAGTTCCAGAAAGCACCTCCATAATTCTGGAACTGAGAACTGAGACAAGTAAGTTTTAGACAGTTTCTAAAATTATGTTAAAATTTCTAGAGAAAAAAAGCCAAATATCCAGAAAATACATTGGTGTAAAAGGTTTTAAGGAAAGTAATCTTAGAATTTCAGATATGAAATTTGCCCTGTAACTTCTAGAAAGTACCAGAAGGCATTAATTGCAGTAAAAATACATAACTTAAGACTGAAATTAATGTCTAGAATTTGCCATGATTGAGGTTGAGGTTCTAGAAAGTAACCCTAGAAGTTTATAGTTATAAGACGTTTTAAGAAGTTCCCTGAAAAGAGGCTGGAAGTTTCAAATAATAATCTTGCCCTTAAGTTCTAGAAAGTACCAGAGGGCATTAATTGCAGGAAAAATATAGAACTTAAAGCTACAGTGTGTAATAATTACAGGGATAGACAGTCAGAAATGTAATATATTATACATAACTATGTTATTTATCATCATCTACGAGCTCAGCCTCTTAACCTTAATATTTGCGTTGCCTTAGAATTCGTTATTTATAATTACATAGGAGCGGGTCCCGCAGCCATGGAGGCAGACATCTTTGCGCTACGGCAGCGCAGAGCCAACAAACTAGCGATTGCGAGATCGCCGAAACGTCACAACGATGTAGAAAAAATAACGGGTATTTTTATTATCTTAAGTCTACATGAAATCTATACCCTACACAGACTAATGAAATACTATCTGTAAAATTATCTATGTAAACAAACCTCATCACTTGAGAAGGTAGGTGATGCGGACGTTGTGGAAGACATTTTGTCCCGTAACACTCGCCGTACTGTTGGGGGGGAGAAGCGGTGGGGGGGAGATGTTCATGTTGCTGCAGTCTGCAGTCTGACCGCTAGATGTCGCTAAAAGTTACACAATGTAGCTTTAAGACTGAAATTAATGTCTAGAATTTGCCATGATTAACTAGAGGTTCTAGAAAGTAATCCCAGAATTTTATGGTTACAAGAAGTATCAAGAAGTTCCCTGAAAAGAGGATGGAAGTTTCAAATAATAATCTTGCCCTTAAGTTCTAGAAAGTACCAGAAGGCATTAATTGTGGGAAAAATATGGAACTGAAATAGACTGAAATTAATGTCTAGAATTTGCCATTATTTGCTAGAGGTTCTAGAAAGTAACCCCAGAATTTTATAGTTACAAGAAGTTTTAAGAAGTTCCCTGAAGAGAATCTGAAAGTTTCAAATAATAATCCTGCCCTTAAGTTCTAGAAAGTACCAGAAGGCATTAATTGCGGGAAAAATATAGAACTTAAGACTGAAATTAATGTCTAGAATTTGCCATGATTAGCTAGAGGTTCTAGAAAGTAACCCCAGAAGTGTATAGTTACAAGAAATATCAAAAAGTTCCCTGAAGAGAGGCTGGAAGTTTCAAATAATAATCTTGCCCTTTAGTTCTAGAAAGTACCAGAATGTGTGACTTGTGGAATAAGTATTACAGGAATTTAATTAGAAAGAAAAAGGAATCAACCTCTAAAATTCAGGATAAAGGATTCTAGAAAGTTCCTTCGAAATTCTGCCACTGAGGTCTTTAAGATCTAGACAGCTACAGGAATTATTCTGAAAGTTTTAGAAAGTATGTTTTCAGAAAATATATCCTAAGATAGGAAACGTTTGAGGAAAGTAACCTGAGGGATTCAGACTGTAAACTTGCCCAGTAAGTTTAAGAAGTTCCAGAAGGTGTAATTTATGAGAAAGTATTAAAGGAATTTAAATAGGAAAAATCAGGATTTAACCTTTAAAAATCGTCAGTTAACTGAAAATTTCAGACAGTGCCAGTTTCATACATTTTTAAAATATTCCTCAAAATTACTTTCAGATAGGAATGTTGTAAATTTTGCAAGTTGCCTTATAAATTTTGTTGAAAATGAAGCGGTAAGATCTGAAGCACTAAATACTCTTCAGGCCCGGGAATTGAGTTTCCATGAGGTTTCTGAAGCTACAGATGAAGTTTAGAAACAGATCATCCAAGTTCCAGGAAAGTACCCTGAGATTTCTTAAGGAATCTACAACAAAAACCTGTAGGAAGATATGAGCTGTTTCATTTTCAGGAAAATAAAGTTACTGGCAAAAAAAACTCTAACCTTGCTGTCGGAATCTGGTAGAAGCTTAAATATGTAACATAAACTTTGTGTCATCATTGTTGTCTCTTTTCCACGTTTTAATATCAGACTTTCTTAAGAAAGTTAGGAATGTTAGGAAAAGTGAGAGAGAGAGAGAGAGAGAGAGAGAGGGTAATCTGATAATTGAGGAGGATTGGATGACATTTGCCAATCCCAGTGGAAAGGCACCAGCTTTCATTCATGGTGGTTCGGTTGGAGGTTTTTAATCCGCTTCTTTATTAAACCAAAACCAAAGCCACATTTACTGGAGGTGAAGCTGTGTGTTGGCAATGTGGACACCGGGAGGCCGATCATTGGCATATCTTTTGGGAATGCCCATTGGTTAGACCCTTTTGGGCAGAGCTTCACAAGGTACTAAACGGTCTGTTTAAAGGCATACTATGCAACATTTTTAAGTTAATTAATGTGCTCCATAACGTTTTGGATGATTAAATGAGTCATTTCAGGTTGAACAAAGGTTTTCTCTGCCGCCCTGGTGGTCTGTAGGGGAAATACCGTACTTGGAATTGCAGGAGCCCTCGGCCCGCACCCACAGGCTCAGAAGTCTCGTGCATCGTGAGAGTCGGTCTTGCTTTACGGCGAGAACTGCTATGCGCCCCCAGTGAAAGGCATGCTCGTTGCTAGCGCAGTGGCGATATTTGTGCAGTTATCATGGCGGAACCAGCGAGAAAACAGCGAAAGCCCATGTCGGAGCAGGCAAGAAAGAGGAAAAGGGCTCTCTACCGCAGTAGACATGGTGATTTGTTGCGTTCGCCTGTCTGCTAAGCTCAAAACAACCGCGCCTGGCTTGACGGAGAAACCAGCAGAACAGCTGAGCATATTTACGACAGTGCACTTTTACTTTCGCCCTCTGGGGGGAGCCTCGCTGGAAAATCAACACCGGTTGCATAGTATACCTTTAAAACTAATCTCCCTCTGCAGTTTTCAACATTATTTTTAGGGAATTTTGATTTAGAGGTCAGTAAAGCTGATGAACATTTATCTGATATTCTGATAACTGCTGGTGAAAAAGCACTCACAAGATGTTGGTTGGTTGGTCGAGTGGATAAGTATTGTAAAAAAATACATTTACCTTATGGAAAGGATCACCTTCTCCCTCCGACTTCAAACATATTCACTAAGGCTACGTTCACGCTGCAGCCTGAACTCAACCAAATCCGATTTTTTTTACCCTTATGCTACCTGGATATGATTTTTTCATGACAGTCTGAACAACACAGATCCGATTTTTCCAATGGGACCCGGGCCACTTGGCTATGTGCTCCTGAATCCGATACGAATCTGATCTTTTTTAAATGCGACCAGGCATCCATCCGACCTAAATGTCATTAATACCCAACCGTGTTCACTCTTCTGCTTCTTGCTACGCAGAAGTGGCAAGAACAACAACAACGATGGACGATAATGCGGAGAGTTTTATTTATGTTTAACCATCTTGGAAATATTGAGTTTTTAAGGTTGGGAAAGATCGCTAGATGTTCTCCGTCACTACCATCCATGTTTACTTCTATAAACACAGAGCACTCTTGCTTATGACGTCATTGCGTCCTCTACTGTGCATGCAGAACACTTACGGTAGGTTGTATGAATGCAGTTCACACAGGAGATCACATACAAGTGGCTTATATTTGGAAATGTGAACGGCAGCGCAAAAAAATTGGATTTCATAAAAAAATCAGAATTGAACACGAAGGCCTCCAGTGTGAACGTAGCCTAATAGGTGGGCTAAGTGGGTTAAATACGCTGGTCTTAAACAGACAGAAGTATGGAATGGATGACAGGGCTCGATGTTAACCATCGCCCGATCACCCTGGGCAAGTCGTTTTTAATTGTCGGAAGAGTACAAATGATCGCAAAAAAAAATCATTTATCACTTAAATTACTTTAAAATCAACATCAAACATCAAAATCAACATTCCCTTAAAACGACCCACAAGCGTTGCAGGCGCCATCTTTGTTGTTTTGTACACATTCTCGCGTGATTTGAAAAAGCCGCATGATTGTCCGCTAGATGGCATGATTTTTTTCTCCTTCGGGAGAGAATTCTGCAGAGCAGCAGCTGGATGATGAATTTAATCTATACTATAATACACGCTAGATTAAAAATGATCAGTCAGGGATTAGGAAAATAATAATAATAATTGTATGCCATGCGCACAGTGTAAATATTTCTATCATATGGCAGTCTTCGTTAGCCTCGTGAGACCATCCTGATCTTGCAAGCTTTCAAGATTTCACTCGCTGATCAGTCTGGAGACTCTCCGTTAAAGAAAATTTGGAGCCGTTCACCAAACGAACGTCCAATCAGCGTTGGCTTTGAGGCGGGTTGAGGTGTGACGCAACGAGAAGCGCGACAGTTCAGTCTAAAGAACATGGCGGCTTCAGCCGATGAAACTAGCGTTAGCGTGGCTATCGAGCAAGTTTTATCGGAATTACAGAGTATTTCTTCACTGAAAGAAGAGCAAAACACTGCTCTGGAGGCTTTTCTCAGAGGAAAAGATGTTTTTGCTCTTCTCCCGACTGGTTTCAGCAAGAGTAGCCTGGCTTGTGGTGTGTTTTCGTCGTCGCTCTGTCAGTACGTCATATGCTTGGTTGATCTGATTGGTTTATTTGGCCCGTCTATCACCAACATAGGCCAATCAGCTAACCAGTATTTTCGCCCCTTCCCAAAATTACTTCAACGGAAGGTTTCCAGATGGATATGAGGAGCAAATCCATCTGGCGGAGTCAGGTTAAGTCTTCTGTACAGTGATGCAGGTCATACATTAAAAATGTTCATTAACTTTTTTTCTCTTAGACATTGGAGATGTGCATTTAAATGTTATAGAGCTAAACATGTTAGATTGGTGAGTAGTAGTAGTGTAAGTTTTTAACCTGTCAAGTTTTTTTTTAGATTTTTAACATTACAATTTATATTTTTCCAAGCACACAACGGTTTAAAGCAAAGTTTAGTTTGAAAAGAATGCAGGAAGGATTGAAAAGCATGTTAACACGGTAATGTAGGCTGCATCACGTTTTAGTCCATGAGGCAGACACCCTGTCTACTTTTAAGGCTAGGCTTAAAACTTTCCTTTTTGATAAAGCTTCTAGTTAGAGTGGCTCAGGTTATCCTGATCTATCTCTATAGTTCTGCTGCTATAGGCTTAGACTGCTGGAGGACATAGGGACCCTTTTTCATCATTCTGCTTCATTCTATCTCTATTCTCCCACTCTACAGAATCTGTTGGTTCAATCTCTAACGTTCTGCTCTCTCTTCAAGGTTTTTTTTATATTTTTAACATTACAATTTATATTTTTCCAAGCACACAACAGTTTAAAGCAAAGTTTAGTTTGAAAAGAATGTGCAGGAAGGTTTGAAAAGCATGTTAACACGGTAATGTAGGCTTGAGTTCATTATCTGACGCATTCAGATACACACCAGGAACCTGGAAACTTAAAAAATACTGAATTACAAAAAACAATTAAAAAACAAACATGTTTCATTGATATATATACAAAAATGAATATTAGGAACTATATTTATCAAACATTATACTGGGCAGGTAAAAATTGTTTCTGGGCAAATGAAATGTGAAAGTCACTTGCCCAAAGTGGCATCTTAGATGTTCTGTAGGATCTAACGTTTTATATATTAATGTATCTCACAAACTTTATTTCAGAACTGCCTGGTATATCGTTTATTTTTGTTTGTTCAAAGTTGTTAGATTGAATTTACTTGACTCTGTATATTTTGTCTATAATTTTGTACACACAAAGAATAATTGTGAGTGGCGGTAGTAACATTGGACGCTCCCTGAAAGTAACTACCAAGATATTGTAATGGTCTCACGAAATAAAAATGAAAAAAATGTCAATGTCTTTTTTGTTTTTTTTTTTACTTTATGTTTATTTGCTTTTCAAACAAACATGAACAAGAACACACATTGCTAAACATTCCTTGGCACATAGAGATTATATAACAGTGCATGACGGAGAGCAAGTAAAAGAAAATCCAGCATCCATGGAGCTGACTGATACAGAATGTAAAATGGACAGATAAACTAGAAAAATGGACAGTTAAAATAAAAGAAGTTTTGACGTAAAACTATTTTCTTCTAACCAGTCAAATGGTCTGAAAGGTTTTACAAGAAATTTTTCTGACATAAGTAAAAACTCTTCCTCAACAATCAAGATATAATGAGCTCAGATCTGATATGAATCAACTTTCATCACGAACAGGTGGAGCTGCGCTGATTGCAAACATGAACGTTTCTCATATTCTGATTGTTCTGCTTGTTGGTGTTCAGATGTTCCAGCACCATGCATGGCAGGGATGCATAGATGTTTGCTTCTCATGCGTTTTAATCATCCGCTGATGACGGTCGGTCCACACCGTCTCTGGGAACAGATCAAACAGTCAGCTCCAGTTTTCCAACTGGACCCAGAAACCTCCAGTCGTGTCTGTTTTCTCTCTCTGGCCCAGATGTGAATCTGAGGCTGAAATCCTCAGATATCTCAAAGCTTTTCTGACTCGAGTTTAAGCTGCCAGACTGATCCGCATCAACCCTCATCAGGCACCTAAAATCCAATTGTCTGACCTTTTCAGTGAAAACTGTTTACTGTGGTAACCAGTCTGCACCCTTTCAGGTACTGGTCGACGGGGAGGTCAACACCGTCGTACTGGAAAACCTGAACCCGCTGACGGAGTACGTGGTCAATGTTTTTGCCGTGGTGGATGAGGTCAGCACCGAGCCTCTGAGGGGCACCGAGACCACCTGTGAGTGTCCCCCCCTCTTCTTCCTCAGACTGATGCAGCAGTCAGATTAATTAAAACCATCAGGAGCAGCTCCTTTCATTTGCTCATTTCTTTCTTCTGTTATCCTCCTTTCCAAATTTCATCTAACTTTACCGAGAAGGTTTCAGTTAACAGATAGAAAGAATGTTGTGTAGATCCTCATGTGTGAAGTAGAGACTGACATTTTTTCGGGAATCCCACGGGTCACGGGTTTCCCGTGGGATTCCCGTTGGATGGGAGTCAGTATTAGTAACGATCACGTGATTGGGACGGCACAGGATTAAACATTAACGGGAGCAGACGGGAGCAAACCAATAGTAACTAAAAAAAAAACTAGGATCGATGCCAAAAAATAAAATAAAATAAAATAGAAAGAAAAAAAATCCAGCACTGGCGCCGCCATTTTGTAGTTTTTTTCCTTGAAGCCTACACTATAATGCGAGTCAAAAAAACTACACGACCCAAAAACCAACAGTGCTTCCGCTCTGAGTTTTTCCACCTGCGCTCAAAAAAAAAAACAAGAATGGGAGTGAAGCAGGAGCGGGAGTCATTCTGAATGGGAGCGGGATGGGAGTGGGAGTAATTTCACCAGGAGTGGGACGGGACAGGAGTGAAAATCGACTCCCGTGTCAGTCTCTAGTTTGAAGTTGGGTGGAGGTTTGACAGGACCCAAATGCAGACACTGAAGCTGAAGGTGGCTACTTGCAGATTTAATAACAAAAAGGGGAAAAAAAAAGCAAAATTCCAAAAGCATAAATCCAAAAAAATCCACAAAAACTGCGAACCAGGAATACTCACAATAAGGGGGCAATCAGCAGATTGGGAGCAGGTGTGAACAGAGGGGACTTGAAGGGAGCTAGGGAAGAGGAGACTGACAGGAGAGGGCAACAGAGGGCAAACAAGAAATACCCAAGAACTCAAATACAATCATAAATAACTAGAATAACACAAAATGAAAGTAAAACTAATGAAAACTCAAAGATGAAACTTAAACAGAACCAAAACCATGACAGTTCCTGTCTCCTCAGGGCATAGCTTCGGTGAACCCAGAGTTCTCCTGTACTTCTGTATTGCAGAGCACCTCCTGCACATGCGCAACTTTTAACAAGAGTCGATGTACAAAGATTTTTGCACCCTAGGCTGGAAATACGACGCCAATCCGACAAAAAAAACTAAAAAGCTTCACTGTCTGCGTTTAACCCTTCCCCTTGAGGAGCAGTGGGCTGCCATTGTGCGGCAGTGTGGGGTTAAGGTCTTGCTCAGAGACCCATTGCAGTCCGTAGGAGCGGGGCTTGAACTCAGAACCTTAGGATTCCAACCACAATGCCCTAACCATGCACTGGAAAAAATGGAAATCTAGATAAGTAATCTTTTCTTGAAATAAGTGCATTAGTTCTTGGATTGAGGAGATAAAAGAGACATGTTGCCAATCGAACAAGACAATTTACATTTAAAATAAGAAAACACAATTGCGTTGTCTTATTTTTAAGTCCACTTCCATTGGCAAACTACCTCATTTACCTACTTAAAATAAGGATAAATACACTTAATTTAAGAAATATTTACGTCTCGTTTTTGCAGTGTGAGGCCGCCACTCCCCCAAAGCGGGAAAAAACAAAATCTAGAGAAGTCATTTTTTCTTAAAATAAGTGCATTAGTTCTTGGATTGAGGAGGTAAAAGAGACGTTTTGCCAATAGAACAAGACAATTTACATTTTAAATAAGAAAACACAATTGCATTGTCTTATTTCAAGTCCATTTTATCTAAATATCTTATTTTAAGAGTAAAAATACTCATTCCATTGGCAAACCATCTCATTTACACACTCAGATTAAGGGTAAATGCACTTAATCTAAGAAAATGTTACTTATTTCTAGGTAGTTTTTTCAGTGTAAGGACCCAGACTGGCTGGGATACACTGGAAAAAAATCTAAATCTAGAGAAGTCATTTTTTCTTAAAATAGGTGCATTAGTTCTTGGATTGAGGAGGTAAAAGAGACGTTTTGCCAATAGAACAAGACAATTTACATTTTAAATAAGAAAACACAATTGCATTGTCTTATTTCAAGTCCATTTTATCTAAATATCTTATTTTAAGAGTAAAAATACTCCTTCCATTGGCAAACTATCTCATTTACACACTCAGATTAAGGGTAAATGCACTTAATTTGATTTCCAGATCATTTTTCCAGTGTACAAAGCCAGGCTTCCTGTTTGCAGGACCGGTGACTCACCACTTGAGGCAGTCAGCCGCTATGTAATATCTACTTCTCATTAAAGATAAAATATTTTTCTTGCTCATCTAAAAATATATATATCAATACATTTTAGGACGTTATTATTTTATAATTTAATTGAATCAAGGTCATTAAGTGGGTGGGGTGGCGTCCTAGCGCCCTCTATTGGCTAGTTGCCACTGTCTATAGTGTCAGACTGTAAACTTGGCCTGCATGTTTTAGAAAGTTCCAGAGTTTGGGGCGTGTGGGTGGCGCAGTGGTTAGCAAGCACGACCCATGTGACGTGGCGTAAGTCCTAGTCGCCGCCGACCCGGGTTTGAATCCGGCCCCTGGTCCTTTGCCGCATGTCTCTCCCCTGCTCTCCTGTCAGCCTTCTGTCAAAAAAAAATGAGCCACTAGTGCCAAAATCCAAAAAAAGAAAAAAAGAAAGAAGTTGTAAAATGTGGGAAAAGCATGATGGGAATTTAAATAGTAAAGTACAGGAAGTAACGTCTAGAATTCATTCTGTTGAAATACAATAAGTTTAAAAGATGTAGGATTGGTATTGATTATTTTCAGGGGGGGTTCTCTGCTGTCGCTGCTCTCTGCCTCCTCCTGCAGCAGAGCGGGGGCTTCTTTAAGGAGCTTTAATCACTTCCTGCGCCTTTCATCATATAAAAGGTTTTACCTTAATAAAGAGAGCAGGCTGATCAGTGCACTGCAAAAATTATTTCAAAATTAGTAAAAATGTCTTAAATTAAGAGTATTTACCCTTAATTTGAGCAGGTAAATAAGATGATTTGGAATGAGTATTTTTACTCTTAAAATAAGGTATCTAGATATTATGCACTTGAAATAAGACAACGCAATAGTTTTTTTCTTTTTCTAAGTGTAAATTGTCTTGTTCCATTGGCAAAGTGCCTCACTTAAAAAAAAAATTTATTATTTAGATTTCATTTTTTTGCAGTGTGTTTCTATGCTCTGCATAGCTTTACAAAATTTTAGCCTGATTTTTTTCAGAAAGTAGAACTTGTTCCAAAAATGTTTAAATCAGGTTTTTGTTCCCTCAGTGCCGCTGCCAGCTGCCACGAACCTGAACGTATACGATGAGACCTCCAGCACCATGAGGGTGAGATGGGAGGCGGCGGCTGGAGCTACGGGATACGTGCTGCTGTACAGATCCATCAACGCCTCGGAGCCGCAGCTGATGCAGGAGGTAAAGTCTAACTCAGGGGGAGCCGATTAAAAATCAGCAGGATCCAAATAAAGAAAATCAACCAGTAAAGGTCTGGAGACATTTTTACTTAGAATTATAATCAATTACTTTAAATAAAATGAGGTGTTTAAAAAAAAAAAAAATCTAAAGTATATAGGTATATAGACACGGGTGGTTCTAGACAGGGGTAAACGGGGGCCAGTGCCCCTGTAGATCAAGTCCTGGCCCCTGTTATGGCCCCTGTACTGAAGACATAACAATCAAATAAATTACTGATAAATCCTTTGAATGTATTTTATTTTTTCTTTATAAATTCTGTTTTATTAACTGTTTAAAAACATATAAGTGGTATTAAGATAGGATCCCAGTTTTCATCTGCTAAATGTTTTTTTCCAAAACAAATGTAAAAAAAAAAAAATACTCTACTTTTTACAGCTAATTTTAACAGTTTTTCTTGAATTCTAATTCAGATTTTATAGAAAACTGTAATTTCAACTTAAATTAAGTAAAAAAAAAAGCAAAACTTCCTAAATTCTGAATGTATATTGACCTATTAAGACATTTAGAATTTTAATGAAACTTAATTGAATAGAAATTTGACTTCATGCAGCTATTTAAATTTATTTGAATCCCTTGGCCTGTTTTTTTATTTCATGCTTTTCTGCGCCCCCATGAAAACATGCTGGCCCCCTCCTGGCCCCCCTGGAACATTTGGTCTAGAACCGCCACTGTATATAGACAATTTCCTGACTCACTTTTTTTGTAAAACCCCTGAACTCATCGTTTGTTATTTCTTTTTTCTGTCTTAATGTTGGCAGTGGGCTTTAGGCTGCCCTGCAAGGCTTTAAACCTGGGTTTAACCAGAGTCTAAGCCATTCTCAAGCACATATCAAGGTGCTCATTTTGAGCCTGGATCCAGATTTATTGTTGATTCTGTTCATGGTGGAGAATCCTGCTTCACAGCAACAGGTTGAGCCAAACATCCTCTAAATGTGCAGGGTCATCTTTGAGCGCCATTTCACTTTTCTTTCACCAGTTCACCGCAGTTCTTCCAGCAGTCCACACTTTCTCTGCTCTCTTTTTCTCATCGTCTTGTCCTTCTTTCCCATCGCCCGGCTTGCCACAGGTTTGCCTGCTGTGTCTAAAAGTAGCAGCAGCAGCAACCCAGACTGACAGCTCATTGGCTCATTTGGATCACGTGCAGCCTGGAGCCGGACGCTCCCCAGGGCTTTACCGTATTAACAGGAGAAGAGGAGCAAGTGAAGTGTAATTTACAACATTTACAAATGTTTTAAATCAGGTTGTGTCTGGATCTGGAACGTGGTCCGCTAATCCGTCACCTCTGGTCTATTTGAACATCTGGAACTGAAGCTTGAGGCTCTGAAGTTGTGTCCTGTGTGGCAGCAGAGGTGGGAGGTTGAAACGAGTGTCCTTCTGTGCCGTTTCCTTGGGTTTAGGTGAATCTGGCGCTGCTTTGTGGAAAATTTCCATAGATGTGTCGATAGTTATTTTCTGAGGTGCTCCACAAGGTTCTGCTCTGGAGCCCCTTTTGTTCTCATAGTTTTCCACAGGTTTCCATCCCCGTTGATTCTTTTTTTTTTGTGGCTTGATCTGCAGAACATTAAGACATTTCTTCTGATCGCCTTGTAGACAGTTTGTTTCAAACCTCATATCGAACTATGTCATCAGTGGGCAGCCCTGGTTTCCAGGACCCTTTGCTCTGCGGTCTGGGGCAGACTGGAATCAAACTCATAACCTCGTGATTTCCATGTTCTACTATTCACCTCTTGCGACCAGTTCCCACTAACTTATGCAACACTTATACTCATTATATATGTGTATGTAAATCATTTTGAGATGCTCTCCAACCCTGTGGATACCAAAACTGGACGTTTGTCAAATCTGCAAGAAAATCCAAAAGACACGCAGCAGAACATGTAGTTCTAAGTCTGACTTTGCTGATTCTGACTCTTCGTTTAATATTTATAACAAATTCTTCCAACGGGGGAGAATATTAGCCTGGGTGCCATTCCGAACTTAGTCCCGCCCACAACGTTTGAGATCAGGAAGTTCGGTCTGGCATTGCTCAGGTGTAGCGTGCGTATGCTCGCACAATATCTGGCAGGCCAATCAAATTGTCAGGGCGGGCTTTATAAGATGATGGACAGATGATCAACAGTAACGTAATCAACCACGTCACCAAAGCGCTTGGGTGACAACAACAATGGCTGCCGCCGGAGAGTTGAGGTGAGTAGATTCTACTATTAGGTCTGTTCTAGAAGATATCGACAGCAAATTAATTTTAAAAGAGGAACAGAGAAACGCGATCAAGGCTCATCTTCTTATTCTAGGCGTGCAACTGCACGCTTTGATTTTTGTTGACAACAACTATGCGTCGCGTAGCATACGTCAAGCACTCCGTTGCTCTTATTGGTTGTAGGTCTATCCAATTGAGTGCAGAGGCATTTTTTTCCCTGGTTCGTTCGAAACACGCCCCATAATCACAGCTCTATGGAGTAGCATCAGACTCATTCTGACTAGAATTGAGTAGGACTACGTCAGGCAAGGAGAATATTAATCTGGATAAGCATTTCTCATTGGCTCTACCTTGGCCACACTGTGGCGCTACCTCTTGTATACCTCATCCAAAATACTCAGGTTATCCTGAGCTATCTCTATAGTTCTGCTGCTATAGGCTTAGACTGCTGGAGGACATAGGGACCCCTTTTTCATCTTTCTGCTTCATTCTATCTCTATTATCCCACTCTGCAGAATCTATTAGTTCAATCTCTAACGCATGATTTTTGCTTAGTCAGTGGGTAAGTGGAGGTAGAGATTAAACAGCCCGTGATCTGGTTGAGTTGTTTCTGTAAAGTGACCTGAGATGACCTTTGTGGTGAATTGGCACTATAGAAATAAACTGAGATGAACCGAACCACCTTGGAGCGTCCAGCTTGCATCAGGACTGATTATTGAAGGGTCCTTTGTTGAGGTTGTTTGGTTGCTTTGTGTTTTCCTCCTGAGTTTTGGGGAAAGAATCAACTCTTCCTCTGGATCCAGCTGCTGTGATGTCCTGATGAAATCTTCTGGTTGGCAGTTTGTTGCTTTACGGCCTGTTCTGTGATTTCCCAACGCTATTGCTGTGTTTCGTCTCCTTTGCTAAGTTATGGTTCCCCCCAGGTTGTTGTTTTTTTCTTTTTTTTGGGTTAGGTTGAGACTCTCCCAAAAGGCTGAATAAGAGTTTATGCAGCTGAACGTCCAGCTGTAGTTGGCTGCCGGCACCCTGACACACACTGCTGCTATAAAAAGGACAGCTTTAGTTTAGTACCTTCAGGTTCAGATTAAGTATTAACTGATTCTTTCCCATTTTATTAACAGACTCCAGCTTTTTTATACTAGTTAGGAACAGTAGATGAGGGAGAGGCTGACATAAACTAGACTTTAAACATTTAAATCAATCCTCTGGACTTTGTTTCCAAGTTTGAAGACGTTTCTCTTCCATCCAGGAAGCTTTTTCAATTCAAAAATGTCAGAAATAGCGTTTAGTTCCAGGTTTTATCCAGCAGCCCAACAAAGCCTGGTTTTAGTTTAGAAAACATGCAAATAGAAACAGATGAACGGGTCCCCCCCTTTGGACCCGTACCTGTCTATGTCTTTGAAAGGGGGGTCATTAAAGGAAATAGTTGGCCTGGTTGAAAAGGAATAACCTTAAAGTCGTAGGAAAGCAGCTGTTCCAACCGTTGCATTTCCGAATTCTCCCGATTGGTGCCCGACTTTACACGAGTGAATAGAGTGAATGTGATCGGTCGATTATCAAGGGGGCGGGATTGTTATGGCGGAAGGTTTATCCACACCTCATTATTGAATCCTTTTATTTAGTTTCCATGGATACAGAGATTTTGAATCTCCGATCTGCCAGGATTTAGATCGGATCGGGGCGATTTTACGCATGAAAACGTAGCTATTTAGGAAAACGACGAAAATGATAAATTCTCCTTATGTTTGGAGTCTGAAAAAGACTTTTACGCTTTCTCTGTGATTAACGCTAGTTGTTTGTCCTAATGTTCTGCAGAAGGATAATTTTCCCATCACATCAGAGCCACTCAGTATCTACAGATCGTTGTCTCTGCTCTCTGCAGGAACGGGTTGCAGGAGACGTGACGAACACCCAGCTGGTGCAGCTCATCCCCAACACCGAGTACAACATCAGACTCTTCGCTTTACACGGAGAATCAACCAGCGACGCCCTGGAGGGTCGAGGGGTCACCTGTACGTAGGCGGGGTCCTCTGAACAAGCTCCTCTTTACTGGGGAACTGTTCCACCTCCAGTTTCTATAGTTTGAGGAGCTGATCTCTGTCCTGTTGTCTCCCGTCAGTGCCGCTGCCCCCTGCTGGAGTGCTGAGGATCAGAGATGTGACCCACAGCACCATGATGCTCAACTGGGACGCTGCTCCTGGAGCGGTCCGCAAATACATCATCACCTACAAGCCTGAGGAAGGAGAACTGAAGGAGGTAAGGACCGGTCCGGATGAAGAACCCTCTCTGGTCCAAAACCAGTTTTAAGATGGCTGATGGCTCTCAGATTTCTCTCTCAAAGGCGATACAAACCGAACCTAAACTGGACTTCATGAGTCTGCTTTCAGATTCTAGAATGTTCCGGGTCCAGAGAAATTACATTGTAGGACATGAATTAAGCCCAGAGAGGTTCTAGGAAGCTATTAAAGGAGAGTCCAGTCCTCCTGTAACCGGACTCCGCCAGATGGATTTGCTCCGCATATCCATCTGGAAACCTTCCGTTGAAGTAATTTTGGGAAGGGGCGAAAATACTGGTTAGCTGATTGGCCTATGTTGGTGATAGACGGGCCAAATAAACCAATCAGATCAACCAAGCATATGACGTACTAACAGCCAGGCTACTCTTGCCGAAACCAGTCGGGAGAAGAGCAAAAACATCTTTTCCTCTGATAAAGCCTCCAGAGCAGTGTTTTGCTCTTCTTTCAGTGAAGAAATACTCTGTAATTCCGATAAAACTTGCTCGATAGCCACGCTAACGCTAGTTTCATCGGCTGAAGCCGCCATGTTCTTTAGACTGAACTGTCGCGCTTCTCGTTGCGTCACACCTCAACCCGCCTCAAAGCCAACGCTGATTGGACGTTCGTTTGGGGAACGGCTCCAAATTTTCTTTAACAGAGAGTCTCCAGACTGATTAGCGAGTGAAATCTTGAAAGCTCGTGAGTTCAGGATGGTCTCACGAGGCCAGTCCTCCTGTCCTTTGGACCATTAGAACCCAGTCAGACCAGTTGGGAGAGAAGGTCTCTACTTTCCAGAACCTTCTCTGCAGTTTGGGTTGGCTGCAATGGCAGGAACACTCTACTGTACCAGGTCTGGTTTTGATAACCTTTTCCTCCTGGATGGACGGTCCGCAGTGCCGACACCAGGGAGCCGCTTCCAGAACCTTCTTATTCCACTGCAAACTGGCTAAAAACTCTGGACCAACACTGATCTCCAGAACTTATTCTCCAACATCTTCTAAAGCCGTTCTCCTCTAAAGTTCTCCGGACTTCCGAGGATCCTCAGAGGGTTTTTTTTTGGACCTCTCATTTAAACTTGGTTTCAATGCTTAGTTCTGATTTTTTAAAGCTTGTTCTACTCTGGGTCGGGTTGAGTGTCTCTATCGTGAACGGGTGAGATGGGTCTTCTTCCTCTACATGAAGGCGGAGCAGAAGCAGCTCAGCTGATCAGTAACTGTGTCTCCTGCAGGTCGAAGTTAACGGAGACATCACCACCCTGCAGCTGAAGAGCCTGCTCTCGCAGACCGAGTACGACGTGGCCGTCACTCCCATCTACGATGAAGGACCTGGAACCCCGATGCTCGGAACCGCCATCACAGGTCTGAATCGGGTGTACAAGGCTTCTGGGGGTCATTAAAAATCATTAAAAGTCATTAAATTATATCTATTTTTTTAAATTAAGGCCTTAATTGGCATAGTTAAAATGACTATTCTAGCTGCAAATGTCTGGTTTTTGGTGCAATACCTACATAGGTGTATAGAGGCCCATTTCCAGCAACTATCGCTCCAGTGTTCTAATGGTACAATGTGTTGCTCGTTGGCTCAGAAGGCTAATTGGTGATTAGAAAACCCTTGTGCAATCATGTTCACACATCAGAAAACAGTTTAGCTCGTAGCTCGAAGCCACAAAACTGACCTTCCTTTGAGCAGATTGAGTTTCTGGAGCATCACATCTGTGGGGTCAATTAAAAGCTCAAAATGGCCAGAAAAAGAGAACTTTCATCTGAAACTCGACAGTCTATTCTTGTTCTTAGAAATGAAGGCTATTCCATGCGAGAAATTGCTAAGAAATTGAAGATTTCCTACAACGGTGTGTACTACTCCCTTCAGAGGAGAGCACAAACAGGCTCTAACCAGAGTAGAAAAAGAAGTGGGAGGCCGCGTTGCACAACTGAGCAAGAAGATCAGTACATTAGAGTCTCTAGTTTGAGAAAGAGATGTCTTACAGGTCCCCAACTGGCATCTTCATTTAATAGTACCCACAGTAGCCTGTTTGTGCTGGTCTGCTGAGTGCCGGCCGGGGACAGAGCGACTGGACCCGACCCAGTGAAGGTAGCCTGGACACCGGCGGCCCCGTGCTTCCTGCAGGCGGGAGGAAGCATACCTTGCCGGGTCGGGTTCGGTCGTTCTGTCCCCGGCCCTGGAGCTGACGGCTCGGTTCTGCTAATCCGTAGTCGACCAAAATCACGGACGATTTTGAAATCCCCCCAGACATTTTTTTAGGTATGAAAAGTAGGACATGTCTAGGAAAAAGAGGACGTCTGGTCACCTTATTCACACCTAAAGCAGCAGAAGCAGCAAGAACGCACGTGCTGTTTCATTTTTGATGCTTGTACAAGTTTAGTTCTGACAGCGGCTGAAGCATCTTTGCTGGAAAGTGGGTCTGATGCGCGGTGGGCGGAGCTACTCTATCCTTTCTTTGCCTGGAACAATGGCAGCTATATTAGCTGTGATCAGCGGGTAAAAAGTAGTTAGAATCTATGTTGAAGTGAGAAAGTCCTCCTGAAAACATGGTCTGTGCAGTCAGTTCATCCAGATTACCATCCTGTGGGAGCCATTCAGGCCGCTCAGACCAGCTGAGCTCTGTCACTAGGAATCCCATTCAACAGCAGCCTATGGCGCAGTCGCCTCCTTGCGGTTTGCCATGGCGGCTGGAAGGCGTTTTTCATGTCTGTAATCCAAACTGCAGGCACCGGGATAAAGCGAACATGTTTTGCCGTCAGATTTTGGCATTTTCAGTGAATTTAGGCGTTAAATTCACATTTCGCACTTCGAGGTGTGGTCTGAAGGGAGAGGCATGGTTGTGTATGTGCAAAAATATAGCTTGCTGGAACCGTTTTCCAAGATCTCCTAGAGGACGTTTAATGAGACCAATGGGCTGCAGCCGAACTCCTCGGCTTCTTTCCAGAAACTCAATTCAGACAGAAACCTAGAGGTTCTGGTTGAGCTGAGGCGCTCCTAAAGGATCCATCCTTGCCGTTCTCTTTGGGGATCTTTCTGTTGCCTTCGTCTCATTTTTGTGCGTCATGACCTCTTCATATCTGTGTTAACAGACGTCGTTCCTGCTCCCAAGAACCTCCGGTTCTCCGAGACGACCCAGACCTCGTTCAGAGCCACCTGGGAACACGGTGCTCCAGATGTGGCCCTCTACCGGATCTCATGGACCAAGCAGGGAGAGGGGAACTTTCTGAATGTAAGTTCAGACCAAGGCTCCGAGCTCCTACAACTTTCCTGTAACAAAAGCTAGAAAATCTTTTCTTTTGAATATTTGCGGCCGGTCTTTAAGAGCGTCCTGCTTTTCTCTCCACAGGAAATTCTGAACAGCGATGAGAACTCCTACGTTATCGAGAACCTGGACCCAGACAAGGAGTACTTAGTGACCATCACGGCAATCTATCCAGACGAGTCCGAGAGCGAGGACCTGATGGGAACCGAGCGGACGTGTAAGTGATGCTCTGGCCTCAGAGCGGCGGGATAATCCTAACCGGCTGCCCTCTGTGACTTTGGAATAACGCTCTTCTTCTCGCCGTCTCTTTCTAGTGCTGAAGGACTCAGAGGGTAGGTCTCAGAGAGGGGCGGCTCCCTTCTCCATGTTTGTGTTCACGTCTGTGACGGAGGGTCACATTGAGCCAACAGACGACGGCGTTAATGTCTCCGCATGCTTGTGTCTTTCAGAGCTTCGCTTTGCGTTCGCGCCTCCGGCCGCGCTGCCACGGCTGCATAGTTAGCTCAAGGTTAGCTTCAATCAGGACCTTCCTCTGCTGCTTTAGGCACCGTTAGACCAGTATAGGGACCAGTTAGCAGAATGATACCAGTCACGTCCTGACGGCAGGCTGCGGCGCGAACGCAGACTGGGAAGCATTGTCCTCCATCTCTGTTAATAATTCGTTCCATCCTGTTTGGGTCCATCCATCAGCTCACCTGTGTGGTTCTTCATCTCTTTGTTTCTTCATGGATTCAACATCATTCATGTTTTTCGGCATGTTCAGACACTTTGCTGCAGCGGTGGAGCTCAGTGGACCTCCTCAACCTTAGTTGCTGCTTCCAATGCCCAGACTTCAGGCCCCGCCCACCTTCAATCAGACACAAGTAGTCGCTTTTTTACGGCAAGCTCTTTTGTTTGAGCCGATATAATTTAGAATATATTCATGAAAGCTTTGAGAGATCACCAAAAGTTAACCAGACCCCCCCCCCCCCCCCCCCGTAAATAAATTAGGCTGTTTCTGCAGCAGAAATGTTGTCATTTGTGCTGCTTTTTATTTTTAAGTATTTAACCTCAGAGGTCAAAAGGTTGACCAGCCCCCCCTCATATTAACACATTTTAACAAGTATTTGTGGTACAATTTATGTTTGTGCTGCTTTTATTAGAGTTAAAAATCGAATTTGAAAGGTCTAAGTGTGAACCGAACCGTTTACATGAACTAAATCCAAACGCAAATCCATGGTGTCCGATGTTTATGCTCCGTTTTTCTGCAGCCATCATTTTAAGTATATTAATATAAACTTTCAGAGATCACCAGTGGTCAAACATTACCAACCCCCCCACCCCAAATTTTTTAAATTTATTTATTAAATTAATTAAATTAAAGTTCCTTTAAACCAATCACAATTGGCTATCTTTGTGCAGCAAAACTGTTTTTGTGTTATTAAGGCTCATAGGTCAATAGGTTGACCCCCCCCCCCCCCCCCCGGCTCTGCTCCAGCTTCACTCCTCATCATCATCCTCATCATTCTGCTGCTTCCATCCTAAAGCCTTCCAGCTCCTGGAGGAACCATCATCATCCTCACCCTCATCCTGCCCCCTCCCATCTTTCTGCATCATCTTCTCACTTCCTGCTTCTCTGTCCCTCCAGTACAACCGGCGCCGCCTCGGAACCTCCGAGTGTTTAACGCCACCACCTCCACCCTATCCGTCAAGTGGGACGCCGCTCCTGGCCCGGTGCAGAACTACAAGATCACGTACAAGCCCATCGCCGGAGGAGAGCCGCTCTCAGTAAGTGTTTCCTCAGTCTGTCGGGGTTGGAGACGGAGTTTGGACAGATGGAGGGCGAAAAGCAAAAAAGCTTTTATCCATCCATCCATTTCTGTCACCTTTTTTGTCCCTGCTGGGGTGGCGAGGAATGCTGGTGCCTATCTCCAGCTGTCTACGGATGAGGGGCGGGGTCGACCGTCAGTCCATCGCAACAAAAGCTTTTATTTAATACCTGTCAGGATTTGGTTATGGACTGTTGACCGAAAAGCAGAGGCAGGAAGGCAGAGGTGAATTTCTTTAGATTTAATTAAAAAGGGAAACTGAAAACAAAGGCAGGTTATCCAAAAATCCAACAATGAAAACAAAGTCCAAACTAGCATGAAATCAAGAGTCCAAAAATCCAAAAGAATAAAACATAAAAACTAGTCAAAACAAACCAGAAACCATGGAGACATCAGGGGAATCACTGTCACAACGAGGAAGACTCAGGAAGACGGAGTTGGAGGAAGTTTGAAAAAGTAGGCAGTGTTTGACGAGGACCCAGCAAAGAGGAACTGAAGAGGGAGGGCTTTTAAAGGAGACTGAGACAAAGAGGGGGCTAATGAGGAAACTGGGAGCAGGTGTGCACAGAACAAGAGAGGGAAAGAGCTAGGGAAGAAGGAGAACACAAGAGGGCAGCAGAGAGCAACAAATAGAAAGCTGGAAATAACAACAAAATAATAATAAAACTACTAGAACTATAAAACATGAAGAAAGGAAAACTAAACACTAACACTAGAAAACAAGCAGTAAAGCAAGACTGGATACTCTAAATAAAAACATAACAGAAACCTGACAATACCTAATTATAATAATTAGATGTTATGATGGCCTTTCTGTTTGGGCACTCCGGCCCTGCTGTTCTAGATAAATGGACGTTTTATCAGTTGAGTCCAGCTTCAGATAGTTCAGGTGGATCAGCCAGACTTGCTGCTGATCTATCTTGGAAACCACCTGGCTTTGCAGGAAGTCTTCTGTGATAAACTAGGCTCTCCTGAGCTAATGGGCTGGTCAGGTCTTCATGTCGTGAGCTTGATGGCATTGCTTTTGGAAAAACCCTGAGAGGAACCCGGGATGTTTTGACAACATTTCTCCAAACAGAATGTCAGGTTTGGACTGGGATGCTGGCAGCCTGACTGATCTCAGAACGCTGCATCAGACCTAGGAGGATCTGCAGACCCATTAGGATCATCTGTCACTTCCTATCAGACAGGATGTTTGTCCTGTGGAACTAATCCAAGATTTTTTTACTTTAAACTCCGGACTTCTCTCCTCTCTGCTCACCAACCAAACAGGAACATTTTCAATATTTCTTCTTTTTTATTTACTATTAATAAAGACCTGATGGGAGTTTAGCTCATGATCCATCAGCCTGCAGAACCTCTGTTCTGGATTAAATGCTGTTGGGACTTTATGTTACTGTGTTCAGCCATATGGCTGTGTGTTAGGACGATCAATCAAACTGTGATTCAAGCTCAAATCACGGCCGAACTCTTAACTCGCCACACAGATGGAAAAAATTCAAAACTTCCATTTAAAATATAGCAATCTGTTTACAACATAATTCAGTTAAAAACTCTTAACTAAACAACTGAAACTCATTTGAAACTAATTAGGTAATATGGACACAAACGTAAATACGCAATAGAGAATAAAATATTACAATTATATCACAGTTTGGCATCAGTATTAATGCTGGAGAACCAACTTTGAAATTAGATTTTAAACTAGCTTTGAGGTATTTAAATGAGGTAAATAAAACATAATCTGCAAACAATATTGTTGGGTTCAAACATATAGGTTTGTAAAAGAAGAACTGAAATACACAGTAAGGGATTTTCAAACAGCTTCCTGCAGGAGGGGAAACAGAGCTGCACCCAACACTCCAACACACTCTCTCCCTCGGACCTCCTCTGCAGAGCGTTTATTAACAGAACATCACACATGGTTACAAACAGAGTATTGTTCTGAAAGAACAATTGATCAGTTCATAAGACAGGAGGCTCCACCGACTGAATCACAAGGCAGGGTGGAGCATCTCCTTGCTTCAATGCTTTTATAATCATCATTGAATAAACCTAACAAATATTTTATTTAAATGATTGGTCTACATCAGAAATCAATTCACATTTAGAATTAAAAGTAGGGACCCTTTAGGTCTTTTAGAAATATTTGCTTTATTAGGACAATAAAGCTAATAGCTAGCAGACACGATGGTGTCGCTACACGATCCGTCCCGGAAGCACGGTCCGTCCTGCGCATGCGTGAACAGAATACTACGATCCGGATGGACAAAAAACTACATAATAATGGTACTATAAATACTTATTAGGGGTGGAACGGTTCACAAAATCCACGGTTCGGTTCGATTCACGGTTTCGTGGTCACGGTTTTCGGTTCGATTCGGTACATGTTGATTGTTACACCGAAATCCCATAAAAATTTATGAAATTAATGAAAAAATCCCCCCAAAAAATAATGGATAATAATTACTTTAAATGATCCGCGGAAACCCTGGATCATTTCCACATGTTTTGCTACACGAACCGAACCGAGACAGTCAAACCGAATGGTTCGGACGGTTTTCATAAATCGTCCCATCCCTAATACTTATATATATATATATATATATATATATATATATATATATATATATATATATATACCTAAAACAGAAAGAATGCTTCACTACATTGTAAAGAAAAAACTGAAAAAAGAAACTGATACGTTTTACAATCTCTCCATTGTTCTGCTTGACATCATCATCGGACATGCTCAGATCAGTCACAGTAACATTCGGAAGGCTGTTAAGTGTATTGCATTTTTCCGTGGTTTTTTTAGAATATGCAATATTTACGAAAATACAAAAACATTCAAAAGGAACACCTCGC
The DNA here is from genome assembly GCA_030533445.1 of Cyprinodon diabolis. Taxonomy (NCBI): domain Eukaryota; kingdom Metazoa; phylum Chordata; class Actinopteri; order Cyprinodontiformes; family Cyprinodontidae; genus Cyprinodon; species Cyprinodon diabolis. Next base: position 1,961,441 of record CM060076.1, on the reverse strand, counting down.
CGGAAAATGACCAAACAATTAAAAAGCGTTAATAACGTAGTATTGCCTGCCTGGAAGTTATTCTGTTAGTGCATGCGCAGCACAGATCGCATTTTAAAGGACTCTCTGCTCATGTTTTAGTAATCAAATGTGACCAGAATGTCTGCTATTTTCACAACTGAACGTCTGAACGAAGCATAACTGGTGCATGTCTAAAACCATCCTACCTGCTCTTCCGCAGTGATTATAAAAATATATATATACTCTGTTCTAATATCTTTCTTCTGAGGTCTTCCTCTTATGAAACTGGAAGACAGTTTGCTTGTTGCGGCTTTCAGCAGCATTCAAAGTTTACAGTAAGAGATGGAGAGCTGCAACCAACGCTAACTGATAGCTAAACACTAGAAGTGTTGGTTGAGCATCTCGCAAAGACTGGACACCGATAGATACGATCATGTCCCTGGAGCTGGAAGGTTTTCCGCTATGACTCTCATTCAGGCAGCAAATACGCAGAAATATGTCGGCCTTTACGAAAATCTAATCTCTCTTCAGGGATTTATGTGGAACATATGGAGGAATGGGATTGAGTGTCTAGACTGACCCTGAACTGGTTCTGGTGTCTATCTACAGGGTTTCCACTGGTCATTGAAAATCATGAATTCTATTCAGTTTATTTCTATAGCTCCAATTCACATCATGTCATCTCAGGTCACTTTCCAGTTCACCAGATCATCCAGTCTGATTGATTCAAAGTTTTCTATCTCAGGAAAACCAGCTGATTGCATTGACTCATTGACTCTTCAGCAATCCCTCACACTAAGCATGCTTGTAGCGACAGTGGAGAGGAAAAACTCCCTTTGAACAGGAAGAAACCTCCAGCAGAACCAGGCTCAGTGTGAGCGGCCATCTGCTGAGGCCCACTGGGGTTCAAGGAGACAGAAGCAGACATAGAAAAACAAGCATAGATACAAAAAGCAGCTCCACAGTCGGCCCCGTCCAGGAAACACACAGCCAGGCAGACGAGCTCCGAGCCAGCTCCCATGTCAGAGGATGAAGAGAGCACATCCAGTTAGTCACAGTCAGAGAAACAGGACTACACTGGAAAACAGGCCAAGCTCCAACATCTAGAAACAAAGGTGTTGATGGCAGCAGCACAGCTGATATTTCTCTCCAGGATGGAGTCACAGCCAAACAGGAACAGACCAGATGAAGCTACTATGAGAAAAAGCAGAGAGAGCAGAACGTTAGAGATTGAACTAACAGATTCTGCAGAGTGGGAGAATAGAGATAGAATGAAGCAGAATGATGAAAAAGGGGTCCCTATGTCCTCCAGCAGTCTAAGCCTATAGCAGCAGAACTATAGAGATAGAATGAAGCAGAATGATGAAAAAGGAGTCCTCCCTGGATTAAAACTCATTAAATTATTTTTATTTTATTAAGCCCTATGCCGCTACCCCTCTGTGCCCGGTGCTCAGGTCAGGTGGCAGCAGATCCAGCCCAGATCATCCTGCCTCCACCTCCGTGCCTTGCTTTGCAGAGCTGACCTCTGCTGTGTGAACCTCCAGCTGTTTATCCCCCGACTCTCAGACAGTTTACTCCCCTCCTGCGGGTGTTTACGCTGCGGCCTCTGTCTCCTGCTGGACCGCTCAGCTGTTTGCTCAGGACTCTCCCCACACAAATAATCATCTTGGCTGTTTATCAGGAACGTAAACATTTACCATCATTATCATGAGAATGTATCTTCATCATGTCACAAACAGAATAGTTCTCCTTCCAGGCTGCGGATATTTAAAGCATTGTGGCTCTATGGAAAGTTTACTCCATGTTGAGACTCTTCTCCCTGGAAACAGAGCCTCTGATTTTGAATCGGATCCAGGAACAGCAGGGGCCGTTTGATCCAGATGCAGGCAGACGGTTTGAAAGCAGACTTTCTCTGAATGACTGAGCAAACAGCCAAGGTTCCGGTTTTATCTCTGCAGCCCAGCATTTGGAACAAAGAAGCGTCCAGCCTTTAGACGGCAGAGCACAAATCGATGCAATATGAGGTTCTGCTGTGTCACGTCTAAATGAGACCCCCCAGTTAGATCCTCTCCTCGCAGGCCCATTGGATCTAAAGTGGACCCACCCCCAAACATCCAGAACCAGTCCTAAATGTTACGGTTTGCTTCTGAACTATGTCATTTCACTCATTCAGTAGTAGGAGGTGATGCCTTCATGGCCACATCTCCCCCAAGGGGAATAACACAGTCACAGTCAGATAAACACACATAAAATCAACATTGTGCCAATTAAAACAATCACATTGCCATCAGAATTATTGAACAGTATCTAATCATATCATTTTTTTCCCCCAACATTATTTTTATTGGTTTTTCGACAATTTTTAAAAAATAATAGTCAGGACATAAGTGTGCTCTGACATCGAAGGAAAAGTCCAGGGCAGTTAAATTATCGTCCAGCGTTCCACTTGTCTTTCCGGAGTATTTTAGAGCAGCACCTATGACACACAGAGTATATGAGGAAATACAAACAAACAAATAAAAAAAGAACAAAAAGCGAAAAAAAAACAAAAAAAAACACAATGCCCCCAACACCAAACCCCCCTGAGAAGAAACAACAATTACAATAATAACGGTTGTTAGGTTTATTCAATGATGATTATAGAGTTAATGTATGTGAATACGAACATTGGAGAAATTAGATGCTTCACTCTGTTTACTGCAAACTGTCAGGCAACGGTGGTAGAAAATTGCTGATGTCTGTGCAAGGTAGGGATGCACGATATAATCGGCCCCCTATCGGTATCGGCCTTAAAACTGAATATCGGACATCGGCCGCCCCACCGATATTTAACCCGATATTTGATCAGCTTCTGAGTTTCTAAAGTCTAAAAAAAAAAAAAAATACTACTTCTTCTTCTTCCTCAAAAACATCTTTTTTACAGACTTAAAAATTTCTAAAGACGAGGGAAAAAATATTGATACATTAAAATATCCCAATATCTTCATATGCTGATATATTGCCATTTAAAAACACCATATCAATCTCTTTTACCAATGAAATATTGCTATATGTCATCGTTATGCTACGAAATCCCCTGAAAATTCACGAAATTTTGCCATATTTTTATATGTTGATATATTGACGCGGTATCGATCTATTTTACTAACAAAATCTCACAAGAATTTGCAAAATATCATGAGAGTTTGTAACAGAACGATGAAATTTCACGAGATTTTGAAAGTAAAATAGATCGATAGCGCGTTTTTAAAAATCAATTTGATATCAGCATATGAAAATATATTTGAGTATATTATTTTTCAAAGTGTCAGAAATGGATAACAAAACTGCTATTTTCAATGACTACTTATTTTTGTCCAGCTTTAACATCGGTATCGATATCGGTTATCGGCTACATGAGTTTTAAAATATCGGCATATCGGATATCGGCCAAAATCCCAATATCGTGCATCCCTAGTGCAAGGCTAATCACAGTTATCAGGAGATCACTCTATTCTGTGATTCAATCAGAGGAGCATTTTGTCCTATGACCTGACCAATTGCCCTGTCAGAAGAACACTCTATTTTGTAACCCACCCCATGTGTTATGATCTGCTAATAAAAAGGCTTCCACCAGTAAGTAGATGTAGCTGAATGTAGTTCTCTCCTTCTGCAGAAGCCGTTAAAAAATCCCTCTTCTGTGTGGACTCAGTTTCTCTTTTATGAACCTACATTTTTGAACCTAACAACGGTTTCTCTATTTTCCAGAAATTAGCCCATATTATTTTAGTATTGTACGTGGTTCAGAAAATACAAACTCTAATATATAATCCAAAGCCGTCAAGTATACAAATGAAGATTATCTTAGGACACCTCAGGGGACCAACTACAACTATAAGTCATCCCCGACAACCGTCACATCCATGTTTTCTATATATTCCATAAAAGGACTCCAAATGTGTTGAAAAAGTGAAAGTTTCCCTTTTAAAATGAAAGTAATCTTTTCCATTGGTAATGTTTTGGATATCTCCTTAATCAATTTAATAAATTTTGGTTTACTGGTACTCTTCCATGAGAGTGCTATGACTCTTTTTGCCAGTAGTAGACATAAATCCAAGGCAGTAATAATCTTTCTGGACATATGATGTCTGTCAGGATATAAACCTAGAATGAACAATTTGTATTAGTATAGTCTCCATAGCTTGTTTAATCTCCCTCCAGAATAGTTGACATTTCTTGCATTTCCAGATACAATGGAGGAGTGTTCCCATAATTTCATATTTAAAGTACTTTCAGAAGTTTGAATTCTTAATATGACCGAACTTTTCCTTTAAAAGCGTATAATTTCTCTATATTACATTTTTCTCAATTTTCAATGGACAGATTGTGTTTTATCTCCATTTTCCATTAACAATTTCTTTGTTTGCAAAATGATTAAAGAATGTAACTGCATATGATTGGCTGAACATTAGTGGTCGGATCCCAATCAGAACCTAATCTGGGTCTTTGTGGGCCATAGATGTTCTTGCTTTCCCTCCTGGATCACGTGTTTGTTTTCTGTGAACAGCTGCAGGTCGGAGGGAAGAAGACCAACATCCTCCTGCAGCAGCTGCAGCCGGACACGCCGTACTCCGTCACCGTGGCCGCCGTCTATCCCTCAGGCGTCAGCAGGGATATCTCTGGAGAGGGAAAAACCAGTAAGCATCTGCAGAAACCACGACAGCTTCTGCTGTCAGGAATGTCCAGAAAGGGTCCAACTGGACCAAAGCTAATCGTGAAAACCTCACAAAGGATTCAATCTGTCAACTGAAAAAAAAAAGACTTCTGATGTTTCCATTTTGAGGAATGTTTAGTGGTTTGGGTTTTCAGTGGGAACGAGCGTAGAAATGTGTGAGCTGAGGATCTTGGGAGAATGTGACGTCTCTGTTCCTTCCTGTGCAGAACCTCTGGGCGGCGTGAGGAACCTCCAGGTGCTGAACCCGACCATGACTACCCTGAACGTGCGCTGGGAGCCGGCTGAGGGCAGAGTCACGGAGTACAAAGTGATTTATTCTCCGGCAGCTGGAGGAGCAGAGATGATGGTAGGACTGGTAGGAACCCCGTCTGTTTCCTGTCCTGCTGCACAGTCGGACCTGAATCCTGATCAGTCCTCTGGAGTTCAGAAGGCCGAAACACTTTTCCACTTTTATAAGGGAATAAGCATTCTGGTTGCCATTGAAGGGGTTCTGACCGGTTAAATAGCTCCTCCCGGTCCAGTCTGGAAGGAATATTTATAGTGAGTATTTCATCAGATCAGAACCATCGTCACAGTCTAAGCCGAACATTCTGCAGGAAAAAACCTGGAAATGGGATCCTAATGATAATTGGGTCAGGGAAAGTACAGCATTCTGTAACTCCAGGGGTCCTTAAAATCCTTACTAATTTGAAGACCTTGAATGTTTTTGAAAACAGCAAGAAAAAGGCATCCGTCCTTAAAGCACCTTGAATTCCAATCATGCCGTATCTGATAAGAATTTTCGGATTAATTTTAGTCCAATTGGCCATTTAATTAGATTACTACTGTCCATGACACTTTAAGGAAGTAAGTGCTATGACTCGTGGTTCTTGAATTTAAGGAAATTGGTTCAGGAAAAGTCCTTGAAAGTGCTTGAATTTGTTGTTGACCAAGGTGACTGCTGGTTCTGATGGACAGGAAGGCGAACCAAACGGAACTTGGTTTGCCTTTTATTTTCCAAAATGCCAAAATGGTTTCAAGGGGAATTTAAAGGGGGGTTTGACTTTTATTGTGAAAATCTGAACTAGAACATTCAATACCCCATCTCATTGCTTCTTTGCTTCCTTTAGTGTTGTGTCCCAGTTAGTAAAATCATTATGGTCTGAAAGGGTCCAAATCTTCCCAGGGCCCAAACAGAGCCATGTGGGACACTGATCGGAAGTGTTTTAGTCCATAACCAGACCAAATTTTACCCATTAAGCTAACAGTGATGGCCATGTTTTCACCTGAGTCAGCTGATTGGTACGATCTTTTGTCGAAAACCAGGAGACGGTGTCGGCAGGGACGACCACGACCATCCTGCGAGGCCTGCAGCCCGACACTCTCTACACTGTGTCGCTGGTTCCAGTTTATGCTGATGGAGACGGAAGGAAGATGTCTGAAAACGGAAAAACAAGTAAGATTGAAATTATCTACCAAGTCCAAATTACCTGCCTATGAGGTCAAAATTAGCCGCCCACAAGGTCCTAATGACCAGTCTATGACTGCCTAATGACCCTGCCTACGAGGCCCAAATGACCCAACTACGAGGTATAAAACACCTGTCTACAAGGTCCAAATGACCCGTTTACGAGGTCCCAATGACCCGTCTATGAGGTCCCAATGACCAGTCTATGACTGCCTAATGACTCTGCCTACAGGGTCTAAATGACCAGTCTAGAAGGTCCAAATGACCCAACTACGAGGTCCCAATGACCCGACAACGAGGTCGTAATGACCCGCCTACAAGGTATAAATGACCCGCCTATGAGGTCCCAATGACTCAAATCCGAGGTTCCAATGACCCGTCTATGAGGTCCTAATGACTTGTCTACGAGGTCCCAATGACCTGTTTACGAGGTCCCAATGACCCAGCTACGAGGTCCCAATGACCCATCTACGAGGTCCCAATGACCCATCTACGAGGTCCCAATGACCCGTCTACGAGGTCCAAATGACCCCGCTATGAGGTCCAAATGACCCAGCTATGAGGTCCAAATGACCCAGCTATGAGGTCCAAATGACCCCGCTAGGAGGTCCAAATGACCCCGCTATGAGGTCCAAATGACCCAGCTACGAGGTCGCAATGACCCATTTACGAGGTCCCAATGACCCGTCTACGAGGTCCAAAGGACCCAGCTATGAGGTCCAAATGACCCCGCTATGAGGTCTAAATGACCCCGCTATGAGGTCCAAATGACCCGTCTACAAGGTCCAAATGACCCGTTTACGAGGTCCCAATGACCCGTCTATGAGGTCCCAATGACCAGTCTATGACTGCCTAATGACTCTGCCTACAGGTTCTAAATGACCGGTCTAGAAGGTCCAAATGACCCAACTACGAGGTCCCAATGACCCGACAACGAGGTCGTAATGACCCGCCTACAAGGTATAAATGACCCGCCTATGAGGTCCCAATGACTCAAATCCGAGGTTCCAATGACCCGTCTATGAGGTCCTAATGACTTGTCTACGAGGTCCCAATGACCTGTTTACGAGGTCCCAATGAGCCGTCTACGAGGTCCCAATGACCCGTCTACGAGGTCCCAATGACCCGTCTACGAGGTCCAAATGACCCAGCTACGAGGTCCAAATGACCCAGCTATGAGGTCCAAATGACCCCGCTATGAGGTCCAAATGACCCTGCTACGAGGTCCCAATAACCCATCTACGAGGTCCCAATAACCCGTCTACGAGGTCCCAATGACCCGTCTACGAGGTCCCAATAACCCGTCTACGAGGTCCCAATGACCCGTCTACGAGGTCCAAATGACCCCGCTACGAGGTCCAAATGACCCAGCTATGAGGTCCAAATGACCCCGCTATGAGGTCCAAATGACCCAGCTATGAGGTCCAAATGACCCAGCTATGAGGTCCAAATGACCCCGCTACGAGGTCGCAATGACCCATCTACGAGGTCCCAATAACCCCTCTACGAGGTCCCAATGACCCGTCTACGAGGTCCCAATGACCCAGCTACGAGGTCGCAATGACCCATCTACGAGGTCCCAATAACCCGTCTACGAGGTCCCAATGATCCGTCTACGAGGTCCCAATAACCCGTCTACGAGGTCCCAATGACCCGTCTACGAGGTCCCAATAACCCGTCTACGAGGTCCCAATGACCCGTCTACGAGGTCCCAATGACCCAGCTACGAGGTCGCAATGACCCATCTACGAGGTCCCAATAACCCCTCTACGAGGTCCCAATGACCCGTCTACGAGGTCCCAATGACCCAGCTACGAGGTCGCAATGACCCAGCTACGAGGTCCCAATAACCCGTCTACGAGGTCCCAATGACCCGTCTACGAGGTCCAAATGACCCCGCTATGAGGTCCAAATGACCCAGCTATGAGGTCCAAAGGACCCCGCTATGAGGTCCAAATGACCCAGCTATGAGGTCCAAATGACCCAGCTATGAGGTCCAAATGACCCAGCTATGAGGTCCATATGACCCAGCTATGAGGTCCAAATGACCCAGCTACGAGGTCGCAATGACCCATTTACGAGGTCCCAATGACCCGTCTACGAGGTCCAAATGACCCAGCTATGAGGTCCAAATGACCCCGCTATGAGGTCCAAAGGACCCAGCTATGAGGTCCCAATGACCCAGCTACGAGGTCGCAATGACCCAGCTACGAGGTCCCAATAACCCGTCTACGAGGTCCCAATGACCCGTCTACGAGGTCCAAATGACCCCGCTATGAGGTCCAAATGACCCAGCTATGAGGTCCCAATGACCCGTCTACGAGGTCCCAATGACCCAGCTACGAGGTCGCAATGACCCAGCTACGAGGTCCCAATAACCCGTCTACGAGGTCCCAATGACCCGTCTACGAGGTCCAAATGACCCCGCTATGAGGTCCAAATGACCCAGCTATGAGGTCCAAAGGACCCCGCTATGAGGTCCAAATGACCCAGCTATGAGGTCCAAATGACCCAGCTATGAGGTCCAAATGACCCAGCTATGAGGTCCATATGACCCAGCTATGAGGTCCAAATGACCCAGCTACGAGGTCGCAATGACCCATTTACGAGGTCCCAATGACCCGTCTACGAGGTCCAAATGACCCAGCTATGAGGTCCAAATGACCCCGCTATGAGGTCCAAAGGACCCAGCTATGAGGTCCAAATGACCCAGCTATGAGGTCCAAATGACCCCGCTATGAGGTCCAAATGACCCCGCTAGGAGGTCCAAATGACCCCGCTATGAGGTCCAAATGACCTAGCTATGAGGTCCAAATGACCCGTCTATGAGGTCCCAATGACTCCACTATGAGGTCCAAATGACCCGTCTACAAGGTCCCAAAGACCCGTCTACGAGGTCCCGATGACCCATCTACTAGGTCCAGATGACCCGTCTACGAGGTCCGAATGACTCCACTATTAGGTCCCAATGACTCCACTATGAGGTCCCAATGACCCGTCTATGAGGTCCCAATGACTCCACTATGAGGTCCCAATGACCCGTCTATGAGGTCCCAATGACCCGTCTACGAAGTCCTAATGATCCGCCTCCTAGATCCAAACTGCAGGTCAATGTGTGCGGCTGTTTTGTGTCTCATCAAACGCTTTCAATCCCTCTTCTGTGTCTGAAACCATTTGAATGTGAATGTAAAGAACCTGGTGGGGAAAAGCAGGTCAGCAGAACCTAGAATGATCCACAGGCAAGTTACCTTCATGTACCTTCCCTCACCCCTGCAGAGCCTTTAGGGGGAGTGAAGAACCTGAGGGTCACCGACCCAACAATGACGTCCCTGAGGGTTAACTGGGACCCGGCTGACGGCGCCGTTCGTCTCTACAAGGTCTTCTACGTACCTTCAGCCGGTGGACAAGAGGAGATGGTGAGAAGCTTTGAATCTGGAGCCGTCGTGCCTCAAACGCACAACAAAAGCTTTTCTTTAATCCTGGGAATCTGCCACGCAGGAGCAAGTTCCAGTTGGAACCACCTCCTTGGTTCTGAGGAACCTGCAGTCCGACACGCAGTACACCGTGTCCGTGGTGCCGGTGTACCCCGCCCGGGAGGGCAGACGGCAGTCAGAGAACGGGAAGACGCGTAAGCAGCAACGGGAATCCAAATTCTCCTTTTATGGAATCAGCAAAAGCTCCTACTGACCAAATATCTGGTCTTCTCTCTGCTCCCAGTGCCTCTGAGCGGAGTCAGCGGCATGAGGGTGTCCAACCCCACCATCACCACTCTGACCGTCAACTGGGACACTGCCGAAGGCAACGTGCAGGGCTACAAAGTCATCTATAAGCCTGTAAACGGCGGCCTGGAGATAGTGGTAAGGTCATCCAACATTAGAGCAGCGCGTTCGCTCAGATTCCCAAAAACAACAGAATAATCCAGATTAATTAGAGACGTCAAAGCCAAGCAGAAATCGTAGATCGCTGTCAGCTTCAGGCGGTTAAAGATAATTCAAGGATGCATCTGAGAAGATTAAAAAAACTTATTTTCTTAAAGAAATGTCAAATGCACTGCAGAGCTTCCTTTCACTGCAGGAAGAAGCATCAGTTCATTGAGGCTCACATACTTTTCCCTGCATGCTTTGACGTCGCTCTGTGAGCAGCCAGCTTCTGTTCTTGTTGTAAGTCAGCTGATCAAGCCCATAAAATCACCTATTTAACGAAAATGCTTTAATTAATTCTCTAATTAAGACAGAAGAAATTCCACATCTTTTTTTAGATCTGCTATAACCAGGAAGTATTGATATTAACACACTCAGTTTAATACGTAACTATGGATTTATATGAGTTTTATCCGTTTGGACTGTTTTAGTTTTTGATGAAACTTTAATTTATTGAGTTTCAACTTAAATTTAACTTATTGAAAAAGATAATACGAGGAATAAAGACTCGCTCTCCTGATTTTACTCAGAGGAGACATTGTTCAAGCTTCAACTGTTTAACCTCCAGCTGAATCGTGCAGAAGGGAGGCACCAAACCTGAGGAGTGAAGTCTCTCTGATGTGAAGCCGAAGGGCATCGAGCTGATAAATGACACTCAGAGACATAGAGGGTAAAAGCTGACTTAAAAGAAGGCATCGGGTTACCCGAAAACAAAACCCGGGGGCCTTTCTGTCGACTTGAACTGTGCTGCTTCCTTCAGTCTCCTTCCTTCCTGTAAACAGGAGCAGATTTAGATTTAAATTTAGCTAAAATGATTAACTAAATTTTTGCTTGTGGAGTAAAAAATAATATAAGCACTTGCAGTTGATATCCAAGGAAGAAAAAAGTTTTATTTTACTCTGCAGAGGAGAACGCACTGGAAAAAAATCTAAATCTAGATAAGTCATTTTTTCTTAAAACAAGTGAATTTGTTCTTGAATGGAGGAGGTAAAAGAAACATTTTGCCAATGGAACAAGATGATTTACATTTAAAATAATAAAAACACAATTGCATTGTCTTATTTCAAGTGCATATTATCTAATTATCTTATTTTAAGAGTAAAAATATTCATTCCATTGGCAGATGATTTCATTTACCTACTCAAATTAATAGTAAAAACACTTAATTTAAGACATTTTGCTCATTTCTAGATTGTTTTTGCGCTGTGGCACAACCAGCTGAATACACACTGCAAAAATGATCTCAAAATGAGTCAAAATGTCTTAAATTAAGGGTATTTACTAGGGATGCACGATATAATCGGCCCCCTATCGGTATCGGCCTTAAAACTGAATATCGGACATCGGCCACCCCACCGATATTTAACCCGATATTTGATCAGCTTCTGAGTTTCTAAAGTCTAAAAAAAACAACAAAATACTGCTTCTTCTTCTTCCTCAAAAACTTCTTTTTTACAGACTTAAAAACTTCTAAAGACGAGGGAAAAAATATTGATGCATTAAAATATCCCAATATCTTCATATGCTGATATATTGCCATTTAAAAACACCATATCAATCTCTTTTACTAATGAAATATTGCTATATGTCATCGTTATGCTACGAAATCCCCCGAAAATTCACGACATTTTGCCATATTTTTATATGTTGATATATTGACGCGGTATCGATCTATTTTACTAACAAAATCTCACAAGAATTTGCAAAATATCACGAGAGTTTGTAACAGAACGATGAAATTTCACGAGATTTTGAAAGTAAAATAGATCGATACCGCGTTTTTAAAAATCAATTTGATATCAGCATATGAAAATATATTTGAGTATATTATTTTTCAAAGTGTCAGAAATGGATAATAAAACTGCGATTTTCAATGACTACTTATTTTTGTCCAGCTTTAACATCAGTATCGATATCGGTTATCGGCTACATGAGTTTTAAAATATCGGCATATCGGATATCGGCCAAAATCCCAATATCGTGCATCGCTAGTATTTACACTGGAAAAAATCTAAATCTAGATAAGTCATTATTTCTTAAAATAAGTGCATTTGTTCTTGAATTTAGAAGGTAAAAGATACATTTTGCCATTGGAACAAGACAGTTTACATTTAAAATAAGAAAACACAATTGCATTGTCTTATTTCAGGTGCATTTTATCTAAAAATCTTATTTTAAGAGTAAAAATACTCATGCAATTGGCAAATCATGTCATTTACCTACTCAAATTAAGGGTAAATTCACTCAATTTGAGAAATGTTTACTTATTTCTAGATCATTTTTTCAGTGTACCCTTAATTTGAGCAGGTAAATAAGATGATTTGTCAATGGAATGAGTATTTTTACTCTTAAAATAAGATTTTTCGATAAAATGCACTTGAAATAAGACAATGCAATTGTTTTTTCTTATTTCTTATTTCTTAAAATGAGGAGATAAGTGGAAAACTTTGCCAATGGAACCAGACAATTTACAATTAAAATAAGAAAAAAAATGCTTTGTCTTATTTCAAGTGCATAATAACTAATGATCTCATTTTAGGCGTAAAAATACTCATTCCATTGATAAATCATCTTATTTATCTGCTTTTGCAGTGCAACGCCTGAATATAAGAATATAAGATTCCACACACACACACACACATACATTAACATTTCCCAGGAGAAACACTTTAGTTTATGACAGGCTCTTATTTCCTTTGCTCTTTGCAGAAATAAAAATCATGAGGAATGAGCAGCTGTAGATGGTAATGTGTTTTCGCTTGCATGTTTGACTCCCACTCAGAAAGCTCAGACAGTTCTGGTGGGGATGAGAAACAATCCTGTTTTTATCATTTTTCAGACATGTCAAAGTGTCTCCTACAGGGGTTACAAAGGCTCCGACTGTGAGTGTGTGTGTGTGTGTGTGTGTGGCGATCAAAGTCCTTTGCAGGGATTTATTTGTGACGGGATAATCCTCCCCATCGCTGCCAGGCTGCTGCACTGACACCTTCCTGGAAACACACTCTCTAATTGTTAAGAAAAATTTTCCAGGGACTAAGTTTTTGGATTTACGGTGTTTAAATCAGATCAGATCGCTGGCATCAAAAGCAGAGAGGAGCATCTAAAGTGGTTTATCAGCTTGTGCTGCAGGAAACTCCACTCTGGCTCTTCAAAAGATCCTATTTGTTCTCTAAGTTAAAGAAAAATATGAATCTGTAACGTCTGAAACGCGTCGTTTCACTTTTTATATAAAATTATTCAACTAAATTTGGTGAAATCCAACTTGCTTCAACTTGCACTTAAAGGTCTGTTCTTTTCTCAGCATCTTTTTCCCGTTTCCACCTCCTCTGTCTTCCCCAGGAACAAGTGTCTGAGAGCACCACCTCCACAGTCCTGCAGAAACTGCTGCCAGACACCGATTACACCGTCACCGTGGTTCCCGTGTACGCTGAGGGGGACGGGCCCAGCCTGACCGACACCGGCAAGACCAGTGAGTATCTACACTGCAAAAAAGATCTAGAAATAAGTAAAAAAAATTCTTAAATTAAGTGTATGTATGTAATTAAGTGTATCTTACTCTTAAAATAAGATAATTAGATAATATGAACTTAAAATAAGACAATGCAATTAATGTAAATTGTCTTGTTCCATTGGCAAAGTCTCTCACTTCCCACCTCAATTAGAGAAAAAATGCACTTTAAGAAAAAATTACTTACTTAGATTTCCATTTTTTGCAGTGTAGGTCCAGGGCAGATCACAAACTGCAAATACTCAATAACCAGCCCCCATCTTAACAGAATAAGACCAAATGGAGCAGCTCAGGAATAATTTAATTTAATTAATTTATTTATTTGACAGGGACAGTCTACATTAAAAAACATTCCTGCAAATGCACCAGAATTAGCCAAAAGGCTATTTTTCATCTGTTGTCCCTGGACAGATCTTAAAATTGTCTTCCTAAAAAAAACACAACCGTAAGCATGCTACCATGTAAAATACAAATATAGAAGTAAATAAAAACAGCTATAACTCCTCAAAACTGATTTAAAAATACAGAATAAGTGTTCGCTGGACTACTGTAATAAAAAAATAAAGGGGACTTAATAAGAAAAGTTATAATAAAGAGATATGATCTCTCTTTTTCCTTTTCATCAGAACTCTGGCTGCAGCATTTTGGATCAGCTGAAGGCTTTTAACTACAGTTTGTGGACTTCCTGATAGTAAAGAATTACAATAGTCCAGCCTTGAAGTAACAAATGCATGGACTAGTTTCTCAGCATCCGACTTTAAATGATGGTAAAGTTTTATTTTTGTCAATATTACCAAACTTAGAGAACCTGTGGAACATTTCAAACTCGCTGCACCTTCTCTTTGTCAAACACGGCTTTCTTAAGATGTTTTATTTTATTGCCTCTAATTTAAATCCTTTGTAAGTCATTAAATTGAAGCACAAGAAAGAAATATTAACTATATATATAAGTCAAATGTTTACTAATGGTATATTGTGAGTTTTACCAATAAAACTGGTAGATTTGACCAATGTAACTGATATTTTCTTTTTCCCCAATATACACATATACTCATATATAGATATATCTGTCTGTCTGTAGCTATCATCAATTTGATTTCAATTATGAAAGGAATTTTAGTTTTGAAATTAAGAACATTATTTATATGAGCAATAATTTAGGTGATTGAGATCAAATAAAAACAAGTCTTACAGTATATTTTTTTCATTATCTTTTATGAATTTTGTATTTTAGTGTATGTTGATGTTGTTGTTAAGGGAGTTCAATCTGAAAAACTCGCACAGAGAGAAAAGATAATTAGAAGAATTTTATTGATAAGAAAGTATAGTCTTTGGCGCTCAGGCCTCGGCAGGAACATTCATGCTGAATTATGCTTTAACATGCATAAGTAGATGAATGAGAATAGGGATGGTTCCCCCCCGGCCTGAAACTGGTGGTGGTTTGATCCGAGCTGGATAACGAGGTGATCTGCTTGAGCTGTCTGTGGGACCAGAGACTACGGGAGCTGACACCGGGGCTTCACTCAGAGACTCAGGATATAGAGGTCCTGCTTGGTGATGCGGGTACCATTAACTGTCCATGATCAGCAAGCATGAAGCGACAGTTGAGAGGAAAAACTCCCCTTTGGGAAGAAACCTCTGGCAGAACCGGGCTCAACATGGTGGTCTTCTGCCGGACCAATTGCAATGAGACGAGGGATGGTGACGACTGGGGTTAATACTCTCTGATGAGGTTGAGGTGAAGTCGTGTCATGGAGGACGACTCAGCTACGATGGCGGAGGAGGGGATGGAGGTGGGTGAATTGTCGTCTGAATAAAATCTGACATTGCGATTGCTGGATAGTGGGCTGGGACGAGGATTTGAAGGTGCTTATGAAGTGAAAGCAGGATGCTGATTGGGCTTCGTGGTGGAGTAGTTTGAAGCTGATTGGCTCGCGTCAGAGACGGATCAGCTTCTGATTGGATGGAGGAAAGCCAGAGTTTCTTCAATTGAACTTCCTAGACCTTCATAAACCTTACAATATACATAATTTAGTTAATATTTTGATGAAGATTCTAGGTCATCGAGGTCATAGTCATTCCGTAAAAGGTAAAAAAAATAAAAAAAAAATAAAAAACTTTGTTTAGGAAAATCTATAAACTATGAATTAAACGAAATTATTCCGTAAAAGTAAAAAAAATAAAAAATAAAAAAATCCACTGGACTTGGTTTCCAAGATTTGAAGACGTTTCGCCACCCCTCCAGGAAGCTTTCTCAATTCAAAATCTATTCAAAATTTGAATCCTGGAGAGGTGAAAAAACGTCTTCAAATCTTGGAAACCAAGTCCAGTGGATTTTTTTTATTTTTTTTTTTTTTTACTTTTACGGAATAATTTCGTTAAATTCATAGTTTATAGATTTCCTAAACAAAGTCGCTCAGCTGGAACGGTCCCAGTCGGTTTCATTGCTCCAGTTCCTCTGGACACAGCAGGTCTGACGTCCCGTTTGATTTTTCCCCTTAGGACCTCTGGGATACGTGAGGAACCTGCAGGTTACCGATCCCACCACCACCACCTTGAACGTCCGCTGGGAGCCCCCCGAGGGAAATGTACGTGAATACATTGTGATTTGGGAGCCGACTGCTGGAGGAGAGCAGGATGTGGTAAGAACTCCTCCTTAGACTGTTCAGATGTTCATTCCTGACTGACATGCTGGTCAAAATAAACTGGTTTGTCATTAGTGGGCATTTGTTCCCTCTTTTTAAGCCTGTAAAATAAAAAAAATAGAAAAAGTATTTTCCTCCTGGATATTTCTGTGTAAAACAGACAAAAACTCCCAGAATATTCAGTTCTATTCAGTTTATTTCTATAGTTCCAATTCACATCATGTCATCTCAGGTCACTTTCCAGTTCATCAGATCATCCAGTCAGATTGATTCAAAGTTTTCTATCTGAGGAAAACCAGCTGATTGCATCGACTCATTGACTCTTCAGCAATCCCTCACACTAAGCATGCTTGTAGCGACAGTGGAGAGGAAAAACTCCCTTTGAACAGGAAGAAACCTCCAGCAGAACCAGGCTCAGTGTGAGCGGCCATCTGCTGAGGCCCACTGGGGTTCAAGGAGACAGAAGCAGACATAGAAAAAGAAGCATAGATACAAAAGGCAACTGTCAGAGAAACAGGACTACACTGGAAAACAGGCCAAGCTCCAACATCTAGAAACAAAGGTGTTGATGGCAGCAGCACAGCTGATATGTCTCTCCAGAAGATGATTCCTTGGACATAATAAAGAACAGCTGACCCTGAACTGATGGACCAGATCAAGCAGTTTGCTCTGAATAATCGTTTGTGTTTCACATAAATTAGTTTGATTTGGAAAGAATTTGATTTTTTTCAGGCTGTTCAGAGGATTAATGAGACAAACACAGAGATTAACTAGATTAAAAACAAATGTTAGAGGTTAGTTTGAGAACTGAAGTTATCAGCCAATCTCATTCCCAGACAGACACTGTTTGCAGCATTCAGGATATCTGGGACCTCTTCCAAACCACCTAGATTTCATTTTTTTCCTGGGTTGAAATAGTCGTGGATTTTACTGAGAATTTACTGCAAAATCCTTCTGTATAAATCTGGTTTAAAATACTAAACCTGTAAAAACCAAAGGGAGGAAAGGATGAATGACATTTAATGTCCAGACCTAAAATACTGAACTGGAACTGTGTCCTATTATGTGGTTCAACCAATTCTCATGTAGTTCCTCTTTCCCCAAATCTAGGACCAGGCCCCAGGAACCGCCACCAGCACCGTCCTGAGGAACCTGGAACCAGGCACAGAGTACACCGTTACCGTGGTTCCCGTTTACCCAGAGATGGAGGGAAAATCCATGTCTGAAAAGGGGAAGACAAGTGAGTGCGACGGATCATTTCCCCTTTCAGTTTAGAAATGTCCCAAACTTTTCCTTGTTTGTTTAAAATCCGGCGGTCTAATTAAAATCTGGTGTCTGTCTTCAGATCCTTTGGGTGGAGTAAAGAACCTGAAAGTTATCGATCCCACCATCAACACGCTGACAGTTCGCTGGGACCCAGCAGTGGGAAACGTCCGAAGCTACAAGGTCTTTTATGCAGCCCAGCCAGGAGGAGAAGAGAAAGTGGTAAGAATCAGCATCCCATCTTCACTGAGTGTCTTCTACTGATCTGAGAGAAAATGCACTGATGAAAAAAATAAAAGGGAACACGTAAAACAACACAATATGAAATCAAACGGTCCGCTTAGGAAGCAACACTGACTGACAATCAATTTCACATGCTGTTGTACAACAGGTGGAAATTATTGTCAATTAGCAAGACTCACTCAATAAAGGATTGGCTCTGCAGGTGGGGACCGCAGGTCACTCATCGGTCCCTCTGCTTTCTGGCCAATGTTTTGGTCACTCTTGAATGTTGGTGGTGCTTTCAGACTCATGGTAGCATGAGACAGACTCTACAACCCACACAAGTGGCTCAGGTAGTGCAGCTCATCCTGGATGGCACATCAATGGAAGCGATGGCTAGAAGGTTAGCTGTGTCTGTTAGCGTAGTGTCCAGAAGCTGGACACAACAACCCAGTAGCAGTGCCGCTACCTCTTCTTTTGTGAAAGGAGGAACAGGAGGAGCACTGCCTACAAAATGACCTCCAGCAGGCCACTAATGTGCATATGTCTTCACAAAAGGATAGAAACTGACTCCATGAGGATGGTATGAGGGGCCAACATCCACAGATGGGGGTCATGCTCACAGCCCAACAGCTTGCAGGATGCTTGGCATTTGTCAGAGAACACCAGGATTCGCTAATTCTCCAGTGGCACTGGGTATCGTTTAGTGCAGGCTAACAAAGAACCCAATGACTGCCCATTCCCAAGGGGCGGACCCATTGGTCCGGTTCAATTTGCATATTTTCTATCTCTCTTTTGGTCCGCTGTATAAAACCTGGAACTCAACACTTTTTCTGACATTTTGAATTGAAAAAGCTTCCTGGATGGAAGAGAAACGTCTTCAAACTTGGAAACAAAGTCTAGTGGATTGTTTTTCTAAACTTTTTTTGAAATGCACGGGCGCCCTGTGCTCTTCACAGATGAAAACAGGTTCCAACTGACCAAAGGTAGCCTGACTGCCATTAGGTACAGAGATGAGGGATCCGCTGACCCCTTGTGAGACCACATGCTGGTGCGGTTGGCTCGTTGTTCCTCCTAATGCAGGACAATGCTAGACCTCATTTAGCTGGAGTGTGTCAGCAGTTCAAGCAAGATGGAGGCGTTAAAGCTATGGACCGGCCCTGCCATTCGCCAGACCTGAAACCGATTGAACATATTTGGGACATTATGTCTCGATCCATCGACCACGGTCACATTGCACCACAGACTGTCCGGTATCCTGCAACTTTTAGTCTAACAAATGGCTTAGTTACCTCCCTAGTATGCCGTCAGTTCCTCCAGACTCCTCTCAATCATCTCATTATTTGATTCAGGTGTGTTAGGAACATAAGGAACAATCAGATCTCTGGTATCAGATGGAGCTTGGCCATTTAAGGCTTATATGTGAATATTCAATGAGAGTATTTCATTCATTCATTCAGAGCTAAGATTTTATTTCAGTCTTCCCTTTATTTATTTTTTTCAGTGTATGAACATCCAGCCTGAAGATATTTAAAGAGACACTGTTTTTTTCCATCTGGAACAAATCTGATGTAACTGATCTTATATTGTACAGGAAGAGGTTTCAGGTGGAACCACGACCACCATCCTGAGAAATCTGGAAGCTGACACACTCTACAAAGTGGCTGTGGTTCCAGTCTACCCTGACGTAGAGGGAATACGGCAGGAAGACAGCGGAAAGACAAGTAGGTGACCCTTAACGTTTCTTCATGGTTGACTGGAAGCTGATGAAAGTGATGTAGAGGCCGAATGTACCTTGGCTGGTGATGTCATGAGATAAGCCAAGGCTTCGACGCGCGTGTCGAGTAATGGAGGGGGCGTTTCGTTTTGGGGACGAGCTAAAATAGGTTAAACCTAGTTTGATTAGATTAAACAATGTGATGATCAAAATCTGGTGTCAGCTGTAAAAGATAGACTTTCACTCCTGAGGTTTTTGGTTCAAGACCCAACTCAGACTTTTGCAAGTTGTGATAAAACACAAGTATTTTGGCTAATGTGACTAATTTGTATTGGTTAGCCCTATAGTACAAATTTATACCCCGTTTACACTACGCTTGAAAAACCGATCCATGCCGAGACCGGTCCGAGCTCGGATCAGTTAACCAGGCCGAGCTCGGTTCTGACGACCGTTTACACATCACGCTATCTCGGTTGCTCGACTCCTCGCCTCCTAGTGACGATCTGCGGTATTACTGCCAGTATTGAAGGAGGGAATCAAGCAGTTGGTGGCGGTAATGCACCAAAAGTTGTTTGCCAGCCGCCATAAAACACAAGAAGAAGAAGACGAAGGAGGAAATCAAGCAGTTGGTGGCGGTAATGCACCAAAAGTTGTTTGCCAACCGCCATAAAACACAAGAAGAAGAAGAAGACGAAGAAGGAGGGAATCAAGCAGTTGGTGGCGGTAATGCACCAAAAGTTGTTTGCCAACCGCCATAAAACACAAGTAGAAGACGAAGGAGGAAATCAAGCAGTTGGTGGCGGTAATGCACCAAAAGTTGTTTGCCAACCGCCATAAAACACAAGAAGAAGAAGACGAAGGAGGAAATCAAGCAGTTGGTGGCGGTAATGCACCAAAAGTTGTTTGCCAACCGCCAAAAAACACAAGAAGAAGAAGACGAAGAAGGAGGGAATCAAGCAGTTGGTGGCGGTAATGCACCAAAAGTTGTTTGCCAACCGCCATAAAACACAAGAAGAAGAAGAAGACGAAGAAGGAGGGAATCAAGCAGTTGGTGGCGGTAATGCACCAAAAGTTGTTTGCCAACCGCCATAAAACACAAGAAGAAGAAGACGAAGAAGGAGGGAATCAAGCAGTTGGTGGCGGTAATGCACCAAAAGTTGTTTGTCAACCGCCATAAAACACAAGAAGAAGATGATGAAGGAGGAAATCAAGCAGTTGGTGGCGGTAATGCACCAAAAGTTGTTTGCCAACCGCCATAAAACACAAGAAGAAGAAGAAGACGAAGAAGGAGGGAATCAAGCTGTTGGTGGCGGTAATGCACCAAAAGTTGTTTGCCAACCGCCATAAAACACAAGAAGAAGAAGAAGACGAAGGAGGAAATCAAGCAGTTGGTGGCGGTAATGCACCAAAAGTTGTTTGCCAACCGCCATAAAACACAAGAAGAAGAAGACGAAAGAGGAAATCAAGCAGTTGGTGGCGGTAATGCACCAAAAGTTGTTTGCCAACCGCCATAAAACACAAGTAGAAGACGAAGGAGGAAATCAAGCAGTTGGTGGCAGTAATGCACCAAAAGTTGTTTGCCAACCGCCAAAAAACACAAGAAGAAGAAGACGAAGAAGGAGGGAATCAAGCAGTTGGTGGCGGTAATGCACCAAAAGTTGTTTGTCAACCGCCATAAAACACAAGAAGAAGAAGACGAAGGAGGGAATCAAGCAGTTGGTGGCGGTAATGCACCAAAAGTTGTTTGCCAACCAACCTAAAACACAAGAAGAAGAAGACGAAGGAGGAAATCAAGCAGTTGGTGGCGGAAATGCACCAAAAGTTGTTTGCCAACCACCATAAAACACAAGAAGAAGAAGACGAAGGAGGGAATCAAGCAGTTGGTGGCGGTAATGCACCAAAAGTTGTTTGCCAACCAACCTAAAACACAAGAAGAAGAAGACGAAGGAGGAAATCAAGCAGTTGGTGGCGGAAATGCACCAAAAGTTGTTTGCCAACCACCATAAAACACAAGAAGAAGAAGATGAAGGAGGAAACCAAGCAGTTGGTGGCGGTAATGCACCAAAAGTTGTTTGCCAACCGCCATAAAACACAAGAAGAAGAAGACGAAGGAGGAAATCAAGCAGTTGGTGGCGGTAATGCACCAAAAGTTGTTTGCCAACCGTCATAAAACACAAGAAGAAGAAGACGAAGGAGGAAATCAAGCAGTTGGTGGCGGTAATGCATCAAAAGTTGTTTGCCAACCGCCATAAAACACAAGAAGAAGAAGACGAAGGAGGAAATCAAGCAGTTGGTGGCGGTAATGCACCAAAAGTTGTTTGCCAACCGCCATAAAACACAAGAAGAAGATGATGAAGGAGGAAATCAAGCAGTTGGTGGCGGTAATGCACCAAAAGTTGTTTGCCAACCGCCATAAAACACAAGAAGAAGAAGATGAAGGAGGAAATCAAGCAGTTGGTGGCGGTAATGCACCAAAAGTTGTTTGCCAGCCGCCATAAAACACAAGAAGAAGAAGACGAAGAAGGAGGGAATCAAGCAAATCAAAATGGCGGCGCCCGTCACATTCAGAAAGTTATGCTTGATTATTATAGCTGTACTTCGGTGTTATTATTTAAAATGTTGCGTGGAGAAGATTTCGAAAGATTTCCATTGTTGTTCATAGTTGAAGAAGAAGTCGTTCTTCTTCTTCTGTTTCTGGAGGGGCATTACCGCCAACTACTGGAATGGAGTGTGAATCGCGATGTGCAGCCAGACGGAGATGACGCGTTCTGCTCATGCACTCTTGTTATCAGAGAACCGAGCCAGGGAAAAACCGAGCCCAGCTCACCTCTGGAACTGGACTGCAGTTATCTCGGTCCAGTTGTGTCTAGCTCGGTTCAGTTCAGTTTGCTTTCCATTTACACACGATAAGTTATCTCAGTTACTGAGCTCGGACCGGTCTCGGCAGGTTTTTCAATGGTAGTGTAAATGGGGTAAGAGATTAGGTAAAAACACTGCCTAATTAGATTGGTTTGTTTAACCAAAAGATCGGTTGAACACATAACTTCCAACCCGAATAAAACCAAAAACTGTGGAACAACAATTATACTTCAATAAAAATGACTAACACCTTTAATTCTAATCACCGTTGCCCAATTTGCTCAAACACTGTTATTGTCTGCTTGAGCTTATTTCACTAAAATGGCAGAATAACAGTGTACCTTAAATTATTTTTCTCTTCTAAGACATTTCACACACAAAAAAAACTTAGAAAAGATTTTATTATACACACCAATAATAAACATTTTCAAAGGAACTTAAATAGGAAAAAAAAGAACAAGATTATGCAAACTGATTGCACAACTTTACTCAAAACCCTTTTCCGACCTACATTTATAATCTACATAAGAGGAGCCAGAAAAGAACATCCAAATTTCAATTGACATTTTTGTAATTTAAAAAAAAATCTTATTGATTACTTTATTCAACAGACTCGCAGTCCACAAAGAAGACACACAACAACACAACACATTTATGTACATATATATATAAAAAAAAAGAAAAGACATCTTATAAAAGACTTGCATACCAATATTTCCTCAGAGCCGACTGGTATCTTAGTGCACTAAGAGAGGGATGTGAAAAGATTAGAACAAACCTGTTCAATGAGCTGCCCAAACGACATATAAACTTGTATATTAGATTTCTCATAAGTGCCTGGAATGTTCTGACATGTGTGTTACAGAACATCTCACTAGCACTGCTGAATCTGGGTTTCTTAAGCAGAATTCTCAAAGCGTCATTATAAGCAACTTTAAGCTTCTGCATGCTAGCTTTTTTAAATTTACACCACAAAGGAGCTGTATACAAGGATGTACAGTAAGCTTTAAACAGGCTTATTTTTACCTCATCATTACACATATAAAATTTTCTTCCCCAAAATGTTTGCCTGGGCGTACATCACACGACACTGACGATAAATGTCATCATCATCACAGAGCTGGTCAGTAATGTAGTGACCCAAATATTTAGTTTTGGAACAAACATCTAACTTTTGCCCTGACAAAAAGAAATCAGGGAAACACAGTTGTTTGTCTGCTTTAGTCCTACATACTAGTACCACAGTTTTCTTAGCATTATACTGGACATCAAATCTTAATCCATAATCAGAGCAGATATTCAGTAAATGCTGAAATCCAGCACTGCTGGGGGAGAGGACAGCCAGGTCATCAGCATACATAAAGTTATTGACCAGAGTATCACCAATCATACATCCAGTTTTACAGAAGTTCATTTCTTTAGACAGGTCGTCCATATACAAGTTAAACAGGGCAGGTGAAAGAAGCGACCCCTGACGCACACCGTTACTCACACCAAAGGAAGCAGAGATGTTATTGCCCCATTTTACATGCATTTTCTGGTTAGAATACCAGTAGACTAGAATTCGAACTATAATATTTGGGACTCCTCTCCTTTTTAATTTGTCAAACAACTTGTAGTGATTGACACGATCAAAGGCCTTAGAGGCATCAATAAACCCAATTAACACAGATGAATGTTTCCTTAAATATGCTCTTGCTGCCTCTTTCAGGCCATAAATACAGAAATCAGTTCCCAACTTGGCTTTGAAACCAAATTGATTATCTGTTGTACTAATAAACTGATTGAGCCGACCTAGCAGGATTTTTTCTAATACTTTAGATATCACAGTAGCTAAAGCTATTGGTCTATAGTTATTAAGACTACCAACCTTACTAGTTTTATCCTTAATTACGGGCACAAGGGTAACAGATAATAAGGAGTCAGGCAACTGTCCATGGGTCATAAACCCAGTGAAACACATTGCAAGCAGCACAGCAACTTTTTGGCTAGCATATTTCAAATGTTCTGCTGTAATGCCATCAGAACCTGTTGCCTTATTCTCACACAAGTAAGCTATAGCCTGCTGGACTTCACTAGGGGTTATTATAACCTTATCACTCTTAGCAATGTTTCCCAGCACATAGGGTTCACTTTTTACACAGTTAAATAAGGCAGAATAGTGCTGTCTCCATAGATCTGTTATATTATGAGCCCCAGATATGCCCTCTATAATACTAGGGAGTAATGCAGCAGACCTGTTTAAGGCTCTGACATCATTCCAAAGGCCAATGGCATTATTGCAAAGCAGTTTTTCAGCCATGGAGTCTGCTCTCATGTTCTGCTCATATTTGGAAATATGTCGAATGGCATATTTAAGGTTCGCACTGGTGATTTTTTTATAATCCAGGAGAGTCCCATCTCTTGATCTACCTGCTTGTACCCACATCTTGTATGCCTGCTTAGCTTCTGCATGGTACCCTAACACATGTTTATTCCAACCGGGCCTGATGTTTTTAGCCTTTCTGCATGTAAGGCTTGTACTCTCATACAAAGCACTCACAATGCCAGCATACATAGCGTGAAGGTCAGTACAGTGAAAAATATCACTGCAATTAACATCTGAGCACATAATAGATTGAAAAGGAAGGCTTATTTTATTCATAAGAAAATCGGTTTTCATATGATATGCTAATAAGTCCTCTTGAGAGAGTCTGGACCATTTGAATTTAACAGAGGAGGCACTATTTGCCCCCATATAAACTCTGGAAGACTTTTTATATCCAGCATCATTAAAAAGGAACATGATCTGACATAGAATACTCATATAAGATTTCTATTGATTTTATAACATCATGGGCATCAGCAGAGCTAATGCAATGGTCAAGCCATGACGTTGAATGCCAAGCTTCACTTATGTAGGTATAGCTATCTGCAGGTAGAAGTAGCTGACTGGACAATATGAAACTGTTATCATTACAAAACTGATGCATATGTTTGGCAAATGAAGAATATTCATCAGATATATCTGCATTCTTATCACCTAATACATACACAGAGGTAAAATTATGGTCATCAATAAAAGAGTTCAAGAAAGCAAGTCTATTCAAATAAATGTCTTCATTCTGAGGACACTCATATGGTGTGTAGACATTAATAATGATAAGTTCTTTGTTTTCAACTTTCAAATGTACAGCTATACACCATTCAACACCAGTTCTGATGACATTTAAGACTGGTTCCAGCTTTTTGTGCCATAGAATGGCTACTCCTCCTGCGATTCGACCCCTCACTATACCCACAGAAAGATCCACAGTAGATTCACCAGCTCCACAGAAACAATCATTAATACAGTTCAAATTTCCCAAATCCCGTTTCGCTAAAAAAGTTTCTTGCAAACAGAGGATGTCACATTTTTGCAACAGTCTATCCACAACCAGACGTCGTGCTTTATCTCCAGCTGTGTTACCGACACGCAGTCCCCGGCAATTGTAAGAAATGACACGCATTAATTGGTCTATGAGGAATTCACTGCAGCCGTTCCATCGGACTCTCTGGGATCCCTGGAAGTCATCACCCCAGGCCCTTTAGATGTTGTAGGTTTATTCCGTGGCTCATAGTTACGGCGCACCACCGAACCCTCTGGCCACAGCTCTGGGTTATACACTTCTGCAACGTTCTCACACTCTATACTGACTTTAAAAGAACTATATCTGGTGTTCCCAGTGACAATGCGCCGGCACTCAACATCACGCCCAAGTTTTCCTTTAAGATAGTTTGTTAGTGTCTCATCATCAAGATCTGGAAGGAATCTGGTTGCAAAGACAGTTACAAGCTTCGTTTTTACCACTTTTATGGTGCTTTGAGCGCCAGTACCGATAATAGGTGCTGGTCTTTTGCGCTCAGGTTTAGCTTGGCGTTTTAATGGAGCTGGATGGCTCTCAGTTCTCTTACGCCGCCCTTGTTTCACCACCAAATTCCATGTGGGTGAACTCGCTGGCCCTTCTTCAGAGCAGTTTCGGTTATCACTCGCCGCGACAGACTCACCAGTAGTCATGGAAAAGTCGGTGTAGGTCCCATTCCCGGCCAAAGCCGCATTATCAGCTGAAGCACAATTTGTTGGAACAGAATCCATGCGTGCCGCCACCTCCTCAGAGACGTTCACAGCCAATGTCATGTCACTGGCGTTGGGTATTCCTGGAGTAGGTGTAAGCACATTGCCGGATCCTCCACAGCCGGACAGCAAATGTCGTTCCACTGCCGCAACTCTGCGGTCAATGGTAGCGGTAACTTCACGCAACTTTTCCTCAATGTCCACTTGGCGTGACACTGTATGCTTCAGGGCACAAACCTCGCTCTGTAGACGCTCCATCTTGCTAAGTAAGTTGGAAACATCCAGGCTGTTGAACGTCACAGGCGGCAGCTCGTCCAGGAAGTGGGAGACAAAGTGTGGTATAACTTCCCCGCACTCATTCAGAACTTTTAAACAGCTTTTAATGGCATTTGCAGCTTTCTGATTTCCTTTGAAGGCCACATAGCGCTGCTTAGAATTGGAACACAGTTCAAACAGGACTTTTTTTGAGGACTCGATCCACCCAAAGTCGAATGTGTTTGATGCAAGCAACACAAGCTCTTCCTGACACATAGTCTTGATTTTGACCACAAGAAAGTATAAAAACTCATCCTCTACTATAAGCTTTCCATCAGTAGTCTTGTAGATCTGTGGTTTAGTTCGGGGGCGACTGGGAAAAGGCACTCCAGTACCAGACTCCGCGCTGTCCGCCATCTTGGATCCTGCATATGCTGTTTCCACTGATAACAGTATCATAGAAAAAACAAATGATTAAAAGTAATATAAAACATATATATATGAATACAATGAGAAAAACAACAGAAATCCTAATAACTCCAACAATAACCTGAAGGGATAAACGGGTATTGACTATGGGTATGCTGGTCTGACAGAACAACGGATCTGCTTGGTGTCACGTTGTTTGCTTCAGTTGCTCCCCGACTTCAATACCTTCATGTTTGAGCTTTGTTGCATTTTCTCACATGTTGCTGCTGCTTTTTATTAGCGCTGCAGAATCAGTCTGAAAGGTTAAAATTTGCCACGGCACCTCATTTGTCATCCTAGAATATAATCCTTAAAAAAAAAGAAAAGGGATAATGTTTTTTGGAATGCGGCTGCTCAGATGTTCCCGGGAACCCTGACAGATTTATTCCTGACAGAAGAGTTTGTGCCGGTTTGAAACACTTGAGGTGCTTCAGCCGTTTGGATTAGCTTGCTGTGAAATACCATGAGTGGAGGCTGTGATCCAGCCTGCAGATAACTCATCAGCTGGCCTGGAGCTGTTGAAAAGCTCTCAGATCAATATATAAACCAAAGTTTATGCGGTTAAGAGAAGATTTCTCATAAAAAAATTTTTAAAAAATTGGATCCGTTGGATGGAAGACGCCGATGAGAACAGAATGAACTGAGGGTTTATGTGGAGCAGAAAGTTTTATTTTTGAGTCCAACCGTCCTGCAGAACCAGCTGATCTTCCTCAGCCCTGATCTGTTTAAAGTTCCTCACCTGATTGATCATGCCAGAAAACCAGAAAACTTTAATAGGCCAGTTAATAAACAATGGACACTGAGGGGTGGCCGAAAGCTGATGGGCGCCAAAACCTCAGGGTCAACCTCAGGTACACTGTTCAATTCAATTCTATTCAGTTTATTTCTATAGCGCCAATTCACAACATTTCATCCCAAGGATGACATGATGACAAGTTTTCTATCTAAGGAAAACCAGCTGATTGCATCGACTCATTGACTCAAATGCAATCCCTTACACTAAGCATGCTTGTAGCAACAGTGGAGAGGAAAAACACCCTTTGAACAGGAAGAAACCTCCAGCAGGTGGCTGGAAACAGCCAGGCAGACGAGCTCCGAGCCAGCTCCCATGTCAGAGGATGAAGAGAGCACATCCAGTTAGTCACAGTCAGAGAAACAGGACTACACTGGAAAACAGGCCAAGCTCCAACATCTAGAAACAAAGGTGTTGATGGCAGCAGCACAGCTGATATTTCTCTCCAGGATGGAGTCACAGCCAAACAGGAACAGACCAGATGAAGCTACTATGAGAAAAAGCAGAGAGAGCAGAACGTTAGAGATTGAACTAACAGATTCTGCAGAGTGGGAGAATAGAGATAGAATGAAGCAGAATGATGAAAAAGGGGTCCCTATGTCCTCCAGCAGTCTAAGCCTATAGCAGCAGAACTGTAGAAATATCTTAGAATAACTAATACTCCAACAGATAAAAACACAACATCCATATTTTGTAAATAAAGACAAACTATATATTTTCCTACATCCTTTGCTAACAAATAGATGCAGATATGTAAATATCCATGCTGTCTAAATAAAAGGTATAGTGGACAACATCTCTAGGGCAAACATTTTTCCATTGTCATTACATACCTACTTTTATCAAAAAATTGTTCTGCATAAAATTAATATTTACATCTACTAATATCTACATTAAATGGATTTTTAATGTTATTATTAATGTGGTTATTTATCTATGATTTCATTGAAGACTTTAATGTTAATATATTGATGAGCATAATTAACCACAGCGCTTTAGTTGTCAAGTAATTGTTAATATGTGAAAATTTAAAATATTTAATGAGTTTGAACATTCCTCTTGATTGTATTACTGCTGCCACCGCCTGTATTGGAGGGGGGAAAATGGCCACAGGGCTGGCCAATGATTTTCTAAGGGAGGCCATGGCCACCCCCATAAAGCTCCGCCCCTGTACGGCGTTGATCAAAGTGCTCACCGTTGTGCCTTTCCTTCCTTTCAGAGGATCTGGGTGGAGTGAGGAATCTCCAGGTGACGGACCCCACCGTCAGCTCCCTCAGGGTCCGCTGGGAGCCGGCTGAGGGAGACGTCCGAATCTACAAAATCCTCTACGCCCCGGCGGCTGGAGGAGCCGAGAGCATGGTGGGTGCACGAGATTAACCGGCTCCCATGTTCTTTCAGGGCACAAGATCTGTCGGATCGGAGATTAAAAAGTCGTATGCAGTTGATGTTTTTAAGCCTTTAGCCTAAAAACATACATCTAAATGACGTCTGGTGTTTTGGGGGGTTAGCTCCGTATCATGTTTAACCTTATATTGCAGAAAAGTTTCATGTTGATGATAGCTTTGGCAATAGTAGCCATTCAAAATTTCCCCGCTTTCCTTGATGGGTCCTTGGTTGGTCCTTGGCTTGTCAATGGCTGGTCCTTGGTTGGTCCTTGGCTTGTCAATGGCTGGTCCTTGGCTGGCCCTTGGCTGGTCCTTGGTTGGCCCTTGGCTGGTCCTTGGTTGGTCCTTGGCTGGTCCTTAGTTGTTCCTTGGTTGGTCCTTGGCTGGCTCTTGGCTGGTCCTTGGCTGGTCCTTGCTTGGTCCTTGGTTGGTCTTTGGTTGGTCCTTGGCTGGCCCTTGGCTGGTCCTTGGCTGGTCCTTGGCTGGCCCTTGGCTGATCCTGGTATGGCCCTTGGCTGATCCTTGGTTGGTCCTTGGCTGGTCCTTGGTTGGTCCTTGGATGGTCCTTGGTTGGTCCTTGGCGGGTCAATGGCTGATCCTTGGCTGGTCCTTGGCTGGTCCTTGGTTGGTACTTGGCTGGTCAATGGCTGATCCTTGGCTGGTCCTTGGCTGGCCCTTGGCTGGTCCTTGGCTGGTCAATGGCTGATCCTTGGCTGGTCCTTGGCTGGCCCTTGGCTGGTCCTTGGCTGGCCCTTGGCTGGTCCTTGGCTGGTCAATGGCTGATCCTTGGCTGGTCCTTGGCTGGCCCTTGGCTGGCCCTTGTATGGCCCTTGGCTGATCCTTGGTTCGTCCTTAGCTGGTCAGTGGCTGATCCTTGGCTGGTCCTTGGTTGGTCCTTGGCTGGTCCTTGGCTGGTCAATGGCTGATCCTTGGCTGGTCCTTGGTTGGTCCTTGGCTGGTCCTTGGTTGGACCTTGGTTGGTCCTTGGCTGGTCAATGGCTGATCCTTGGCTGGTCCTTGGTTGGTCCTTGGCTGGTCCTTGGCTGGTCAATGGCTGATCCTTGGCTGGTCCTTGGCTGGTCCTTGGTTGGTCCTTGGCTGGTCCTTGGCTGGTCCTTAGCTAGTCCTTAGCTGGTCCTTGGCTGGTCCTTGGCAGGCCCTTGGCTGATCCTTGTATGGCCCTTGGCTGATCCTTGGTTGGTCCTTGGCTGGTCCTTGGTTTGTCCTTGGATGGTCCTTGGTTGGTCCTTGGCTGGTCAATGGCTGATCCTTCGCTGGTCCTTGGTTGGTCCTTGGCTGGTCAATGGCTGATCCTTGGCTGGTCAATGGCTGATCCTTGGCTGGTCCTTGGCTGGTCCTTGGTTGGTCCTTGGCTGGTCAATGGCTGTTCCTTGGCTGGTCAATGGCTGATCCTTGGCTGGTCCTTGGCTGGTCCTTGGTTGGTCCTTGGCTGGTCAATGGCTGATCCTTGGCTGGTCAATGGCTGATCCTTGAGTGGCCCTTGGCTGATCCTTGTATGGCCCTTGGCTGATCCTTGTATGGCCCTTGGCTGATCCTTGTATGGCCCTTGGCTGATCTTTGGTTGGCCCTTAGCTGGTCCCCTAATTCCTCTATAAACATCAATCTTTGTACCAAAATATTCTTTCTGTCATTATTTGTGGACATTAAGATCTAAAGAGAAGCGCCATCTCTTGGTCAGACCCTGTAATTCAGTGAAAGGGTGGAGTCAGTAAAACATATGCAAGGGGGGAGTCGGAGTGGATATTGGTTGCAGGGAAGTGGGCTGCCATTCGGTTGGGAAGGGCCATTTTGAATGGCTGCTACTGTAACTATAATTTAGATATTAGATTTAAACATTGTAAAATCTATAAAACAGTTATTTATATGCAACAGTTTGAGTCTGTAAAATGAATTCTTATTCTGCACCAGTATAGACAGTCTGTGAATTATTTTTATTATTTGTTTTGATGTAAAGTTGTAGCTCTTTAATACTGGAGCATTTCCTCTCTGAGAAGCAGCTCATGGTGGATAAATTCACTCAGAAACTCAGACTCTGAGCAGAAAGATTAAAACTAGGAAGTTGGATAAACTGAAGAGTTTTTTTTAGGAAAAACTTTCCCAAGAAAATGTAAATAAGCATTTGTACCTTTGGATGGAACTAAAATTAGCACGACTCGGCAGAGGAATATAAGCCGCTGTTCTGTTCCCGCCACAGACTCAGGTGTCCGGAATGACCACCAACACGGTGCTGAGGGAGCTGAGACCGGATACGGAGTACCGCGTGTCGGTGATCCCCGTCTACACGGAGGTGGAGGGAAAACGCATGTCAGAGAACGAGAAAACCAGTGAGTGTTATTTCCTGTGTATTTCATGGACGGGGGCAGCCTTTTACAGCTGCCTTTTGTATCTATGCTTCTTTTTCTATGTCTGCTTCTGTCTCCTTGAACCCCAGTGGGCCTCAGCAGATGGCCGCTCACACTGAGCCTGGTTCTGCTGGAGGTTTCTTCCTGTTCAAAGGGAGTTTTTCCTCTCCACTGTCGCTACAAGCATGCTTAGTGTGAGGGATTGCTGAAGAGTCAATGAGTCGATGCAATCAGCTGGTTTTCCTTAGATATAAAACTTTGAATCAATCTGATTGGATGATCTGGTGAACTGGAAAGTGACCTGAGATGACATCATGTAGAAATAAACTGAATAGAACTGAAGCGCACCGCGGCTCTGCTCTAGGTGGATCTAACCTCTCTGTGGTTTCCTCAGAGGCTCTGGGCGGAGTGAAGAACCTGCAGGTCACCGATCCCACCACCAGCTCCCTGAAGGTCCGCTGGGACGCAGCGGAGGGAAACGTCCGGCAGTACCGCCTCTTCTACGTCCCTGCGACCGGAGGAGCCGAGGACATGGTGAGAGATTCCACGGGTCCACGCCACTAGTAGGCTGACCAGGTTCTGGTTCTAAACCAGAAGAACCACTCGACAGAGTACACAGAAACATGATACCTCTCTCTGTCTGTCTGTGGGAACAGGAGCAGGTGTCGGGGGGAACCACAAACACGGTCCTCAGGAACCTGCTGTCGGACACGCCGTACACCGTCACTGTGGTTCCGGTTTACCCTGAAGGAGAAGGTCTACGACAGTCGGACAAGGGAAAGACCCGTAAGTCCTGGTTCCTCTCCGGTTCTTCCGGAGGTCCCACCTGTTCGGATCTTTTATTACAGTTCTGGTTCCGTCCTTTTAGGTTTCTCGTCGGGTTTTGTCTCGGTTCTTAAGGGAAGCGTTCAGTAAACGCTGAGAGCTCTTGCTGCCTCTTTCAGGCCATAAATACAGAAATCAGTTCCCAACTTGGCTTTGAAACCAAATTGATTATCTGTTGTACTAATAAACTGATTGAGCCGACCTAGCAGGATTTTTTCTAATACTTTAGATATCACAGTAGCTAAAGCTATTGGTCTATAGTTATTAAGACTACCAACCTTACTAGTTTTATCCTTAATTACGGGCACAAGGGTAACAGATAATAAGGAGTCAGGCAACTGTCCATGGGTCATAAACCCAGTGAAACACATTGCAAGCAGCACAGCAACTTTTTGGCTAGCATATTTCAAATGTTCTGCTGTAATGCCATCAGAACCTGTTGCCTTATTCTCACACAAGTAAGCTATAGCCTGCTGGACTTCACTAGGGGTTATTATAACCTTATCACTCTTAGCAATGTTTCCCAGCACATAGGGTTCACTTTTTACACAGTTAAATAAGGCAGAATAGTGCTGTCTCCATAGATCTGTTATATTATGAGCCCCAGATATGCCCTCTATAATACTAGGGAGTAATGCAGCAGACCTGTTTAAGGCTCTGACATCATTCCAAAGGCCAATGGCATTATTGCAAAGCAGTTTTTCAGCCATGGAGTCTGCTCTCATGTTCTGCTCATATTTGGAAATATGTCGAATGGCATATTTAAGGTTCGCACTGGTGATTTTTTTATAATCCAGGAGAGTCCCATCTCTTGATCTACCTGCTTGTACCCACATCTTGTATGCCTGCTTAGCTTCTGCATGGTACCCTAACACATGTTTATTCCAACCGGGCCTGATGTTTTTAGCCTTTCTGCATGTAAGGCTTGTACTCTCATACAAAGCACTCACAATGCCAGCATACATAGCGTGAAGGTCAGTACAGTGAAAAATATCACTGCAATTAACATCTGAGCACATAATAGATTGAAAAGGAAGGCTTATTTTATTCATAAGAAAATCGGTTTTCATATGATATGCTAATAAGTCCTCTTGAGAGAGTCTGGACCATTTGAATTTAACAGAGGAGGCACTATTTGCCCCCATATAAACTCTGGAAGACTTTTTATATCCAGCATCATTAAAAAGGAACATGATCTGACATAGAATACTCATATAAGATTTCTATTGATTTTATAACATCATGGGCATCAGCAGAGCTAATGCAATGGTCAAGCCATGACGTTGAATGCCAAGCTTCACTTATGTAGGTATAGCTATCTGCAGGTAGAAGTAGCTGACTGGACAATATGAAACTGTTATCATTACAAAACTGATGCATATGTTTGGCAAATGAAGAATATTCATCAGATATATCTGCATTCTTATCACCTAATACATACACAGAGGTAAAATTATGGTCATCAATAAAAGAGTTCAAGAAAGCAAGTCTATTCAAATAAATGTCTTCATTCTGAGGACACTCATATGGTGTGTAGACATTAATAATGATAAGTTCTTTGTTTTCAACTTTCAAATGTACAGCTATACACCATTCAACACCAGTTCTGATGACATTTAAGACTGGTTCCAGCTTTTTGTGCCATAGAATGGCTACTCCTCCTGCGATTCGACCCCTCACTATACCCACAGAAAGATCCACAGTAGATTCACCAGCTCCACAGAAACAATCATTAATACAGTTCAAATTTCCCAAATCCCGTTTCGCTAAAAAAGTTTCTTGCAAACAGAGGATGTCACATTTTTGCAACAGTCTATCCACAACCAGACGTCGTGCTTTATCTCCAGCTGTGTTACCGACACGCAGTCCCCGGCAATTGTAAGAAATGACACGCATTAATTGGTCTATGAGGAATTCACTGCAGCCGTTCCATCGGACTCTCTGGGATCCCTGGAAGTCATCACCCCAGGCCCTTTAGATGTTGTAGGTTTATTCCGTGGCTCATAGTTACGGCGCACCACCGAACCCTCTGGCCACAGCTCTGGGTTATACACTTCTGCAACGTTCTCACACTCTATACTGACTTTAAAAGAACTATATCTGGTGTTCCCAGTGACAATGCGCCGGCACTCAACATCACGCCCAAGTTTTCCTTTAAGATAGTTTGTTAGTGTCTCATCATCAAGATCTGGAAGGAATCTGGTTGCAAAGACAGTTACAAGCTTCGTTTTTACCACTTTTATGGTGCTTTGAGCGCCAGTACCGATAATAGGTGCTGGTCTTTTGCGCTCAGGTTTAGCTTGGCGTTTTAATGGAGCTGGATGGCTCTCAGTTCTCTTACGCCGCCCTTGTTTCACCACCAAATTCCATGTGGGTGAACTCGCTGGCCCTTCTTCAGAGCAGTTTCGGTTATCACTCGCCGCGACAGACTCACCAGTAGTCATGGAAAAGTCGGTGTAGGTCCCATTCCCGGCCAAAGCCGCATTATCAGCTGAAGCACAATTTGTTGGAACAGAATCCATGCGTGCCGCCACCTCCTCAGAGACGTTCACAGCCAATGTCATGTCACTGGCGTTGGGTATTCCTGGAGTAGGTGTAAGCACATTGCCGGATCCTCCACAGCCGGACAGCAAATGTCGTTCCACTGCCGCAACTCTGCGGTCAATGGTAGCGGTAACTTCACGCAACTTTTCCTCAATGTCCACTTGGCGTGACACTGTATGCTTCAGGGCACAAACCTCGCTCTGTAGACGCTCCATCTTGCTAAGTAAGTTGGAAACATCCAGGCTGTTGAACGTCACAGGCGGCAGCTCGTCCAGGAAGTGGGAGACAAAGTGTGGTATAACTTCCCCGCACTCATTCAGAACTTTTAAACAGCTTTTAATGGCATTTGCAGCTTTCTGATTTCCTTTGAAGGCCACATAGCGCTGCTTAGAATTGGAACACAGTTCAAACAGGACTTTTTTTGAGGACTCGATCCACCCAAAGTCGAATGTGTTTGATGCAAGCAACACAAGCTCTTCCTGACACATAGTCTTGATTTTGACCACAAGAAAGTATAAAAACTCATCCTCTACTATAAGCTTTCCATCAGTAGTCTTGTAGATCTGTGGTTTAGTTCGGGGGCGACTGGGAAAAGGCACTCCAGTACCAGACTCCGCGCTGTCCGCCATCTTGGATCCTGCATATGCTGTTTCCACTGATAACAGTATCATAGAAAAAACAAATGATTAAAAGTAATATAAAACATATATATATGAATACAATGAGAAAAACAACAGAAATCCTAATAACTCCAACAATAACCTGAAGGGATAAACGGGTATTGACTATGGGTATGCTGGTCTGACAGAACAACGGATCTGCTTGGTGTCACGTTGTTTGCTTCAGTTGCTCCCCGACTTCAATACCTTCATGTTTGAGCTTTGTTGCATTTTCTCACATGTTGCTGCTGCTTTTTATTAGCGCTGCAGAATCAGTCTGAAAGGTTAAAATTTGCCACGGCACCTCATTTGTCATCCTAGAATATAATCCTTAAAAAAAAAGAAAAGGGATAATGTTTTTTGGAATGCGGCTGCTCAGATGTTCCCGGGAACCCTGACAGATTTATTCCTGACAGAAGAGTTTGTGCCGGTTTGAAACACTTGAGGTGCTTCAGCCGTTTGGATTAGCTTGCTGTGAAATACCATGAGTGGAGGCTGTGATCCAGCCTGCAGATAACTCATCAGCTGGCCTGGAGCTGTTGAAAAGCTCTCAGATCAATATATAAACCAAAGTTTATGCGGTTAAGAGAAGATTTCTCATAAAAAAATTTTTAAAAAATTGGATCCGTTGGATGGAAGACGCCGATGAGAACAGAATGAACTGAGGGTTTATGTGGAGCAGAAAGTTTTATTTTTGAGTCCAACCGTCCTGCAGAACCAGCTGATCTTCCTCAGCCCTGATCTGTTTAAAGTTCCTCACCTGATTGATCATGCCAGAAAACCAGAAAACTTTAATAGGCCAGTTAATAAACAATGGACACTGAGGGGTGGCCGAAAGCTGATGGGCGCCAAAACCTCAGGGTCAACCTCAGGTACACTGTTCAATTCAATTCTATTCAGTTTATTTCTATAGCGCCAATTCACAACATTTCATCCCAAGGATGACATGATGACAAGTTTTCTATCTAAGGAAAACCAGCTGATTGCATCGACTCATTGACTCAAATGCAATCCCTTACACTAAGCATGCTTGTAGCAACAGTGGAGAGGAAAAACACCCTTTGAACAGGAAGAAACCTCCAGCAGGTGGCTGGAAACAGCCAGGCAGACGAGCTCCGAGCCAGCTCCCATGTCAGAGGATGAAGAGAGCACATCCAGTTAGTCACAGTCAGAGAAACAGGACTACACTGGAAAACAGGCCAAGCTCCAACATCTAGAAACAAAGGTGTTGATGGCAGCAGCACAGCTGATATTTCTCTCCAGGATGGAGTCACAGCCAAACAGGAACAGACCAGATGAAGCTACTATG
This sequence comes from Cyprinodon diabolis, assembly GCA_030533445.1. Classification (NCBI taxonomy): domain Eukaryota; kingdom Metazoa; phylum Chordata; class Actinopteri; order Cyprinodontiformes; family Cyprinodontidae; genus Cyprinodon; species Cyprinodon diabolis. The sequence continues at coordinate 1,924,452 of CM060076.1, read as the reverse complement.
AGAAAAAGCAGAGAGAGCAGAACGTTAGAGATTGAACTAACAGATTCTGCAGAGTGGGAGAATAGAGATAGAATGAAGCAGAATGATGAAAAAGGGGTCCCTATGTCCTCCAGCAGTCTAAGCCTATAGCAGCAGAACTGTAGAAATATCTTAGAATAACTAATACTCCAACAGATAAAAACACAACATCCATATTTTGTAAATAAAGACAAACTATATATTTTCCTACATCCTTTGCTAACAAATAGATGCAGATATGTAAATATCCATGCTGTCTAAATAAAAGGTATAGTGGACAACATCTCTAGGGCAAACATTTTTCCATTGTCATTACATACCTACTTTTATCAAAAAATTGTTCTGCATAAAATTAATATTTACATCTACTAATATCTACATTAAATGGATTTTTAATGTTATTATTAATGTGGTTATTTATCTATGATTTCATTGAAGACTTTAATGTTAATATATTGATGAGCATAATTAACCACAGCGCTTTAGTTGTCAAGTAATTGTTAATATGTGAAAATTTAAAATATTTAATGAGTTTGAACATTCCTCTTGATTGTATTACTGCTGCCACCGCCTGTATTGGAGGGGGGAAAATGGCCACAGGGCTGGCCAATGATTTTCTAAGGGAGGCCATGGCCACCCCCATAAAGCTCCGCCCCTGTACGGCGTTGATCAAAGTGCTCACCGTTGTGCCTTTCCTTCCTTTCAGAGGATCTGGGTGGAGTGAGGAATCTCCAGGTGACGGACCCCACCGTCAGCTCCCTCAGGGTCCGCTGGGAGCCGGCTGAGGGAGACGTCCGAATCTACAAAATCCTCTACGCCCCGGCGGCTGGAGGAGCCGAGAGCATGGTGGGTGCACGAGATTAACCGGCTCCCATGTTCTTTCAGGGCACAAGATCTGTCGGATCGGAGATTAAAAAGTCGTATGCAGTTGATGTTTTTAAGCCTTTAGCCTAAAAACATACATCTAAATGACGTCTGGTGTTTTGGGGGGTTAGCTCCGTATCATGTTTAACCTTATATTGCAGAAAAGTTTCATGTTGATGATAGCTTTGGCAATAGTAGCCATTCAAAATTTCCCCGCTTTCCTTGATGGGTCCTTGGTTGGTCCTTGGCTTGTCAATGGCTGGTCCTTGGTTGGTCCTTGGCTTGTCAATGGCTGGTCCTTGGCTGGCCCTTGGCTGGTCCTTGGTTGGCCCTTGGCTGGTCCTTGGTTGGTCCTTGGCTGGTCCTTAGTTGTTCCTTGGTTGGTCCTTGGCTGGCTCTTGGCTGGTCCTTGGCTGGTCCTTGCTTGGTCCTTGGTTGGTCTTTGGTTGGTCCTTGGCTGGCCCTTGGCTGGTCCTTGGCTGGTCCTTGGCTGGCCCTTGGCTGATCCTGGTATGGCCCTTGGCTGATCCTTGGTTGGTCCTTGGCTGGTCCTTGGTTGGTCCTTGGATGGTCCTTGGTTGGTCCTTGGCGGGTCAATGGCTGATCCTTGGCTGGTCCTTGGCTGGTCCTTGGTTGGTACTTGGCTGGTCAATGGCTGATCCTTGGCTGGTCCTTGGCTGGCCCTTGGCTGGTCCTTGGCTGGTCAATGGCTGATCCTTGGCTGGTCCTTGGCTGGCCCTTGGCTGGTCCTTGGCTGGCCCTTGGCTGGTCCTTGGCTGGTCAATGGCTGATCCTTGGCTGGTCCTTGGCTGGCCCTTGGCTGGCCCTTGTATGGCCCTTGGCTGATCCTTGGTTCGTCCTTAGCTGGTCAGTGGCTGATCCTTGGCTGGTCCTTGGTTGGTCCTTGGCTGGTCCTTGGCTGGTCAATGGCTGATCCTTGGCTGGTCCTTGGTTGGTCCTTGGCTGGTCCTTGGTTGGACCTTGGTTGGTCCTTGGCTGGTCAATGGCTGATCCTTGGCTGGTCCTTGGTTGGTCCTTGGCTGGTCCTTGGCTGGTCAATGGCTGATCCTTGGCTGGTCCTTGGCTGGTCCTTGGTTGGTCCTTGGCTGGTCCTTGGCTGGTCCTTAGCTAGTCCTTAGCTGGTCCTTGGCTGGTCCTTGGCAGGCCCTTGGCTGATCCTTGTATGGCCCTTGGCTGATCCTTGGTTGGTCCTTGGCTGGTCCTTGGTTTGTCCTTGGATGGTCCTTGGTTGGTCCTTGGCTGGTCAATGGCTGATCCTTCGCTGGTCCTTGGTTGGTCCTTGGCTGGTCAATGGCTGATCCTTGGCTGGTCAATGGCTGATCCTTGGCTGGTCCTTGGCTGGTCCTTGGTTGGTCCTTGGCTGGTCAATGGCTGTTCCTTGGCTGGTCAATGGCTGATCCTTGGCTGGTCCTTGGCTGGTCCTTGGTTGGTCCTTGGCTGGTCAATGGCTGATCCTTGGCTGGTCAATGGCTGATCCTTGAGTGGCCCTTGGCTGATCCTTGTATGGCCCTTGGCTGATCCTTGTATGGCCCTTGGCTGATCCTTGTATGGCCCTTGGCTGATCTTTGGTTGGCCCTTAGCTGGTCCCCTAATTCCTCTATAAACATCAATCTTTGTACCAAAATATTCTTTCTGTCATTATTTGTGGACATTAAGATCTAAAGAGAAGCGCCATCTCTTGGTCAGACCCTGTAATTCAGTGAAAGGGTGGAGTCAGTAAAACATATGCAAGGGGGGAGTCGGAGTGGATATTGGTTGCAGGGAAGTGGGCTGCCATTCGGTTGGGAAGGGCCATTTTGAATGGCTGCTACTGTAACTATAATTTAGATATTAGATTTAAACATTGTAAAATCTATAAAACAGTTATTTATATGCAACAGTTTGAGTCTGTAAAATGAATTCTTATTCTGCACCAGTATAGACAGTCTGTGAATTATTTTTATTATTTGTTTTGATGTAAAGTTGTAGCTCTTTAATACTGGAGCATTTCCTCTCTGAGAAGCAGCTCATGGTGGATAAATTCACTCAGAAACTCAGACTCTGAGCAGAAAGATTAAAACTAGGAAGTTGGATAAACTGAAGAGTTTTTTTTAGGAAAAACTTTCCCAAGAAAATGTAAATAAGCATTTGTACCTTTGGATGGAACTAAAATTAGCACGACTCGGCAGAGGAATATAAGCCGCTGTTCTGTTCCCGCCACAGACTCAGGTGTCCGGAATGACCACCAACACGGTGCTGAGGGAGCTGAGACCGGATACGGAGTACCGCGTGTCGGTGATCCCCGTCTACACGGAGGTGGAGGGAAAACGCATGTCAGAGAACGAGAAAACCAGTGAGTGTTATTTCCTGTGTATTTCATGGACGGGGGCAGCCTTTTACAGCTGCCTTTTGTATCTATGCTTCTTTTTCTATGTCTGCTTCTGTCTCCTTGAACCCCAGTGGGCCTCAGCAGATGGCCGCTCACACTGAGCCTGGTTCTGCTGGAGGTTTCTTCCTGTTCAAAGGGAGTTTTTCCTCTCCACTGTCGCTACAAGCATGCTTAGTGTGAGGGATTGCTGAAGAGTCAATGAGTCGATGCAATCAGCTGGTTTTCCTTAGATATAAAACTTTGAATCAATCTGATTGGATGATCTGGTGAACTGGAAAGTGACCTGAGATGACATCATGTAGAAATAAACTGAATAGAACTGAAGCGCACCGCGGCTCTGCTCTAGGTGGATCTAACCTCTCTGTGGTTTCCTCAGAGGCTCTGGGCGGAGTGAAGAACCTGCAGGTCACCGATCCCACCACCAGCTCCCTGAAGGTCCGCTGGGACGCAGCGGAGGGAAACGTCCGGCAGTACCGCCTCTTCTACGTCCCTGCGACCGGAGGAGCCGAGGACATGGTGAGAGATTCCACGGGTCCACGCCACTAGTAGGCTGACCAGGTTCTGGTTCTAAACCAGAAGAACCACTCGACAGAGTACACAGAAACATGATACCTCTCTCTGTCTGTCTGTGGGAACAGGAGCAGGTGTCGGGGGGAACCACAAACACGGTCCTCAGGAACCTGCTGTCGGACACGCCGTACACCGTCACTGTGGTTCCGGTTTACCCTGAAGGAGAAGGTCTACGACAGTCGGACAAGGGAAAGACCCGTAAGTCCTGGTTCCTCTCCGGTTCTTCCGGAGGTCCCACCTGTTCGGATCTTTTATTACAGTTCTGGTTCCGTCCTTTTAGGTTTCTCGTCGGGTTTTGTCTCGGTTCTTAAGGGAAGCGTTCAGTAAACGCTGAGAGGTTTTAAGATTATGGACTTCATAAAGTTCTGATATCAGACTGAAATCCGGCCCATTAGCAGAGTGAACCGGGCCGACCCAGAACCCAGAACCAGGTCTATATAGACAAGGAAGAGCTGGAAACCTCCTGTTAGTTTCAGGTTTCTGCTCAATCTGGGACCGTTTGGACCCAAAGCTGGAACCCGGATTCTTTACAGAACCGCCGCGGCAGTATGGAGAGAATTTAGTTCCAATATTGTTACCAGAAACCGTTTTATGAGCTTTTTGGTTTCTCAGGTTTTGGTTTTTTAGTTTATTTTATCCAAATTTTATTCTTTCATTTCTCTTTTTTTATCATTCAGTTAAATTTTTTTTTCAAATTGTGCTTTACCAATATCATTCTCATCACTTCGGCTTTTGACCAGTAAACATTTTTCTAACGTCCAGGAGGTTAGAGTCAGATCTGTTCTGGCCGATGTCCGATAATCAGTTTTAAGGCCGATACGGATAGGGGGACGATTATATCACGCATCCCTAAGTAACATGTTATGATTAAACCTTGAGAAAGTATATCTTCTCTACAAACACGCTCACTCTGAGTGAGTGAAAACTTCTTTAGTGAGTAAATAGCGTAAATCAATATATAAAATCAGAGAAATCTACATTTTCTGACCACAGCCTCAGCTGATCTTTTTGATGTAATTCCAACCTCATTTATGGGTTAAAATAAAACGAGTTCCTGAAGAATCCGGATTCTGGACCAATATCCGTTTTGTGGCGGTGTGCTGATCTCCACACCTCCACCATCCCAAAGCTGAAACGTGGGCCGCCTCCAGCAGCGGCGACGCCGTGGTTGATCTCCTGCACTGATGATGTTCCTCTGGTCCCTGGAGGTCCGTCACATTCTGAGTGGACCTCCAGGAACCGAGTCCAACCCAAACAAAGAGTCGGCGCTGTATCCGACTGCGTTATTGTGGAGGTTTCCTCTTAATGGCTCGTGAAGCGTCTCATCGCTCTTTTATTAGAGGTTCTTCACATCTGGTTCCGCTTTTAGAGGCTTTTAGAGGAATGCTGCTCCACCGTTTCTCACAGACGGTGAATCCTGGTGAAACTGAGGCTCACCTGCTCCTGTCAGCCTAACTCTGTCTCCTCCTCTCTGGACAGTTCCACGGACGCCGCCCAGGAACATCCAGGTGTACAACCCCAGCCCCAACAGCCTGAACGTGCGCTGGGAGGCCGCCACGGGTCTGGTGCAGCAGTACCGCGTGGCGTACGCCCCCTTGAGTGGAGTCAGACCCTCAGAGTCGGTGAGTTTTACTCCAGCAGAAGCTCAAAGAAAAAACAAACATTTATTTCCACCAAGAGGTCAGAAGCAGGTCAGGATGTTATTTAGCTCAGGATTTAGGATCCAGTATTGAATCTGTCTTTAAAAGCTTTTTCCCAAAAGAGCCTCCAGAACCAATCATTAAACCCACTCTCTGTAATTCAGTTAATAAAATACTTTATTTTTCTGGAGACGCTTAAAACCGTCAAATGAAACAAAACTTTTGTGTCTGAAGCCTAAAAAGTCTGTAGTTTGATTCCCACTGAAGGTTCTGGTTCTGACCCGGCTGTTTCCACACCATATCCTGATCCAAAGACAGACCGTCGCCAAGTGAAACTTGAAACACAACCATTTTGTCCCGGTTCAAATCTGAAAAGTGCGGCATGCTTTTGTTTTCAGCTACTTTGACTTAAACCCAATCAGCAGACTCTTCATTATCACTCAGAGTCCAGCTGGGAGGTTTTTAATTTCAGTGTGAATCCAACAGTTGTTTGGAGATCTGGACTTTAACTAGGCCGTTTTACCATCCGTTCCGTCTCTGGTTGGAGGTTCTGCTTGGTTCTCAGTCTCAGAAACAGCTTTTCTTCCTGGATTCAGCTCCATCCATCCGACCAGCTTCGCCTCCCACACCATGATACAGCCTCCTCCGTGTGTCTTTGTGGGGACTTGTGCGTTCTCATGGGCTCAGCCGCTGCGCTAGTTCCGTTCCAGTTTACAAGAACAGCAGACGGAGAACAGACAAAGTCCCCGGATGTTGTTCTCGCCCCTCCCTCTTTACCCAGCATGCATCAGAGCAGACTTATCTGTTCTCAAGATTGACAGCTGTCCCAGCATGCACCGCGGCAGCAGCAACAGCTGCCAGTTTAGCTCACAGAGCGCAGAGTATGTACATATGATTATATACATTTTAAGATCATTTCAGGCGAGAACATTAAACTTTAAGTTTCACTTTATGGCCTATTTCCTGATTTAATAAAATGCGTGATAAAAAAAAATGAGATGTTGAGGGGACCACGGGAAACCAGTGGACCTTCGAGGCTAACCACAGCCAGGGCTAACATTAGCCCGTCTGCAGCAAACTAGCCAATGTTAGCCCGTCTGCAGCAGCCAGAGCTAACGTTAGCCAGTCTGCAGCAGCAAGGACTAATGTTAGCCCGTCTGCAGCAAACTAGCTAATGTTAGCCCGTCTGCAGCAGCCAGAGCTAACGTTAGCCCGTCTGCAGCAAACTAGCTAATGTTAGCCCGTCTGCAGCAGCCAGAGCTACCATTAGCCAGTCTGCAGCAGCAAGGACTAACGTTAGCCCGTCTGCAGCAAACTAGCTAATGTTAGCCCGTCTGCAGCATCCAGAGCTAACGTTAGCCGGTCTGCAGCAGCCAGGGCTAACGTTAACGCGTCTGCAGCAGCCACTGCTAACGTTAGCCCGTCTGCAGCAGCCAGAGCTAACGTTAGACCGTCTGCAGCAGCCACTGCTTACGTTAGCCCGTCTGCAGCAGTCAGGGCTAACCTTAGCCCATCTGAAGCAGCCAGCTCTAACATTAGCCCATCTGAAGCCGCCAGGGCTAACATTAGCCCGTCTGTAGCAGCCAGGGCTAACATTAGCCCATCTGCAGCAGCCAGGGCTAACATTAGCCCATCTGAAGCAGCCAGGGCTAACGTTAGCCCATCTGAAGCAGCCAGGGCTAACCTTAGCCCATCTGAAGCAGCCAGCGCTTACCTTAGCCCATCTGAAGCAGCCAGCGCTAACCTTAGCCCATCTGCAGCAGTCAAGGCTAACGTTAGCCACTCTGCAGCAGTCAGGGCTAACCTTAGCCCATCTGAAGCAGCCAGGACTAAGATTAGCCCATCTGAAGCAGCCAGCGCTAACCTTAGCCCATCTGCAGCAGTCAGGGCTAACGTTAGCCACTCTGCAGCAGCCAGGGCTAACATTAGCCCATTTGAAGCAGCCAGGGCTAACGTTAGCCTATCTGAAGCAGCCAGGGCTAACGTTAGCCCGTCTGCAGCAGCCAGGGCTAACCTTAGCCCATCTGAAGCAGCCAGCGCTAACCTTAGCCCATCTGCAGCAGTCAGGGCTAACGTTAGCCCATCTGAAGCAGCCAGGGCTAACGTTAGCCCGTCTGCAGCAGCCAGGGCTAACCTTAGCCCATCTGAAGTAGCCAGCGCTAACCTTAGCCCATCTGCAGCAGTTAGGGCTAACGTTAGCCAATCTGCAGCGGTCCTCTCTCTGCATAGCTATGTGTGAAGTCAGTGATGTCATCAGTACGCTGCTGTTCCAATTGACCCAGATTTATTCTGCGTGCTCCCGTTCTCCCAGAGTCCAGACTTTCCTGGGTTCTTGTCAAGAACTTACTTGGCGAGAACATGAGTATAAACTGGCGTTCTAGTAAATTGAGATACAGGCGTTGTTTCCTGTTGAGTTCTGACCACAGTTTCTTCATAAATGTCAGGATTGTGAGCAGTTTGTTCTGTCCCCAGTTAGTTTGTCCCCAGTTAGTTTGTCCCCAGCAGCCCGGCGGCTCCTGTCTTTACGGTCATATTCTGGTTTTTGTTGCTGAAACCTGAGCTCTAGACTGACCTGTGGTGGCGTCACTAAAAAGATTAGCTCCTTGAGATGAGAGGAACCGTCAGCTCGTTTTCATAGAAGCCGTTTCAGTTGGAAGAAAGATGAACCCGTCAGCTGAAGACATGTTTAAAGTCCTGGATGATCCGGCTTGTTTGGATCCATCCCCTGTGGAGGTCAGGTCAGGTCGGCTAGCAGCAGAGCAGATCCGGTTGCCCTGACGTCGGTTTTTACGGCCATCAGTTCACTGATCATCCATGATGTCAGGAAACATGTCGGCTCTGGACCCGATCCTCACCTCCTGGTGATTAGTCTGCTGTGCGTCCTCCCGGGTCTTTGTTAGCGTTTGGCTGCAGCACAACTGGATGTTGGACTTGGAGCGGTGAGGGCCTTCCTGTCAGACGGAGGTGATGAATGAAGAGGCCTGGATTGACGCAGTCAGCTGAGTCAGCTGTTGGTTCACAACTCTATAACCGGGCTTTATTTTTAGATGAGGCACTTTTTAAAACCTTTCTCATCAACTTTCCTGGTTTTTTTTTTGTTTTTCGTCCTGAAAGGTCCTGGTTCCAGGAACCATCACCAATGCCTACCTGGACAACCTGATCCCAGACACTCCCTACTCCGTCACCGTCACAGCCATCTACGCCGACGGCGAGGGATCGGAGATGAAGAGCGACGGCAAAACGCGTAAGAACACAACCTGACCGCTGGACGCTGCATCACGCTGTGGTTCAATTATTTCCACGAGGAAACAGAACACCTGCAGGAAGTAGACATAGCCGCTGATGCCTCTGGTACAGAGAAAACCAACCACCGGGGCTTCGGGTTGTTTCTGGCTCCTCGGCAGCAAAATCACAAAACAAACAAAATAAAATCTTGGCATTCAGAGAATTAACTACTGAATTGATCCATAATCAGGAAACCTGGAGGTAAAGAACTGAGGGGATCTACAGTTTTTATTCATTTGGCAAATTGGACCCAACAAATCTACTTATTTTATAAATTTATAACTTTTATTTCAGCTGATTTAAATCTAGATCCAATCATTTGAATTACAATTGAGAGAAACATACATTTATACGGAGTGAATTTTGTTCCACTATTTATAAAAGCAAATAATACATTTTGTAAATTTAAATTGGAAAGAAAGCAATCCAAAAAATTAAACCTAAAAATGTTTGGTCAGATTTTGTTTTTTTTTCTCATTTATGTTCTATATTTTATGTTTTTTCACTGTATTTTTTTTTTTTTTTTTACAGATTTTCTGTTTTAAACTTCATATTTTCAAATTATATTTTTTTAAATGTCTTTTTAAGGATTTTTTCAGATAGTTGAGATTTATTATTTTTATTCATTGGCTTCTTTTTAAATTGGGTTCTCTCCACTAATGCTAACCCTTGCTCTTGATTGGCCCATTGATATATATATATATATATATAAATAAATTGTGCAAGTCAGCTATAAAGCTATAAATAATTATTTATAAATTATCTTTTTTTTATTTTCCATTGAAAAAACATGGTCTTTACTCGAAACAATAATGGAACAAAATTGACTCCATACATAAACTACAGTATCATCAAAGCCAAAGATAAAGGGACAGAAACCAGCTGCTGGAACAGATTTAAAATGCATCTAAACCATCAACCAGCTCCTTCTTCACACGGCGTCATGTTTCAGTACCCAGAGCGGGCCCCAGGAACCTGCGCGTGTACGACGCCACCACCAGCACCCTGACCATCGGCTGGGACCACGCAGAAGGGCCCGTCAGGCAGTACCGCATCGCCTACGCTCCCATGACCGGAGACCCCATCACAGAGTTTGTGAGTGCATCGTTACACACATGCTGGGTGTCCTGGATGTCACCTGTGATGTCAGCTCACTGATGCTGGACCTCGTTAAAAAAAAAACGGGTCGCCTTGTTTTACACTTTGGCAGCAGAGCGACGCGTGTTTGTTGTGGATAAACTCTGGTGATGCTGCAGTTAAACTATGCGATGATGTCACATGACCGAGATCTTCACCAGCGACTTATTTAGATTTAAATTTTTTGCAGTGTGAAGCACCAGCGGTCTGGTTCCGGGCCGCCCTCAGCGTGTTTGACACTAACGCTCCTCTTGTTCTCCCGATGCTTCTAGACGATGGTTCCAGGGAACAGGAACAACGCCATGCTGCAGAACCTGTTCCCAGACACGCCGTACAACATCAGCGTGGAGGCCATCTATGGCGAGGGGCCCGGAGGGTCCCTGAGCGGGAACGGGCGGACAAGTGAGGCCAAAGAACCGCCGCGTTCAAAGCACGAAGTTGTTCAAACCTGCACATGTGATCACCTTCGCTCTGTCACAGCTTGCTCAGGTCTTAGACATGTCCTGGTCTAGAGGTCTTAGACAGGTCCTGGTCTAGGTGTTTTGGTTCTGATCTCACCCCTGGTTCTGTGAAGAACCCAGGAGACCCTTGGTAGCCTCCCTGACCATCGACCACAGTCCACATTTACTGTGAAATGCAGAGAGTGAATTTCCCCGTTTTGGGACAATAAAGGATTTACATTTACCTCTCTGCCACAGCAAAGGCCATAATTATTCATACCCCCATAGGTGTCCAAACTATTCATGTTTATTACTCTAGTTTAAATCCTACTGTTTAAAAAAACACTTTTATAGAATATAGAGGATCAACTGCGGCTTTAATTCCAGTAAAAGTGTAAAAGTAGAATTTTTAAAACTACTTTAAGTGTAAAAGTAATGTACGAAAAGTTTTTAATGCCAGAAGCCTTACTGCTCTACTCTATTAAAGGGACATTTTTCTACAATTCTGGATAATAACTTCCTTAGACTTAATTTTCTTAGTTTTAAAACTAATGGTCACAGAGTCACATTTAACTTTGCATCATCTTGAAAAACTATTTATTTTGGTTTATGGTGAACAACAAGTTGGGGCAGCACCAAGTCCAACCACAAATAAATTAATAATCTGGATGAAACTAATTATTTTGATGGTTTTTATTATTATTTTTTAAATACCAACAGAATACCAACATTTAAGCTCATGAAAATGAGCTTAAATGAAAGAAAAGTAATGAGGTTGTTTTTAAAATGTAAGAAGTAGAAGGAAAAAGTTGCCTAAAAAGCCAACATTTCTACAAACAAAGTATTTGTACTTTACTTGTATCCTCTGCATACAGTAGCTCTGGCAGCTTTGGGAACAAGATAGTCATTTATTTTTAGCATGTTTTTTTGTTTTCTGACTGCAAGCAGGAACCCTGACTTGGTTCTGATAGAGAATCACTGCAGGGAAATAAATTTAAGAGCTGCAACTCTTCCTGGAAGAAGCTGCTGAGGTTTTATTGTAGCAGAAACGATGATTTTAATGAGATCATTGAAAAGATAGAAGAGTATGGGGTCAGAAAGGGATTTCAATTTTTTTTATATAGTTTAGAATAAATTTTTTAGTTTCAGAATTTTTTTTAACACCTTTAAATAATTTTTTTTCCCACCTTTAGATTTTGACCCCAGTTTGATGGCAGTAAATGTGATTGACAGCTTGCAGCATCACTGGAGCGATCCAGTTCCATGATGCATTCATGGACTGTGGGTATCCAACTACTTGAGCAAGTAGTTGGAGTTATATGGAGTTAAACAGAGGTCAAAATGTTTATAAACTTATAAATCTTAGTTGAAACAGAAAAAAATAAAAGTTGATATTAAATGTCAAATTTTGACCTTATAATCTGAGAAACTAAAAAAGCAAACATACATTTATAAGAATTAAACCTAAATTCTTCCCCTCAGCTTGAAAAAAACTCATAATTCAGTTTAGTATTTTAATTATATTTTATATTTCCAGATTTAAATTCCTCTTTCAGTTTCTTTTTTTTTGCAGCCAGCTGTCAATCATATTTCCCCGCCCACTCACGTCAGATTGGGGTCAAAATCTGAAGGTGAAAAAAAAAGATTTGAACGTGAAAAAAAAATAATCCTGAAACTGAAATAAATGGATTAGAATCTGAAAATATAAAATATATAAAACTTCAATAAAAAGAAAAAGGGTAATTAAAATACTAAACTGAATTTAGATTCATTTCTAAATATTTTATGTTTGCTTTTTAGTTTCTCACATTATAAGTTCAAAATTTGACATTAACTACTACATTAGTACAACTAGTACATTAACTACTTTCTAATTATTTAGAAGTTTACAAACATTTTGACCCCTTTCTGACTCCATAGAAGAAACAAATTTTTTTATTATGTAACTATTTTGTCTCCTTCCATGGAGATGTAGTTCCCTCCCCCCGTCCTCCGGCTCGCTTCTCTGCAGCTCACACTGCGCCTCTTGTCTCCTAGTCGGCCTGTTGAGTCCCAGAAACCTGCGGGTGTCAGACGAGTGGTACACCAGGTTCCGGGTGTCCTGGGAGCCGGTTTCTGCTCCGGTGGAAGGATACAGACTCATCTACTCCCCCCAAGGTGAGAGCTGCTCCCATGGCTGCCATTCAGCGCTGCTGTGGGATCAGTGGGATCAACCGTCTTCTGCCGTGTCTCCAGGGAAAGACCAGCCTGTGGACTTCTTCGTGGGTGATGTCACCTCCTTCACTCCAACCAACCTGCAGCCCGGAACCACCTACGATGTGAAGGTCGTGGCTCAGTACGCCAGCGGCGCCAGCGCTCCGCTCGTGGGAGAGGGAACGACACGTAGGGCCCCCGCCTGGCAGCAGATATGAACCTGAAGGTCGGCTTTTATGACAGCACGATGTTCTGATGTGTTTGATTGGTGCAGTTTACCTGAACGTGACCAACATCGAGACCTACGACGTCGGCCATGACAGCTTCTGCATCAAGTGGAGTCCTCACAGAGTGGCCACATCATACCGCATCAAACTGAAGCCTGTGGACCGTAAGTCTCCTCTGTTTGATCAAAAAGACGTCCAGGAAGGTCAGGGAACATCAGGGAAGATCAGGGGGAACATCAGGAAACGTCAGGGAACATCAGGGAACATCAGGAAAGTCAGAGAACATCAGGGGGACATCAGGGAACATCAGGAAACGCCAGAAAACATCAGGTGCACATCAGTGGAAATGTCAGGTACATTAGGGAAAAATTAGGGTACTCCAGGGAACATCAGGGAAACATCAAGGAACTCTGGGGAACATCAGGGAACATCGGGTAAAATCAGGGGAACATCAGGGAAACATCAGGGAACTCCGGGAAACTTCGGGGAACACCAGGGAACATTGGGTAACATCAGGGAACATCAGGCAACATTGGGTAACATCAGGGGAACATCAGGGAACATCGGTGGACATCAGGGAAACATCAGGGAACTCCGGGAAACTTCAGGGAACATCGGGAAACATCAGGGAACTCCGGGAAACTTCAGGGAACATCGGGTAACATCAGGGAAACATCAGGGGAACATCAGGGAACATCGGAGAAACATCAGGCAACATCAGGTAACATCAGGGAAACATCAGGGAAACATCAGGAAACATCGGAGAAATATCAGGCAACATCAGGTAACATCAGGTAACATCAGGGTAACATCAGGGGAACATCAGGGGAACATCAGGGAAACATCAGGGAAACATCAGGAAACATCGGAGAAATATCAGGCAACATCAGGTAACATCAGGGGAACATAAGGGAAACATAAGGGAACATCGGAGAAACATCAGGGAACATTGGAGAAACATCAGGGAACATCAGGGAAACATCAGGGAACATCAGGTGAACATCAGGGAAACATCAGGGAACATCGGAGAAACATCGGGCAACATCGGGTAACATCAGGGAACATCAGGGAAACATTAGGAAACATCAGGGAACATCAGGGTAACATCAGGGAACATCAGGGGAACATCAGGCAACATCAGGGAAACATCGGAGAAACATCGGGCAACATCGGGTAACATCAGGGAACATCAGGGAAACATCAGGGAACATCGGAGAAACATCGGGTAACATCAGGGAACATCAGGGAACATCAGTGAACATCAGGGAAACATCAGGGAAGCATCAGGGAACATCAGGGGAACATCAGGTAACATCAGGGGAACATCAGGCAACATCAGGGAACATCAGGGAAACATCAGGGAACATCAGGGGAACATCAGGGAAACATCAGGGAACATCGGAGAAACATCAGGGAACATCGGGTAACATCAGGGAAACATCAGGAAACATCGGAGAAATATCAGGCAACATCAGGTAACATCAGGTAACATCAGGGTAACATCAGGGGAACATCAGGGAAACATCAGGGAAACATCAGGAAACATCGGAGAAATATCAGGCAACATCAGGTAACATCAGGGGAACATCAGGGAACATAAGGGAAACACAAGGGAACATCGGAGAAACATCAGGGAACATTGGAGAAACATCAGGCAACATCGGGTAACATCAGGGAACATCAGGGAACATCAGGGAAACAGGGAACATTGGAGAAACATCAGGCAACATCGGGTAACATCAGGGAACATAAGGGAAAAATAAGGGAACATCGGAGAAACATCAGGGAAACATCAGGGTAACATCAGGGAACATTGGAGAAACATCAGGCAACGTCGGGTAACATCAGGGAACATCAGGGAACATCAGGTAACTTCAGGGAACATCAGGGAAACATAAGGGAACATCAGGGAAACATCAGGAAACATCAGTAAAAACATCAGGGAACATCGGAGAAACATCAGGGAAACATCAGGGAACATCAGGGAAACATCAGGGAACATCAGGGAAACATCAGGCAACATCAGGGAACATCAGGGAAACATCAGGCAACATCAGGGAAACATCAGGAAACATCAGGGAAACATCAGGGAAACATCAGGGGACATCAGGGGAACATCAGGTAACATCAGGGAACATTGGAGAAATATCAGGCAGCATCGGGTAACATCAGGGAACATCAGGTAACATCAGGGAACATCAGGGAAAAATAAGGGAACATCAGGGAAACATCAGGAAACATCAGTAAAAACATCAGGGAACATCAGGGAAACATCAGGGAACATCAGGGAAACATCAGGCAACATCAGGGAACATCAGGGAAACATCAGGCAACATCAGGTAACATCAGGGAAACATCAGGGAACATCAGGGAAACATCAGTAAAAACATCAGGAAACATCAGTAAAAACATCAGGGAACATCGGAGAAACATCAGGGAAACATCAGGGAACATCAGGGAAACATCAGGCAACATCAGGGAACATCAGGGAAACATCAGGCAACATCAGGTAACATTAGGGAAACATCAGGGAACATCAGGGAAACATCAGGGAACATCAGGGGAACATCAGGTAACATCAGGGAAACATCAGGGAACATCAGGGAACATCAGTGAACATCAGGGAAACATCAGGAAACATCAGGGAAACATCAGGGAACATCAGGTAACATCAGGGGAACATCAGGCAAAATCAGGGAACATTGGGGAAACATCAGGGAACATCAGGTGAACATCAGGGAAACATCAGGGAACATCGGAGAAACATCAGGTAACATCAGGGAACATCGGGTAACATCAGGGAAACATCAGGGAAACATCAGGAAACTTCGGAGAAATATCAGGCAACATCAGGGAACATAAGGGAAACATAAGGGAACATCGGAGAAACATCAGGGAACATCAGGAAACATCGGAGAAATATCAGGCAACATCAGGTAACATCAGGTAACATCAGGGTAACATCAGGGGAACATCAGGGAAACATCAGGGAACATCAGGGAACATCAGTGAACATCAGGGAAACATCAGGAAACATCGGGGAAACATCAGGGAACATCAGGTAACATCAGGGGAACATCAGGCAAAATCAGGTAACATCGGGTAACATCAGGGAACATCAGGGAACATCAGGGAAACAGGGAACATTGGAGAAACATCAGGCAACATCGGGTAACATCAGGGAACATAAGGGAAAAATAAGGGAACATCGGAGAAACATCAGGCAACGTCGGGTAACATCAGGGAACATCAGGGAACATCAGGTAACTTCAGGGAACATCAGGGAAACATAAGGGAACATCAGGGAAACATCAGGAAACATCAGTAAAAACATCAGGGAACATCGGAGAAACATCAGGGAAACATCAGGGAACATCAGGGAAACATCAGGGAACATCAGGGAAACATCAGGCAACATCAGGGAACATCAGGGAAACATCAGGCAACATCAGGGAAACATCAGGAAACATCAGGGAAACATCAGGAAACATCAGGGAAACATCAGGGAAACATCAGGGAACATCAGGTAACATCAGGGAACATTGGAGAAATATCAGGCAGCATCGGGTAACATCAGGGAACATCAGGTAACATCAGGGAAAAATAAGGGAACATCAGGGAAACATCAGGAAACATCAGTAAAAACATCAGGGAACATCAGGGAAACATCAGGGAACATCAGGGAAACATCAGGCAACATCAGGGAACATCAGGGAAACATCAGGCAACATCAGGTAACATCAGGGAAACATCAGGGAACATCAGGGAAACATCAGGGAACATCAGGTAACATCAGGGAAACATCAGGGAAACATCAGGGAACATCAGGGGAACATCAGGGAAACATCAGGGAACATCGGAGAAACATCGGGCAACATCGGGGAACATCAGGGAAACATCAGGCAACATCAGGGAACATCAGGGAAACATCAGGCAACATCAGGTAACATTAGGGAAACATCAGGGAACATCAGGGAAACATCAGGGAACATCAGGGGAACATCAGGTAACATCAGGGAAACATCAGGGAACATCAGGGAACATCAGTGAACATCAGGGAAACATCAGGAAACATCAGGTAACATTAGGGAAACATCAGGGAACATCAGGGAAACATCAGGGAACATCAGGGGAACATCAGGTAACATCAGGGAAACATCAGGGAACATCAGGGAACATCAGTGAACATCAGGGAAACATCAGGAAACATCAGGGAAACATCAGGGAACATCAGGTAACATCAGGGGAACATCAGGCAAAATCAGGGAACATTGGGGAAACATCAGGGAACATCAGTGAACATCAGGGAAACATCAGGAAACATCAGGGAAGCATCAGGGAACATCAGGGGAACATCAGGTAACATCAGGGGAACATCAGGCAACATCAGGGAACATCAGGGAAACATCAGGGAACATCAGGGGAACATCAGGGAAACATCAGGGAACATCGGAGAAACATCGGGCAACATCGGGTAACATCGGGGAACATCAGGGAAACATCAGGAAACATCAGGGAACATCAGGGGACATCTGCGAACATCAGGGTAACATCAGGGGAACATCAGGTAACATCAGGGAACATCAGGGAAACATCAGGAAACATCAGGGCACAATATTTCCACATCTATGTCATAATGTTGATATTTTGTAGGAATCGGTGTTCTGAGAGGTTTCATAGATGAGGAGTTTACACTGAAATGCTTGATGTTTTTTCTGCTCTTCTGTTTTAGAGCATTTATTACAAAAAATATTCGTTAGGAAGTATTAATTTTAGAATATCTTTTTCCAGTCTTTACACAAAAAAACTGACTTTAGTCTCATAAAGTATCTAATTAAGTTTGAAATGATGAAATAATTGAACATGTTTCATTTGTTTTGTATATAAATTAAGGTGAGTGAGGGATTGCTGTAGAGTCAGTATCTCCTGCCTCTGGCTGCTCATCCAGGAGGAGAGAATCAATGACTGGATGCTGTTCTTAGGCAGAAACCTTGAACTGTTAATCAGACTGGAGGATCTGGCTGGACTGTCTCTGTAAAGCGCTTCCAGATGATGAGTGTTATGAACTGTCGCCATAGAAACAAAGTTAATTGAATGTAATAAATTTAGCTTTGTTTAGAGGAATAGTTTCCTTCATCAGAAACATCAGAGGCGGTGGCATAAAGACTCCCCTACCCGGTGTGTCCGGTTCTGAGTGAGCGTCTCCCCATGAGATCCCCTCAGAAGGCCGAGCTGCAGCCTCTGCTCAGGGTTTAGCAGGCGGAGCCTCGCCTTCCCCTCAGGGCCTGTTTACGTTTCACGACGTCTCTCCTGGGGAACAGAACCGACTGGGTTCCGACCGCACAGCTGTAACTGGGTTTGTATTTGAAAGGGATACGCCGCCTTCGTTTACCTCCAGCCCTTTGAGGTCCATCTGCTTCGTGTTTGTGAGCAGACGCGGGTTTGGAGATGAAGCGTGGGTATCCCAACACGGGTGTGTTAGTCATTAGCCGTGGGAGCCGCTGTGACGGGCCGCCGGAACAAATCAGATCATGTTCGTTTGACACAGATGGTCGGGTAAACCACAAGCAGACGAAGGCCTAGCTGGGAGTCCGTCCCACTGAAACAAGTTTGTCCTCCAAGCCAAACACAGAAAGATTTGATGCGAGGAAAAAGGAAAAGCCGGAGGGTTCTAGTGGAGATCAGGTGTTGATTTCCAGTCAGTTGGATCTTCCTGAGCCCAGTCTGAAGGTCTGATTCATCAGCGCTCCACTGAGGAGCAGCTGGTGGTTCCTGGTAGGTAAACAGAGAGCAGCTCATCATCATAGATCAGCGCCGAGGCGTGTAGGAGCGTAAACACCGGCTGCAGATGGAACAACCCACAGACCATCCATCCTCAACTCATCTGCACCTGCAGGTCTGTTTCTGCATGTGCCTCCAGGACACAAACGCTGGATCCGGTCCAAACGGGTCGAACCTCCACCATAGTTACATGGCTAATGATAGATCATGAATTCAACACGATCCACCACTGCTTTAGATAAGAACCTGATGCCTCTGATGTTCTGGCTATAATATAAGATATTACGTCATAACATAGCACAATATACCCACTATCAAGCATGGTGGCGGAGGGATGATGGTGTGGGCTCATTCTGGTTCTCCATTCCAAAGTGAAATGTAAGCTTGGTCCAGACGGGGTCAGTCCTTCCAGCTGCCTCGGTTCTGGTCGCCCTCTCTGACATGTTTTTCTCCTCCTCAGCCTCCAGCAGAGGACAGCAGGAGATGACCATCCCCGCCGGCCTGCCTCAGTACTGCTTCGACGGGCTCTCCCCCGACGCCCTGTACACCGCCACGGTCTTTGTTCAGACTCCCAACCTGGAGGGTCCGGGAGTCAGCGCCAACGAGCGGACGTGTGAGTACAGAACGTCCAAATGTCTTCCATATAGAACAGGGGTGGACAACTCCAGCTCCTGGGGGGCGGTATCCTGCAACTTTTCCATCCATCCTTGGTCCATCACACCTGAATCAAATGGCTGAATTATGTCCTCAGTATGTAACCAACTGGGTTGCATCATGCGAAGCAGCGCTTCCCAAACAATGACATCATGATGTGCTCTCACAGGTTCTGTGTTTATCACTGATGACATCTTGTTTTCTCACAGTGGTGAAGCCGACTCCAGTTCCTACCCTCCCCCCCACCCCAACACCTCCCCCCACCATCCCCCCTGCGTGGGCAGGTGAGTCCCAAACACTCAGGGTTTCCCTGACATGCTGTTCATTGTGACATTAGTGCTACGTTCACACTGAATATAGCAGCAGAAAAAAAGCTTCTGCTGCTTCATTTCTGATCCACATTAATGTCAGACGTCCAGTAAAGTGAGTCCAGATGCTTCTGCTGCTGTGTTCAATGCCAGAGAGCAGCTTTGCTATATTAGCTGTGATCAGCGGCTAAAAAGTAGTTCACTGCAAAAAATCTAAATCTAGATAAGTCATTTTTTCTTAAAATAAGTGCATTTGTTCTTGAATTGAGGAGGTAAAAGAGACATTTTGCCAATGGAACAAGACTATTTACACCTAAAATAAGAAAACACAATTGCATTGACTTATTTCAAGTGCATATTATCTAATTATCTTATTTTAAGAGTAAAATTACTAGTTCCATTGGCAAACTAGCTCATTTACCTACTCAAATTAAGGGTAAATACACTTAATTTAAGACATTTTTACTTATTTCTAGATCATTTTTCCAGCGAATCTATGTTGAAGTGAGAAAGTCCTCCTGAAAACACACTGCAAAAACAATCTAGAAATGGGTAAAAATGTCTTAAATTACGTGTATTTAGCCTTAATTTGAGTAGGTGATCTGCCAATGTGATGAGTATTTTTATTCTTAAAATAAGATAATTAGATAAAATTCACTTGAAATAAGACAATTAATTTTTTTTCTTATTTTAAATGTACACTGCAAAAACGATCTGGAAATAAGTAAAAATTTCCTAAATTAAGCGTATTCACCCTAAATTTGAGAAGGTAAATGAGATAGTTTGCCAATGGAATGAGTGATTTTAGTCTTAAGGTAAGATAATTAGATAATATGCACTTTAAATTAGACAATGCAATTGTGTTTTATTATTTTGAGTGTAAATTGTCTTGTTCCATTGGCAAAATGTCTCTTTTACCTCCTCGATACAAGAACAAAAGCACTTATTTTAAGAAAAAGATAACTTATCTAGATTTATATTTTTTGCAGTGTAAATTGTCTTTTTCCGCTGGCAAACTGTCTCTCTTTTCTCCTCAATTCAAAAACAAATGCACTTATTTTAAGAAAAAATGACTTATCTAGATTTAGATTTTTTCCAGTGCATGGTCTGTGCAGTCAGTTCATCCAGATTACCATCCTGCCTACAAAGATTATTTCTCTGTGGGAGCCGCTCAGACCCCCACATACCGGCGCTGCGCTGTCACTGGGAATCCGCAGCAGCAGCTGCCTCAGGCCCGCTCGCCTCCTGTTGGTGGCGGCTCTGCAAAAAATCTAAATCTAGATAAGTCCTTTTTCCTAAAAATTTGTTCTTGAATTGAGGAGGTAAAAGAGACATTTTGCCAATGGAACAAGATGATTTACATTTAAAATAAGAAAAACACAATTGCATTGTCTTATTTCAAGTGCATGTTATCTAATTATCTTATTTTAAGAGTAAAAATACTCATTCCATTGGCAAACTAGCTAATTTACCTACTCAAATTAAGGGTGAATAACCTTAATTTAAGAAAATTTGACTTATTTCTGGATCGTTTTTGCAGTAGTGTTTTTCAGGTCTGTGCTACAAACTGCAGGCAGCAGGATAATAAAAGCCAACATATTCTGCCGGCAGGTTTCTACATTTGAAGTTAATTTAGGCGTTAATAAACTGTTTCAGAGGAGTGATCATAGCGCTCTGCATCAGCAGTGACTCCCTGCCAGCTCCCAGATCAGCTTCTCTCATTGGTTGATATTGTGCCGCTCCTGCTACTCTAGAGGCGCTGCAGGACCTTTTGATACGCGTAGACTTTGCAAGTAAAGCGGCTGCAAATAAGCTCGAAGCGCTTTAGATGTGAACGTAACATAATTGTTGGAAAACCCTCCAAAGTTCTCCGTGTTTACCTTGATGCTGAGTTTAAAGTCCGATCAGAAACACCCAGCTGTTTGGGCCAATGAGCAGATACCGATCCTCCTCACTGTTTCGCTTCTTCTCAGTTAGAGAAGCAGGTCTATGACCGAATGACTGAGCAGGAGAAGAACGAAGCCGTCTAGTCAAAGTCTTCTTAGAGCTTCAAATTGATGAGACTCTCAGACTTGTTGTTTGTCTCCAGTCTGTAAAGGAGCCAAAGCAGATCTGGTGTTCGTCATCGACGGCTCGTGGAGCATCGGCGAGGAGAGCTTCACTAAAGTTGTTCAGTTTGTTTCCAGCATCATCGCCGCCTTCGACGTCGTCGGACCATCAGGGATGCAGGTTGGTTATCTTCTCTGGTTAAACGGATAGAGATAAAAACAGGAAAACTTTGGTTACTCCTGAAATGATTATGTTATGTTGCAGTAATTATAAAAAATCATTTAATAACCTAAATGTTTTTGAATAAATTATAGAGTAAAGTAATGGAATCATTAAATTTTTGTAAGTAGTAGTGCTGTGTTGATAAGAAGAATAGATAACCTCCCCTCTCACCCGCCTGATCTTCCACTCAGGTGTCATTCGTGCAGTACAGCGACGGCTCAACGACGGAGTTCAAGCTCAACTCGTATGACGACAAAGGCATCGCCATGGCAGCCGTGTACCTCATCCGCTACAGAGGAGGAAACACTAAGACAGGTCTGGTTTGATAGGCCCTCAGCGGCAAGGTCGGTCCGTTTGAACCCAGGCTTTTAACATCCGCCGTCCGTCTGAACAGGGGAGGCTCTGAAACACACGTACGAGAAGGCCTTCTCCGTGGAGAACGGAATGAGGAGGAACGTCCCCAAGGTGGTGGTGGCCATCACTGATGGACAGTCGCAGGACGAGGTGAAGAAGAGCGCCGCCAAGCTGCATCATGCAGGTAACAGAAGCCATCGCATCGAAGAACTAAACTCCTCGGAAAACCTTTGTCATGGTAACAGAGACTGTTATATAAATCAGCCTTATTCTGTAAAAGAGTTTCTATGGCAGAATTAAACATCTAAAGGTCTCAGACATAGAAAACTGACATGTAAAAGAAAGATTTCTAACAACCTGGTTATAAAAATAAGAAAATACAGTGAAGGAACTTCGACCTGCAGCGTATTTCACCTTATGCAGCTGGTGTTTGTGTTTATTCAATTCTATTCAGTTTATTTCTATAGCTCCAATTCACATCATGTCATCTCAGGTCACTTTCCAGTTCACCAGATCATCCAGTCAGATTGATTCAAAGTTTTCTATCTGAGGAAAACCAGCTGATTGCATCGACTCATTGACTCTTCAGCAATCCCTCACACTAAGCATGCTTGTAGCGACAGTGGAGAGGAAAAACTCCCTTTGAACAGGAAGACATAGAAAAAGAAGCATAGATACAAAAGGCAACCGTCAACCAGCTCCACAGGCGGCCCCGTCCAGGAAACACACAGCCAGGCAGACGAGCTCCGAGCCAGCTCCCATGTCAGAGGATGAAGAGAGCACATCCAGTTAGTCACAGTCAGAGAAACAGGACTACACTGGAAAACAGGCCAAGCTCCAACATCTAGAAACAAAGGTGTTGATGGCAGCAGCACAGCTGATATTTCTATCATAGGTTATAGGTGACTAATCAAAGAAAAAAAACAAAAATATTTAGCCTCGCTTAATTACTTTACTAAAATAAACTGTGCAAAACACCATAAAGAAACTCTGGATGAACCCTCAGACTTTATAGATCCACATCTTGACTAGAACTCAAGTTAATTTGGACAGAAAAAGTTGAAGCATGTTTGCTCCACAAAGGTTTTAGCGGGCAGTGTGCTAGGTGGAAATGTGACTTTTGCACAATGCCAAAAGTGCAAAAATAGATTTTTCCTCTCCTAAAAGGGAATCTGATCAGACAAATATGCTGATTTCCAGACCTTCTGCATAAGAAAAAGCCTTTGCTCCTAAGATTTAGCCGTTGTTTCATTTAAATTTACCAATAATATCACCAAACGGAATAGAAAATAAGATTAACAGAACGCATGCTGGTTCCATCACCTGAAATGGTCGCACAATGACCTCTGACCCCTCCTTGGAAAGGTCTGAGCCTCTAGTTTCTAAATATGGCGGCCATTAGGGGGCGTGGCTAAAAATGAATCCTGCTATTGCATTACTCCCGCAGAGTCACACGTCAGGTGGAATTTTAATTCTCATTTTATTTGTTCACACAGCTATAAAACAAAAAGTGTGAAAAAATTATTTTGAAACATATTTTAGAAATTTTAAAGCCACATTTGAAAGGCGTGTGGATGAAACACCATGGCAGGTCTAAGCACCTAAAACATCATTCATACATACAGGAAAAGAAAGAAGGCACAGAGACAATTAATTTAGTTGTACTCGTGAGGAGAGTAGGAAGAGACTGCAGAGTTTACAATCTCCTCCCCACTCTGCTGGTCTTCGGCTTTCTCCTCGCTATTTATTAAAGTTAGGGGATGTCCCTAATTACACAAGCTGAGTTTTAACTAAGGGAATGGGAAACAAAATGATCTTACTTTAAACCTCAGCGCATAAAGCATGTGGTTGTTTTACAATTGAATTGTTCCAAGAACACATGTTTAGAATAAACAACCCGTCCGTTGCATGACCTTTATCTGTAACGGTCTTTAGCAAGAGTTAATAAACGATGAATCACACATTATACATCATAATAGTTCATTAGTAGTAGTACTAACGTATAAATAAAATATTTCTAACACACCATGTGACTGTGTTTTGTCCATTTCTATAAATAGATAAACATGAGCAGGTGTCAGCTGGGCCTGGTACTGGGCCGGCCAGGCTTACGGGGTTAGAAAAGGCTTTTAGAGACACCCAGATGTTTGGTCACTTCTGATTGGCTCTTTGCTCCTCAGGCTACAGTGTTTTTGCCATCGGCGTGGCCGACGTGGATTTCATCGAGCTGCAGGTGATCGGCAGCAAGCCCAGCGACAGACACGTCTTTGTCGTGGACGACTTTGACGCCTTTGACACCATCAAAGAAAATCTGATAACCTTCATCTGTGAAACCTCAACGTCCAGTCAGTTTAAAACTTTTTCTGTCAGAAATTTTAAAGAAAAATCACCTAAAAAAACATTCCTCACTGAATGTCTGCTCTCCTCCACAGCCTGTCCTTTAATCTACGTCAATGGCTTTACTTCCCCGGGTAAACACGACCACGCTAACGTCTAAAGACGCTGTGTCCTTCAGCACCTGCTGTGACAGGAACCCTCCCCTTTACGCTCGTTGCTTTTGTCCTCCCAGGATTCAGGATGCTGGAGGCCTTCAACCTGACAGAAAAGACCTACAGTTACATCCCAGGAGTCTCCATGGAGCCCGGGTCCTTCAACAGCTACACGGCATATAGGCTTCACAAGAACGCCTTCGTGAACCAGCCCACTACGTGAGTACCAGTACGGACTCGTGTTCTCACCAAGTACGTTCTTCACAAGAAACCATGAAAGTCTGGACTCTGGGAGAACGGGAGAATAAATCTGGGTCAATTGGAACAGAAGCGTACTGATGACATCACCACATTCAAAGCTAGTCTGGAGCTGCATTTCACCTCCTGTTATTAATAGTCTCTGGACAATAATAAATTCCTACCTTTTTCTTTTATTAGGGGAATAACGATTAACACAGTCAGATAAACACAAATCAAATGAACATTTTTCCAAGTATAACAAAAAAATCGCCATCAGAGCCAGCGGTACTTCACACTTAAAACCTATTTTCATTAAATAATAGCAACAAAAAAGAGAACTTTTAACTTAATCCTCTGAGCTCTGTGAGCGCTAACCTGGAAGCTGCTGCTCCTGCAGTGCATGCTGGGACAGCTGTCCGTCTGGAGAACGGACAAGTCTACTCTGATGCATGCTGGGTAAAGAGGGAGGGGCCAGAACAACATCCGGGGACTTTGTCTGTCTTCTTGTTCTTGTGAATTGGAACAGTACTAGAACTGAGGGTGATGATGTTTCACGAGGACACGAGAACGCACAAGCACACACATTGAGAAATCGCCCCTGACTATAGCAGTCGGATTTTCTCCCATCTAACCAGCAGGTCTGTGTGTTTCTGTCCCGAACAGAGAGATGCACCCAGACGGCCTTCCTCACACCTACACCATCATCCTGATGTTCCGCCTGCTGCCCGACTCGCCCTCAGAGGCCTTCGACATCTGGCAGGTGTCCACCAAAGACCACAAGCCGGAGACCGGCGTCACCGTGGACGGTACGCGTCCTGTGATCTGAGCCAGAGAAATGAGCGTGAAGCGCGGAGCAGCTGTGCCTCCATCTCAGCCGATGGCGGAGAGGCTGATGTCATGGAGCCGCTCAGCTGGTTCTCGTAAAGCTGATGTTTCCATCTTTCAGATGACGATCATAAGCTGCTCTCAGTTAAAACCCGGCCCTTTGAAGTTACAATCAAGTAGTAGAGTTTAAAGGTCCCTCTGCCAGAGAGACCTACAGCTCTCCTGCTAAACCAGCCCTCGCTCCACTGGCCCTCCTCAGATTTAGATCCTCCTGTAATCCATCAAAGGTTCTCCAGGATTTCTACACGGCTGTCAGCCTTCAGTTCTACGGTAGTTCAGTTCTAAGCCGGGATCTGAACAGATGCAATGAAGGGGTTACTGATTCGGATCGGTTTCCTGATTCTGATGCGAATTCTGATTCCGAACAGTTCTCCAATTCGGATTCATTTCCTGATCCTAATCTTATTCCAGATTCAAATTAGATCTTTGATTTGGATCAATTTCCTGATTGGGTTCTGTTTCCTGATTCACACCAGTTCCCTGATTCGGATCAGATTCCAGATTTGGATCAGAATCCAGACTCTTGATTTGGATCCATCTGATTCTGATCAGATTCCAGATTCAAGACAGAAAAGTGATCTGAATCAGTTTCATGATTCTGATCTGATTTCCAAATCCAAACATATTCCAGAATTTGATTACACCTCCTGATTTGGAGAATTTTCTTATTTGGGCAGGTTTTCTTCTTATTCTTATCATTATTCCTGAATCTAATCCGATTCCAGATTCAATGCAGAAAATTGATCTGAATCAGTGTCACGATTTTGATCTGATTTCAGATTTGAATCATATTCCAGATTTTGATTAGATTTCTTGATTTGAACCGTTTCCTGATTTGGATATACTTTTTTATTCTGCTTATTTTTATCGATGCGGATCAAATTCCCAATTCTGATCAGATTCCAGATTTGAAACTGAATCCTGATTTGGATCTTTTTCACAAATCTCATCTGATTTCGAATCATATTCCAGATTAAAATAAAACCTGATGTGGATCCATGTCCTTATCAGGTTCAGGTTCCTGATTCAGTCTGAACTATTCCATCTCCTCCCAGGCTCCGCTCAGACCATCTCCTTCTACAACAAAGATGAAACCGGAGAGATCCAGAGAGTCACGTTTGACGAAGGTCTGGTGAAGACCATCTTCCACGGAAGCTTCCACAAGGTAAAGACTCGGGTTCTCCTTAATCTCAGCTGGCTTCTGTAGACATTGGAACCAGATTCTGCAGCGATTTAGTCTGGAATAAAGTGAAATGAATCCAACTGAGGCTGTTTTATCTCTGAGTTGTGTAACGTCTTCTGCTCTGAGGGGAAAAACTTCAAAAGAAGCATCTCTCTCTGTTTTCCCTGCACGTCTGGAGATCCTCCACATTCCTCACATTCCCAATGTGTTAGAAATCGGAGTCATGGGAAGAAAAGATTTATTCCCAGGTCCTGTCAGGGAATGCAGACAGCGCCACCTGCAGGTGCTGAGAGGCAGCGCAGCTCCTGCTGAGGCGGTGCGGCCGGACGTCCCTCTGACGGACGGACCGTCTGTTTCCAGATCAGCTACAGGGTTCCTGTTGCTTCATCCACGGGTTCCAGGAGCCAAAAGGTTCTCTTTCTCTGACCTTTGACCTCTGGAGCAGACCTGAGCTCCACAGCAAACTGGAATCCTGTAAAACATTTTTTCAGAACCATGTTGGACCCCAGTAGCTGCTCGTTTGGAGCAGTCGTCGTATACGAGGACGTTTTCTCTGGTTCCTCCTGATCCCCGCAGAGCTGCAGCAGCTCAGACGTTCTGACCCAGATTCTAGTATGTTTCTGTCTTTATGACTGAAGAAAGAAACAGAACAATTCTGCGTTTTTAGAGAACGTTAAGATTCCAGATTCAACACCTTTGATCCGCAACCTCAGAGATAAACGACTCCAACAGTTTGTCCTGTGGTTCTGAGAGAGGTTCTGGTTCTGGAGGGAGGTGTTCTGATGAAGGGCGGACTTCTGGAAGATGAAAACCATGGCTGTTCTCAGGATTCGTGGTTAGGGGAGGAATCTGGACCTCCTAGAGGTCAAACCGGCTCAGGCTTCTGATGAAGGATCAGGCTCGGGTCCAGCTGGTTCCACAACCGGATTTTGCAGTAGATCAAGAACTTTTCAGGAGGCTTTAGGGGTCCAGTCTGGTCCAGAACCATCCCAGACTCTTGAAGATGATACCGGTACTGAGCTCGGATGAACATCTGCAGGGTCTCTCTGGGCTGTCTGTCCAGTGCCGAAAGTTCTGGACTGGGTTCCTCCTTTGTTCTGGTTCCCGGAACTGGAGCTGTTCCTTCCTCACCCCCTCCTCCTCTGGGACTCTGCGGTTGGTTTGGACCCGTTTCTGGTGGATCTGGACTTCAGGCCCGAAGCGTTAGTTCAGCACCAGGGTGGAGAGCGGGGACTCCTCAGACATTCTGTCCCTTAGACCAGTTGGTTCTGATCCAAACCTGTTGACCGATGCTTTAAAGTTGTGAATCGGGTCAGAACCAAAACGTCTTCTTCTTTCCTTCTTTCCAAAGCTCCACATCATGGTTTCATCCAACAGCGTCAAACTCAACGTCGACTGTCAGGAGGTCGCTGAGAAGAAGATCAAGGCTGCTGGGAACACGTCCAGAGACGGATACCAGGTCCTGGGAAAGATGTCCAAGTCCATCGGGTCTAAGGGCAAGTCTGCAACGGTGAGTCTGCGCCAACAGAACCAGGAACAGTGAACTCCAAATGTTAGGAGGCCGTTTGTCCCGTCCAATCAGAAACTGGTTTAAAAACAGAACAAAGAAAGAAAGGAAGTCCTGAGAAGATGATAACAGAACTCAGGATTCAAAAACCAGCAGCTTAGGGGTTGAAAGGCCAAAGGTCTCCCTTAGATCCTCCCTTATGGGTTTAAGTAAACCTTCGTCTTGATGGTTGGATGAGCTTGATTGCCGTCTACAACCCCTCATCCAACGCCGGACGTCCCACAGTTCCCCCGTGAGTGTTCCCCAAAGACCGGCAGTGGCGCTGCGTGTTTTGGCTTCGGGTGCAAACCAACAGACCGTCGCTCAGAGCTACAAACTAGCGTCCTGCACGGTGTCTGGGATAGAGTCTGAGGTGTGCCAGGTGCTGTGGGCGGAGCTACAGCCAGAGTTTATGCTATTAGGGACCAAACAGGAAGTACGCATAGAGTAGAGCGGATGGAGAACTGACCAATCAGAGGCCTCCTGTCATTATCTGCGGTCCCCTACAATATTGGGGAGCTGTTTTCGGAAGGGGTGGGGCCATATATGTGTTAACCGCGACACGCAGACGCAGCCTGGTTTCTGAGCATAAACGAGGCTGTAGTCTCTCTAGTTCTGAAGAACAGAGTAAAGTTTAACTCCAGACCTAAACCACGTCCTATAGATTATAAACCTCAACCCCGCCTGGAGCTCAGGTTACCAAACCAGAACACCGTTCCAACAATTAAATAAGAATCAATTAAGGAAATATAAACCTCATTAAAAGATATAAATCCAGTTGAGCGCCCGCAGAAAATCCAGCGTCTCGTTGACCTTCTACCAGCGGATAGGCTGTACGGGCTGATCATCAGCGCTTAGATGCAACTAAAAAATGAATCTAGAAAAATGAATCTAGAACTGGGCCCTGGTCCACATCATCGTCCTGCTGAAGGTGAACAAGTTCAGAGTCGTCAGCTTTAGATTATAAACCTGAACCGT
>CM060076.1:1887500-1892500 GCA_030533445.1 Cyprinodon diabolis | reverse complement strand
GAGGAGCCTGGCGGTCCACTGAGGTCATCTGATCAGTGGGCCTCTGGGGAAACGCCAGCAGTAATTTGATCATTCTACTCTCAGTCATTCGATCATTTTAGAAAAGAATCCTAAAAACTCCCTCTGCTGGAACTCCATCTCCCCCTGCATGATTTCCAGCTGCCGGTTTTTTTGTTTTTTAACATTTTTTGGAAAGAAAAAAAGAAAGCGAGTCCAGCTGGCTGGAAAATGCAGGAAAAGATCCAGAC
This sequence comes from Cyprinodon diabolis, assembly GCA_030533445.1. Lineage (NCBI taxonomy): Eukaryota > Metazoa > Chordata > Actinopteri > Cyprinodontiformes > Cyprinodontidae > Cyprinodon > Cyprinodon diabolis. The sequence continues at coordinate 1,892,252 of CM060076.1, read as the reverse complement.
TGCAGGACGAAAGTAAGAAATTACTGGCGACAAGTTTAGTTTGAGTCTCCGGAGAGATTCTGAGAAGGACGGAGAGAGTCGAATCATGGATGTTAGGAACGCAGAGAGCAGTTAGCGTAAAAGCAGCCAAGCCACCTGTGGAGCGGATTTATGGAGCCGGTTCTGTTCGTTCCTCTGCTCAGAATCCAGAATCATGATGAAGTCCTGACTTTTTAAATGATGTTTCAGAGAAATTCTCTCTGCATCAGTTCAGGAAAAAGTAAAAACGTGACCCAGAGAAACTCAAACCTTCAGAATCTGCTCTCAGTGTTTGGTTTGGGATGAATATCTGCAGCAGTGTAACGTTTGTCTCCGACTCTTTGATGGACTTTTGAAAAAACGATCTAGAAATCAGTCAAAATTTCTTAAATTAAGTGTATTTATCCCTAATTTGAGCAGATAAATAAGAAGATCTGTCAATGGAATGAGTATTTCTACGCTTAAAATAAGATAATTAGTTAAAATGCACTTGAAATAAGACAATGCAATTTTTTTTTTCTTATTTTAAATGTAAATTATGTTTGCAAAGTTAAAGGAATAGTACACCCAAAACATGATTAGCCTTCATGTTCTACTCACCCCCATGCTGAACAACACTCTGGAGTACTTTTTTGATATCTCAAATGCATCTGGAGATCTGGGAGGCTTCTTGCTGTCTGCTGACATTCAAATAATGGAGGTCTATGGTGCCCGAGGCAGAAAGGTCCATAAAAGTCCACAAAAAACGTGTCAATATTCCTCCATACTGCTCGTCCAATGTATTCCAATTGTCCTGAGTGGGTAGCGTCCATAATTTGCTCGAAACGAAGTCATTTAGAAAGTTTTTAGAGCATAAACAGTAGTGTAGAGGATTTCCTAAAAGCGCGTTCACGAGTCTACGGAAACCGCAGCAGACCAAACCAGATGAAAGTGCGCATTCAGCTCGGCAAAGAACTCATGCTCTTCCTCAACACTGAAGTCCTCAGACATTTTTCTTTCGTTGTTTCTTTCTTTGCACAGGTAAACAGCACATTTCTTCTTCTACGCTTGCATTATCAAGAGCAGACGCTGAATGCGCACTTTCATCTGGTTTGGTCTGCCGCGGTTTCCGTAGACTCGTGAACGCGCTTTTAGGAAATCCTATACACTACTGTTTATGCTCTAAAAACATTCTAAATGACTTCGTTTCGAGTAAATTATGGACGCTACCCACTCAGGACACTTGGAATACATTGGACGAGCAGTATGGAGGAATATTGACACGTTTCTTGTGGACTTTTATGGACCTTTCTGCCTCGGGCGCCATAGACCTCCATTATTTGAATGTCAGCAGACAGCAAGAAGCCTCCCAGATCTCCAGATGCATTTGAGATATCAAAAAAGTACTCCAGAGTGTTGTTCAGCATGGGGGGGAGTAGAACATGAAGGCTAATCATGTTTTGGGTGTACTATTCCTTTAAGCCGTCAAAAATTACAAGCAATATTTATGGTTATTTAGCTCGTTTTAAGAGAAAAATAAAGGGTTTATTTTTGTCCAAGTCATTCTTTTTACTGTCATTCATTATTTCATAAAAATCTAACTTTGTCAAATAAATATTTAGTTTGCAAATTAAATATGCAACTATGCAAATTCACTTGCCGAAAAGCGGAATTAAACAACCAAAGTAAAAGTCTGGGAATCCCTATGTTCTGTTTACAGGGTTCCTACAGCATAAGGCAAGTTCAATTCAAGACTTTTTAAGACTTTTTAATGCCACTTGAAATAAAAATTTAAGACCAAATTCACAAGAAACAAGAAAAACTTGCTTGCAACAACTTAACCCAAAGGTTTATTTTAACATAAACCGCTGCACTAATGTTTCAAATAGGGATGCACGATATAATCGGCCCCCTGTCGGTATCGGCCTTAAAACTGAATATCGGACATCGGCCACCCCACCGATATTTAACCCGATATTTGATCAGCTTCTAAAGTTTCTAAAGTCTACAAAAAAGAAAAATACTACTTCTTCTTCTTCCTGAAAAACTTCTTTTTTACAGACTTAAAAACTTCTAAAGACGAGGGAAAAAATATTGATCCATTAAAATATCCCAATATCTTCATATGCTGATATATTCCCATTTAAAAACACCATATCAATCTCTTTTACTAATGAAATATTGCTATATGTCATCGTTATGCTACCAAATCCCCCGAAAATTCACCAAATTCTGCCATATTTTTATATGTTGATATATTGACGCGGTATCGATCTATTTTACTAACAAAATCTCACAAGAATTTGCAAAATATCACGAGAGTTTGTAACAGAACGATGAAATTTCACAAGATTTTGAAAGTAAAATAGATCGATACCGCGTTTTTAAAAATCCATTTGATATCAGCATATGAAAATATATTTGAGTTTATTATTTTTCAAAGTGTCAGAAATGGATAAACTGCGATTTTCAATGACTACTTATTTTTGTTCAGCTTTAACATCGGTATCGATATCGGTTATCGGCTACATGAGTTTTAAAATATCGGATATCGGCCAAAATTTCAATATCGTGCATCCCTAGATTCAAATGTTGAAAAGCTTCCCATACAGGAAGAAAGCTAAAAACACACAAATGACAGATATATTTTAACAATTATTTAACTGAATTCACAAACTTTGTTTTAGCAGGGAACAAAACAAATCAGTTTTAAAGCCACAACATAACCAGTGCTAAGTCTTTTTTGCAGCTATTTTTCTTTGTATGGTTTTCTTAGTATGTTTGATTTGGTGATAAGTGGAGGCGTTGCAGAGACAAGGGTGGAACTAAACTGAGAAATACCGGCTGTTTCTCCGTAACTCCATTTTGACGCTTTGTGTTTCGTGCTTCGCATGTGCGACTCCACTGCCTTAATTCCCATCGTTCTGAGCTTGAATGACTTCTAGCATAAATCCACTGAGCCTCATGTTTGTTCCCTGGTTTTAGCCGTGGAGGAAACTCTTGGCTGGAGGCAGTTTTGGTTACATTTACACTTGCTCATATTTTCCAGACAAAAAGTTTATGGCGCATCTCCCAAATGTCCCGGTAGCAACAACACCTTATTGGTTCCAGTATCGGGACGGAACCAATAATGGCGAGACGTTATTTCTTTTAAATAAAAAAAAAAGGTCAATTTTAATGTTTTATTTAGATTACAAAAATAAATCGTAATAAAAATGATCCTATTTATGATGTTTTAAAAATTAAGACCTTACCAGTAAGAAGGCCATCATGAGGAAATGGATGAAACCAGACCCCCCCACTATTGATGAATGGATTGAAATTGTTTACCAGATTTATGTGATGGAAAGGATCTGTTTTTCCCTCCAATTAGAAAAAGAAAAATGTTATAAGATTTAGTCCAAATGGACTGAGTACGTGAAACCAATTAGATCCGACTTCATTTGATTGTTTTTCTGAAATATGTCTCGCTCTCTAATGTCTTTGTGGTTTTTATTACTCGAGGCGGTGCAATCCCCATTACTGTTTAATTCTGCTCATTTTTGGTTTTCTTTACAATTAAGTTAGAGATATTCTGTTAAAAATACCAGAAAGGCAACATGGACAAAATCACTTGGACTTTCTGCTTATATCTTCAGTTATAATCTTAAATGGATGAAGCTGTGATTACTGATGTGATGGAAATCTGTCTTTCTAAATAAAAATAAAAAATAAAAAATTAAGACCTACGAAAGACTGATTTAAGACATTTTAATAACAATTAGGCCTTAGCTTTATTTTGAAGAATTCAATGCCTTTTAAGACTTTTTAAGGACTGCCCCTAAGCACCTTAACTATCGAGTGTCTCGCTGCCTTCCACTCGAGAACGGGACCGCTTCTTCCCTCCAGCCCAGCGGAAAGGAAAGCAGTCGTTGCTATGGCAACACAGTGACGGCTCTAGGTTAACATAACATCAAACATTTGCCCATTTCTAAAAAAAACACATGTATACGGTCACATAAAACTATTTCAGAGAAGGACCTTCCATCTTGGAATGAATTACGTTTTTTTGGGATTTTCTGTCCGTGTGACGAAGATGCAGCCGGAATTGTACAGAGATTCCCAGGCTTTAACTTTGGTCGTCCACTTCCGCTTATTTAGCTAGCACCATGCTAGCTGAATATTTCATTTTTTAAATAAATATTTAATTTGGAACTAAATATTTATTTAAAATCAAAATATTTAATTCGCAAACTAAATATTTATTCAACAATGTAAGATTTTTATAAACAAATGAATGATGGTGAAAAGAATAATACTTGTTCCATTGGCAAAATTTAACACTTACCACCTCAATTTAAGAAAAACTGCACTTATTTTAAGAAAAAATGACTTATTGAGATAAAAAAAAAAATTTCTCTCTATGTTTTCCTTCCACCTAACTTTCCATTTACTGCTGTGAGCAGCCAGTCAGCTCTGTTCTCCAGACCTTGTTCTGGTAGAACCTTTAACAATCTTAGAACCGGGCTGTTGGGTTTATTCGCTTTACTTTGTGGCTCCGGTTTAAACCAGATCATCATGTCGAACCGGTCATGTGAGGTTTGGTGGGGAGTGAGACGGGAAGTTGTTCCCCTGAAACGGACCACCCAGAGGCAGCAGAGTAGGACCAGATGGTTCTGGGTCACCTGGGCCTCAGCGTCTGCAGATGTTTGCAGACCCAAAGAGGCTGCAGCACTTTTCTCTCCTCTCATGAACTTTGACCTCCCAGGTTCTGTA
>CM060076.1:1792500-1880000 GCA_030533445.1 Cyprinodon diabolis | reverse complement strand
CGGTTCTGATCCAATCTGCTGTGTGTGTCTCAGGGGCCTGCAGGGCCACAGGGAAGCATTGGACCACCGGGGCCCATGGGTCTGCCTGGACCTCAGGGACCCAGCGGGATGTCCATCCCAGGAGAGGCTGTGAGTCTGCTTTCACCTCTTGGTGTTCAGATGATGTTTAACAGGTGGATTAGAGAAAGATCTGATCTGATTGGTTGATGATCTTAAGAACGGATCTGATTGGTTAATTTTTTAACGTCATATAGGGGTCAGGTGAACATCACAGAGTGTAACCTCCACAGGCTAAACTAGACATGTCCAACTGCAGGAGCAGCTGCAGGAACATCCCATCAGTCCCCCAGCATGATGCTGCCACCCCCTTGTTTCAGTATAGGGTCTGTGCGTACAGGGTGGGGTTCCCGGTTCTCTGTTCCTCCTACATGAGCATTATGGTTGAACATCAGAGTCGTGGATCCAGAGCCATTATTGGGTTCTTCATGAGGCGCTCAGGTGGCGCCGCTGCGGAGGTTCTGATCAAGCTCATCCTCTGGTTTTTCTTCCTCAGGGTCGTCCCGGACCGAAGGGAGACGCCGGTGACTCCGGCCTGCCAGGACAAAAAGTAAGTTGGTTTCTGCTGTTGCTATCCGATCTGTCCCGTCAGCTCATTTGCGCATCCAGATGTACATCCGGGTCGCCCTCGATTTTAATTTGTACAATAGACCTAAATGACGTTTTTCCTTCCCCAAAAACAGCAAGTGTACTAAACTATAATGCCTTAAAGGTTAATGATGTAGTTCCTATGAAAATAAATGTTTTATCACTCATCTGCACCTGAAATTGGATGCTACGCTACCTATTCTATTCTATTCAGTTTATTTCTATAGCTCCAGTTCACATCATGTCATCTCAGGTCACTTTCCAGTTCACCAGATCATCCAGTCAGATTGATTCAAAGCTTTCTATCTAAGGAAAACCAGCTGATTGCATCGACTCATTGACTCTTCAGCAATCCCTCACACTAAGCATGCTTGTAGCGACAGTGGAGAGGAAAAACTCCCTTTGAACAGGAAGAAACCTCCAGCAGAACCAGGCTCAGTGTGAGCGGCCATCTGCTGAGGCCCACTGGGGTTCAAGGAGACAGAAGCAGACATAGAAAAAGAAGCATAGATACAAAAGGCAACTGTCAACCAGCTCCACAGGCGGCCCCGTCCAGGAAACACACAGCCAGGCAGACGAGCTCCGAGCCAGCTCCCATGTCAGAGGATGAAGAGAGCACATCCAGTTAGTCACAGTCAGAGAAACGGGACTACACTGGAAAACAGGCCAAGCTCCAACATCTAGAAACAAAGGTTTTGATGGCAGCAGCACAGCTGATATTTCTCTGCAGGATGGAGTCACAGCCAAACAGGAACAGACGATTGTCCTTCAGACGCAGATATTTATATGGGGCTAACATTTTTCCATAGTTATTACTTACCTACTTTTATCAAAAAATTGTTCTGCATAAAAATAATATTTACATCTACTAATATCTACATTAAATGGATTTTTAAGTTATTGTTAAAGTAGTTTTTTACCTTTCAGAAACACATCATTTTCTGTTTACCCCATATAATATAAAATGTTTTACTTCCTGTATATATCAGCTTTAATGTTAGTATATTGATGTGCATAATTAAACACAGAGCTTTAGTTGTCAAGTAATTGTTAATATATGAAAAATTAAAATGTTTAATGAGGTAGAATATTCCTCTTGAGAGCATTACTGCTGCCACCGCCTGTATTAGAGGGAAAAATGGTAGCGGTGGCCAATGACCGGCTAATGGTGGCCATGGCCACCTCTGGCTGCCCATCTAGCTCCGCCCCTGGGGCAAGACACTTCACCTGCCTACTGATGGCGGTCGGAGTGCCCGGCGGCGCCAGCGTACGGCAGCCTGGCTTCTGTCAGTGAGCAGCAGGGCAGCTGTGGCTGTGATGTAGCTCACCACCATCGCTGTGTGTGTGGATGACTGAGTGTAGAGTAAAGCTCTTTGGTCTGAAAACGCGCCAAATAAGTACAGGATATTTACCTTTTTACCAGCAGAACCAGATATTTAGCTCCTGTGATTCTAAAACTGGACCCAGGACAGGTGATGACTTGAAGAATGCGTGATGTTTGATCTTTTAAAACGCTGTAAAGGTTAACGGGTTAAACGGAACAGAACCGGTTCTGCTGGGCCTGAAGCTCCTCCTCCTGATGGAGCCGCAGGTGAACCTGCTCAAACCGTTGCTGCAGCTACATGCAGTTAATGGCTTCCAGACCGGCCCGGCCCAGCGCTCTGACGGCCTATAAATCGGATCTGGAAGCCATTAGGTTGCCTGTAAATCTGGAGCATGAATTGATGTAGTTCTGGGAAAAAGACGGCTCAGAACCCAGATCCAGCTTCCAGCGCTCGGAGCGGGACAGATTAACGGGATCTCTGGTGTTTGCAGGGTTCCGGAGGTGCTCCCGGTCCTGCTGGACCCGTGGGACCCACTGGAGTGAGGGTGAGTGCACACCGCCTGAATTCTGTCAGGATGAACGCCTCATTTTCTGGTTTTTAAGACACCTTGTGTTTTTTCCAGGGACCTTCAGGAAAGGAAGGACCAGCTGGACCCCGAGGACCACCAGGACCCATGGTAAGACCCGCTGAGACCCCGGCGTCTGGCCCAGGCCTTCACCACCTCATGGAGCTCATCTCTGGGGCTTTTTTTGTTTCCTTGCAGGGACCTCCAGGATCTCCAGGAATGCCAGGACCTTCAGGAAAATCTGGAAACCCAGGAGACCTTGGACCTCCTGTGAGTATTCCAGCAGAGAGAACATTTATGGAGCAATGTGACGAGGATTCTGGTTTCTAAGGTTCTACTGTTCTGGTTTCAGGGAGCCGCCGGTCTGAAAGGAGACAAAGGAGAGAGGGTGAGTAAAGGGGAAGGGTTAAAACCGTCACCGCCGGCTGGAAACATGGACGCCCTCTGAGACCTGAGGTCCAACAGAGGAGAACTTAAACCCTTGACTGATTCCCACTCATTGGAAAACTAATTTTTAGCAGAGATTTAGCTCTGAATTCTAACAAAATGTCTCTGCTGCTGATCTGGTTTATTTATGGACCTAAAAACCTGATTGGATCTACAGACCGGACCCGGTTCTGGTTCTCCTACTTTCAGCTGTCTGATTTCCCGAGAGATTAACTCTCAATCCAGATTAATACGGAGGACCAGCACTACCCTATTTGAAAATAAATACAGAAATAAATAAATTCTCAATAAATGAATAAGCATACAATTAATTGCCCCAAAAAATAAAATACATAAATAAATGTAGGTAGAAATTAGATTATACAGCGAGATATAAATTTATATATCTCTTAATTAGCTTCTTTATTTTTTCGCCTTTGTAATAATAACCTCATTTATTTGTTGTCTGTAATAATCTTCAACTTTATTTATTAATACCTCATTTTTTAAAGTATTTATTTATGTGCATGTTGTTATATTTTACTCTGTTTAATTCTTCATTTGTATTTTTTTACCCTATTAATTTCTTCAATGCTATTTATTTCTTACGACGGAGTATTAGGGTCAGGCTAGAGATTTTTTTTACTTCTATTTCAAGAATAAAGTCCTAACATTATGAGAATAAAGTCATAAAATTATGAGAATAAAGTTGTAAAATTAGGAGAATAAAGTCATATAATTACGGTAATAAAATTGTTATATTATGATAATACAATGAGATATTATGAGAATAAATTTTTATTTTATGAGACCTCCTACAAGAAGCCCTTTCTTCCCTAAACTGAGGAATGTGGAGCATCATGTGAAGTTCTACTTTAGCATCGGTTTGACAAATCAGGAAATCTTTTAGCAGCAGCATCAAACTGGGCAGGATGTCAAAGTGGACTCTGGTTGCTGATTGGTGGAGCTGGTAGGCCGTCATCTGCTGGGCGGAGCTCCAAGCTTTCTTTCTTGTAATGTTACGACTTTATTCTCATAATGTTACGACTTTATTCTCATAATTGTACGACTTTATTCTTGTAATTTTATAACTTTATTCTCGTAATTTTCAGACTTTTTTCTCATAATGTTATGACTTTATTCTCGTAATTTTAGGACTTTATCCTCATAATGTTACAACTTTATTCTCGTAATTGTACGACTCTTATTCTTGTAATTTTACGACTTTATTCTCGTAATTGTATGACTTTATTCTCGTAATTGTACGACTTTATTCTCATAATGTTATGACTTTATTCTCGTAATTGTATGACTTTACTCTCATAATGTTACGACTTTATTCTCGTAATTTTACGACTTTATTCTCATAATGTTACAACTTTATTCTCGTAATTGTACGACTTTATTCTTGTAATTTTACATCTTTATTCTAGTAATTGTACGACTTTATTCTCGTAATTGTACGACTTTATTCTCATAATATCACGACTTTATTATCGTAATTGTACGACTTTATTCTCATAATGCTACGACTTTATTCTCGTAATTTTAGGACTTTATTCTCATAATGTTACGACTTTATTCTCGTAATTTTACGACTTTATTCTCATAATGTTACAACTTTATTCTCGTAATTGTACGACTTTATTCTTGTAATTTTACGACTTTATTCTCGTAATTGTACAACTTTATTCTCGTAATTTTACGACTTTATTCTCCTAATTGTACGACTTTATTCTCATAATGTTACAACTTTATTCTCGTAATTGTACGACTTTATTCTCATAATGTTACGACTTTATTCTCGTAATTTTACGACTTTATTTTCATAATGTTACAACTTTATTCTTGTAATTGTACGACTTTATTCTCATAATTGTACAACTTTATTCTCATAATGTTACGACTTTATTCTCGTAATTGTACGACTTTATTCTCATAATGTTACGACTTTATTCTCGTAATTTTAGGACTTTATTCTAATAATGTTACGACTTTATTCTCGTAATTTTACGACTTTATTCTCATAATGTTACAACTTTATTCTCGTAATTGTACGACTTTATTATTGTAATTTTTACAACCTTATTTTCGTAATTGTACGACTTTATTCTTGTAATTTTACGACTTTATTCTCGTAATTTTACGACTTTATTCTCATAATGTTACAACTTTATTCTCGTAATTGTATGACTTTATTCTTGTAATTTTACGGCTTTATTCTAGTTATTGTACGACTTTATTCTCGTAATTGTACAACTTTATTCTCATAATGTTACGACTTTATTCTCGTAATTATACGACTTTATTCTCGTAATTTTACGACTTTATTCTTGTAATAGAAGAAAAAAAGTCTCTAGCCTTGCCCTAATACTTGGTTGTAATTTCTGGCGTCGTTTTTACATTTCTGCCTCATTATGCAAATGAGGATAGTGTGTCTCTTAGAGGGTCAACCTCTGCCCATTGGTTGGTTAGCATTTTACGGCTACAACTATCTCGTTATCTCATAAGAAATAAATACGGTAAAAAAATACAAATGAAAAATATAACAGACAAAAATATAACATCAACATGAATAAATAAGGTAATTAGTACAAAGTTGAATAAATAAAGAAGCTAATTAAAAGAGATGTATAAATTTTTTTCTCACTGTATAATTTAATTTCTACCTACATTTATTTATTGCATTTAGGGGGCAAATAATTGAATGCTTATTTATTTATTGAGAATTTATGTATTTATTTTTAAATATGCTAGAGCAGATTAAATCCTGCCTGTGGCTCAGAATGATGTGTGCAGTGGAACCACCAGGGGGCGTCTGATCTAAAACGGGTCATCTAACGAGGATCCTCTCTGTTCGCAGGGCGACTTTGCTCCTCAGAACATGATGCGATCTATCGCCAGACAAGTCTGCTCGCAGCTCGTTAGTGGTACGTGGTCCGGTCACCCAGAACCCGGTCACCCAGAACCGGGTCGACCAGATGTGGCCCGCTGCTCTATTTTATTGCTGGAAAGCTTCTATATTCTTCTTTCATTCCAGATCAAATGAGCCGGGTCAACACGATGCTGAACCAGATCCCTAACGGGAACTACCGAGGCAGCAACAACCCGGGCCCCCCAGGGCCTCCCGGACCTCCCGGCAGTCAGGGACCACGTGGAGAACCGGGCCCCGGAGGAAGGAATGGATTCCCAGGAAATCCAGGTTTACCTGGCCAGCAGGGAGAAAGAGGTGGGAGCGTCAGTCTGAGGGAACCAGAACTCAACCTACCAGAACATCTGGAAGAAAAGTCCGTAACATCCCATTCATGGTGTGTTCAGGTCCTGCAGGAGAAAAAGGAGACCGAGGCGTTCCGGGAGTCGGACAGAAAGGACCCAGAGGGCCTCCAGGTACCGCCGCTCTTCATTTGGAGAAATTGAGTCCCCTCAGTCTGACGATCATTCCGAGGGATTATTAGTGAAACGCGGTCCAAGCCGTCCTGAATCCACGCTCATTAACTTCCAGTCTTCCCAGCATCGATGTGCAGAACCAGAATAACTCCGACTATTAGTGTTAAACTGGTCCAAATGGACCAAAATTAAGCAAAATGATGAACTAGTGAGGATCTGAGGAGGGAGAGACGGAGACGTTCCAAACGTTCCGTGTTCCAACCCAGATCAGCAGATCCTTATTTTCCTCCCACAGCTCAGTTTTCCACATCCGGACTCTGATCCTCAGACTGTCAGCAGCAGATGAGGAGGATTTTTTTTTATTTACGAGGTTTCTAAGTGCGGATGATGCTGACCAGCCCGTAATTATCTGTTAGCTTCTAAACTCATAAAACAAATTTTCCTCCAGACAGTTTCCCAGTTCCCAGCGCTCCAGGTGGAGGACGGCAGCGTAGGATTTATTCCCAGCTTTGGTTTTAGGGTCCAGATTAAAATGTCTCAGCGTCTCCTGAGACGGAGGCAGACTTTGTGGCTCTGTGGGGCCCCTCCTGGCCCCAGACCCAGGGCAGGTTTACAGACACAGCAGCTGGTTACATAAAAAAATGTTTCTGATTCTTTTAAAGTGAATTCAGAATCAATGAATTGATGTTTTCTTTATAAAGGGATAAAATGGATAATAGGAAAAGATGAGATTCTGATGGAGATGTTGGAGATAATGCTATGGAGGGAAATACGCTCCATTACAAAAAAAGAAGATTCCACCATAAGCGTCTAGGAAGATGGATGGATGGATGGATGGATGGATGGATGGATGATGGATGGATGGATGGATGGATGGATGATGGATGGATAGATGATGGATGGATGGATGGATGATGGATGGATGGATGATAGAGATGGATGGATGATGGATGGATGGATGGATGGATGATGGATGGATGGATGGATGGATGGATGGATGATAGATGGATAGATGATGGATGGATGGATGGATGATAGAGATGGATGGATGATGGATGGATGGATGGATGGATGATGGATGGATAGATGATGGATGGATGGATGGATGATGGATGGATGGATGATAGAGATGGTTGGATGGATGGATGGATGATAGAGATGAATGGATGGATGATGGATGGATGGATGGATGATGGATGGATGATGGATGGATGGATGGATGGATGGATGGATGATGGATGGATGGATGGATGGATGATAGAGATGAATGGAGGGATGATGGATGGATGGATGGATGATGGATGGATGGATAGATGATGGATGGATGGATGGATGGATGGATGATGGATGGATAGATGATAGAGATGGTTGGATGGATGGATGGATGATAGAGATGAATGGATGGATGATGAATGGATGGATGATGGATGGATGGATGGATGATGGATGGATGGATGATGGATGGATGATGGATGGATGGATGGATAGATGATGGATGGATGGATGGATGGATGGATGGATGATGGATGGATAGATGATGGATGGATGGATGGATGATGGATGGATGGATGATAGAGATGGTTGGATGGATGGATGGATGGATGATAGAGATGAATGGATGGATGGATGATGGATGGATGGATGGATGGATGATAGAGATGGATGGATGGATGGATGGATGAATGGATGGATGGATGATGGATGATAGAGATGGATGGATGGATGGATGGATGGATGGATGGATGATAGAGATGGATGGATGATGGATGGATGATGGATGGATGATAGAGATGGATGGATGGATGGATGGATGGATGGATGGATGATGGATGGATGGATGATGGATGGATGGATAGATGATGGATGGATGGATGGATGGATGATAGAGATGGATGGATGGATGGATGGATGGATGGATGGATGATAGAGATGGATGGATGGATGGATGATAGAGATGGTTGGATGGATGGATGGATGGATAGATGATGGATGGATGGATGGATGGATGATGGATGGATAGATGATGGATGGATGGATGGATGATGGATGGATGGATGGATAGATGATGGATGGATGATGGATGGATGATGGATGGATGATAGAGATGGATGGATGAAAAAAATCCACCAATGAAATTTAAAAAAAAATACAGATTTTATATTTTCACATTTTATTTTTAAAAATATCTCTTTCAGATTTTTTTGAATTGCACTGTTTTTAAATTGTGTTTTCCAAACAGTTTCTCTGGACCAATCAGAACGTTTCAGCGTCCAGCAGACCAATAGAAATACGTCTTTGCTCATCGGTCCAGAGGAAAGCATGAAGAGCATTTGATCTGTAAAAACACAATTAGAAAAGAATACGAAAAGAAGAGTTACTCTAATTTTTTTTTTCTTTTGCATTTTTTATTTTATTTTAAAAACGTGTTCTTAGTGTGAAACAATTCATGGAATAAAACTCACTCCATATACGGCTGAACGCCATGATAAATATCCACTAACAAATATATGTTGCTGTTTGAAGTCCAACATGAACCTGAAGCCAAACTTTGTAATGACTAATTAATTAGCAAAACTGTCATTTTTAAAAAGTATCTCATACAGATAAACTGTTTTATTCTATGTCCTCTTAAAGAAGACTTTTATTTTGATAGGATACCAATCCCATTAACTGGTTTGGATCAATTATCATGTTAGAAGTGATTAAATGTGTGATGTTTTGGCTTTTATTTTGAAAAATTGTGAAAGTTTTACTTTGAAATGGTTAAATTTTTTCTTCTACTAGTAATATAGACCCTCATTTGAATAATATTCTTCACGAAATGTTTTATTCTGCAATTGGTTGAGCTTTATCTCAAAAGTCCATCAAAAAGGGTGGGGGGAGGGGGAAATGCAGGAGGAAGTCCCCCCGAGTTTTATTTTGAAGGTTCTTTTTGATCAAACCGTTGCACCAGTGACAATGTTTTACTGGTTAACTGTAAAATAAGTTGCGTTAAATGGAGGGTCATCCGTGACCCACCTGTGCTCCGGACTCAGTCAGGATTTTAACCTGAAAGGCAGGAAGTCATTCGGAACCATAAAACCATATAACCTGCAGCGTCTGTTTCCTCCACCAGGTCCTCCAGGAGAGAGCAGGACCGGATCCCCAGGCTCCACAGGCTCCCCTGGACCCCGCGGCCCCCCCGGCCGTCCAGGCTACGCCGGAGTCCGTGGTCCTCCGGGACCTCCTGGATACTGCGATTCCTCTCAGTGTGTCGGTATTCCTTACAACGGTCAGGGATACGTAGGTGCGTAGGCGGAGGAATGATGTGGGATCAACATGTCTGACGGAGGGGAAGGTTCCTCTGGTGAGGAGTCTGGATCCAGGAGCAGATCAGAGGGGTTCTTAACCCATTTTTCCAATCAAACATCCTTCTTAGCTCTTCTAAAATCAGATCTTTTTTTTTGTTCGGCTTCAGAGCCGATCTGTAGAACTTTATATATCAGCTCACAGATTCTGGTTGCTGATAGAAAGCTCAGTTCAGGCCCCGCCGCTTCCCCCCCCCCCCATAAATCGTTTCATATTTTCTTTTATTTATTCTTCAACTCATCTCAAGTCAGCCCACCCGTTACCAAGGTGACCTGATATCTGCTGCCAGGTTTCTGATGTCCTGAGGTTTGACACCGGAGTGACTTCTCTGTCTGCGTGGTTTCATGCCAGCCACGGTGGTGCGTTCAGTACCGTTCGTAAACGACACGTTAAATAGGTACAGAAAAATCCCAGAAGGTCAATCGAACTCCGTTAGTGATTTCACTGATCAGGAGGAGCATCAGGAAAGCGTCTGACAGCTGATCCGATCTTAAAGTCGTAGGGAAGCAGCCGTTCCAACCATTTCTCCCGAATTTTACCGAGTGGTGCCCGACTTTACGCGAGTGAATGAAGTCAATGTGGTTGGTCGTTTATCAAGGGGGCGGGATTGTTGTGGCGGAAGGTTCACAAGCATGTTTGGTTGTGGCCGGTTTGTGGGAAGCATCTATAACCAGTTAGCAACTTAGTGCTAGCAGTATCCCAAATGGGAAATTCCATTGGGACCAAGTAGCACTAAATTGGTGACTTAGAAACGACGCTGTCAAGGAACGCTATGGACAGCGGAAACATGCAAGAGGAGGAGAGTTTAGTGTCGCAGGTCGTGGATGAGTCTCCTCCGTCATCCATTTTTTATTTAGAGGAGGAAAGCGGGGACGAAGATGTTGTGGAAGAGGACGCCAGGGCGGCAGAAGCTTGGTTTGGTGTAGA
This sequence comes from Cyprinodon diabolis, assembly GCA_030533445.1. Lineage (NCBI taxonomy): Eukaryota > Metazoa > Chordata > Actinopteri > Cyprinodontiformes > Cyprinodontidae > Cyprinodon > Cyprinodon diabolis. The sequence continues at coordinate 1,869,377 of CM060076.1, read as the reverse complement.
AGGCTTCCAGCCGTACATGTTTGAGCCCTTGCCTCGCAACGCTGCCAGTTCTGTTAGCTCTACGCCTGCCGAAGACACAGACGTCCATCCCCGTGAACACTGGGACGCAACTCAATGGGAAAGGATTCTGGTTTCAACCGTTGCGTATATTAGCTGCGACATATGAATCAAGATGCTATGACCGAAAAAAATAATAATTAGATGTTCAGGCTTTTTGATAGAAATTTTCTTAATTTTGGGACAACATTGTCTGATAAAGTGTACATTTATAGACATGTTTAAGCCTGAATGATTTAAGATTTAAATTCTCTACGACTTTAAGGAATAATTATCTCTAAACGTTTTCTATATGTTATAAAATGGATCAAAAGTTTTACTCGTGAATCCAGACTTTGTAATTCAAGTGTTAGAAAAACAACAGGCGATATTTTAAATTTTTTAAAGTCACAAGCTAAAAAAGCTAAATGTGTTTCTGCCCGATTAGAACTGATTGTCATTTACGTATGGCACTTGAACGCACCACTATATGTATTCTGCCCCTGTGTCCTCTTCATAATCGGGTTCTAATTTTTTTAATTCATCAGTAATCCTCCATGCAGGAAACATTGAGCATAGATCTGCAGCAGATAGATGGAACTCCAAAGCCCTTCAGTCTGAACTTGGACCCAGACTCTGAGGAATTCTGCATGTGTTGACCCGACTGACCCGCTCCATCCTGTCTGGCCCGTTTCAGGTTCACCATATTTAGGGTAGTAATGCCGCCTGCGCTGCTTTCACTGACTTCCTGAACCAAGCAAACACTTGTTGACAGAATAGCTTAAAGGAAAAAAAAAACAAACCCGCCACCGGAACCCCTTAACCAGCGCCGGCCCAGAGGAGCCGTACTAACAGCAGCGGCGCTGATGGCACCGACCCGCCGAAGCCAGCCGAGGAGCATGAGCCGAACGGTAGCCCGTACTAACAGAGGTGGATTAACAGAGCCGGGACCGGGGGATAAACCGAGCCCGACTTTAACTCCTGTAACCTGACACCGCTCCTCTGGGGCCCCGGAGGGTCCGACTCCCGTCTCCTTCCACAAAACTTTCCTCTATATTCCCCTTTCTATCCTAAACTCTGGGTTTGTCTCAATAACAACTCTACTTCCTGCTTAATTCTGTGATCAAGTCACCTGACTAACACCTGGAGGGGCGTGGCCTCTGCCTCTGACAGCTGATTGGCTCGTTTCAGCAGATATTCTATCCAATTCAGTTTATTTCTATAGCGCCAATCCACATCATGTCATCTTAAGGCACTTTACAGTTCACCAGATCATCCAATCAGATTGATTCAGTTTCCCTCACACTAAGCATGCTTGTAGCGACAGTGGGGAGGAAAAACTCCCTTTTAACAGGAAAAAACCTCCAGCTTCTCTCACACCTTTTTAGTCTACAAAAGAAAGCATCTGTTGGAAAATTCAAATTAAGAAAGATTTTTCCAACCTGTGAATCATTTTTAGGATGAATAAACAATATTCCAAATTTTCAAATAGCAGCAGGTTCTGATTCTGCTGGTTAAAAGACAAGAATGAACCACGATATAAACAAGCTGCAGGTTCTGAGCTTGGAATAAAAGGTTAGGCGGACTCTGCAAAAGGCTGAAAAATAGCCCAGCTTTGGACAGATGCAGTGGCCACGCCCCCTTCATGTAAACACGCCCCTCCCTACATGTGACCACGCCCCCTGCTGTTGGGACTAACGTCAGCTCTGCGTGCGCATGCTCTGATGCCATAAATGTTTGTCCTCGTTAAACTCAAACGAGCGTCTCCGAGCAGGAACCCGGGTCGCCTCCGCCCCCCAGGAGAACCAGCTGCTGCAGAACCAGCGCCGGAAGAGGTCGCTGCCCAGAAAGGCGTCTGACAGGCTGTCATCATAAGAGCGTCTGTGTTTGTTCCTGGAGGGGTTTGAAACCTTGAAAATGCCTGAAAGTGTTTGTGAATATTAACTCTGCGTGGCGGGTGACGGGACTGGAAGAACCGAGTGTTCAGCCCAATTTTTAATAACATGGAAGACAATGTACTGAGGACCAATTTTTAAAAAAACAACCTGTGAGCTTCTCGTTTTCCTGCCTGTAACATATTTGCATTAGGTTTGTGTTAAAGGAGCAGCAGAGAAACAAGGTTCATTATAACAGCTTTCCTGCGTATCTTAGTATTTATCAGTTTGCCTTTTTTCTGTCACAGTTCATGTTAGCAGCAGTGGAATCACATGTGGTTCATGTTCTTCCTACATGTCATTGGGTTTAATCAGAACATTTGAGACGCAGCATCACTTTTCATAAATTCCACAGCCGTATTTCTTATTTATTTCTGAAAACAGAAGAGGCATTTTTCAATAAAACTACTGAAAATCTCATGCTGTCTGTTTGGAGTTTTCATTCCTGGGAATTGGAATAAAACCGGAGCTGGAGATGACCTCGGAGTGAGGAGGAAGCTGATGCTGATGGAATATCTGGTTAAGAGAAGGTGGGTCCAGTTAACACGACGCTTTGACCCGTCCACGCGGCCACATCCAGAGTTCCGCTTCTGTTTTTTTGGAAACTGATCCATACAGCCAAATTTTAAAGCCAAAAGAAGAAGAAAATGTCAACGACCCAGATCACTGAAAATAAACAGATTAATTTCCTTAAAATCCAGGCAGGTAGATCTTCCAAATAGATTAAAGTTTTCTAAGGAAAACCAGCTGGTTGCCATTGACTTTGTAAGATTTGCTCCACCTGGATGTGCATGCGGCGATGGTGGGGAGGGAAACCCTTTGACAACAAGGTACCTACAGCAAACCAGATTTAATGTGAGCGGCCTTCTACTGAGGCAGACTGGGGGATGACAGAGACAGACAAACAAAAAGAACATAGAGACACTTATTCATAAATACTTTCTATATTAGAAAAGCTAACGGTAAGCTAGCTCCATGAGTGAGTTAATCAGAGGAGCTCTGAGCTAGTTTTCATTTCAAAGGGATGAGAGAGAGAACATCCAGTTACTGTAGTCACAGTAAAAGCTGAGTCCTTAGCTGTCAGAGAGAAACAGGACTAAACACTGAAAATATGCTGGTGAAGATTCTCAGTCATCTAGTTCATAGTCATTCCAACAAAAGTAAAAAGAAATCAATCCACTGGACTTTGTTTCCAAGTCTGAAGACGTTTCTCTTCCATCCAGGAAGCTTTTTCTATTTAAAATGTTAGAAATAGCGTTGAGTTCAAGGTTTTACAAAGTGGACCAAGAAAGCCTTTTTTGGCTTAGAAAACATGCAAATAGAACCAGAAGGTTGTCGTTTGGGGTCTTCGTTAGCCTGCAATACCCAATACTGGTCTATAGGGGGGGATTGTTGGCCTGGCTGAACAGGCGAAAAATACTGAAAAACAGGCCAAACTCTATCATCCATAATCTAAGGCGTTGATGGCAGTAACTGGTCTTCTTGAGCAATTTGGCTAAATAAAACAAGGCCAGGTGAGGCTACTATGATGAGAAAAGGCAGAGAGAGCATACAGTTAGAGGTTGAACTAACAAATACTGCAGAGTGGGAGAATAGAGATAGAATGAAGCAGAATGATGAAAAAGGGGTCCCTATGTCCTCCAGCAGTCTAAGCCTATAGCAGCAGAGCCACTAGTAAACCTGCAGATTGAGAGCGAAGTGCTCTGTTAGGAACATAAGGAACAATCAGATCTCTGATATCAGATGGAGCTTGGCCATTTAAGGCTTTATATGTGAGAAGGAGGATTTTAAATTCTATTCTGGATTTAACAGGAAGCCAATGAAGAGAAGCCAGGATAGGAGAGATGTGGAAAAGAGTCCTGACTAACATCCATTGGGTGGGTGTTTACTGGAAAAAATAAGGCAGCCAGAAATTTATTTGATTAAATATTAAAGAACAGCGCAGTCTAGATGCAGCACAGGGCCAGAGGGGGTCTGGTTTGGGGACCAGCGGATCTCATCTCTGCTTTTTACAGATGATGTGGTTCTGCTGGCTCCCTCATTCTAGACCTACAGCATGCGGCAGGGTGAGAATCAGCTCCTCCAAGCGCGAGGTATTGCTTCTCGGACAGAAATAGGCAGCTTGTCCTCTTCAGGTTGGAGGAGACTTCCTGCCTCCAGTGGAGGAGTTTAAGTTTCTTGGGGTCCTGTTCCTCAGTGACAGCTGCACCGGATTGTTGTGATGAAGAGAGAAAAAGCAAAGCTCTCAATTTATGGGTCAGTCTATGTTTTCACTGTTAGAGTGATAAATATAAAATTAATGTGTGGGCATTTGAAACATTCTGGTTCTGGTTCTATGCTGTGATTCATTCAGGAGCGTCATAAACTTTTCTGACCTGCATCCAGTAGATCATGAGGCAGAGTCACACGGTTGTGTGACTTCCATCCAGCCAGATGGTCATTTCACACTGTCCTATGTCCTGCATCCTGCCAGATAATCATAACTGGGTTTTCTGTTTAAGGCCCGCCCTATTATGTTGTAAACTGTTAATAAAAGGCTTTGCTGTGAAGGGATCTGGGAGAAAGTGTGCTGGTTTTGAGCCAGCAGCTTCTCTCCCCTTTGCAGAGGTTGACGTTTCAAAATCCCAGTCTGTGTTTGATCATTTCGTCCTCTTAATCTTTTAAACTCACATTTCTCTGGATTTAAAACCCAACATCCACCCTCACCTATGGTCATGAAATCTGGATCATGACCGAAAGAACGAGATCCTGGATACAGGTGGCCGAAAAGAAATGCTCAGCAGGGAGGTTGGGCTATTAGACCCTTAGAGGAGAGCCGCTTCTCCAAATCCAGAGGAGTCCGCTGAGGAGGATCAGACATCCGTATGAGATGGACGCCTCCCGCTGAGAGGTTTGTAGTGGGAAAAAAAGTATTCAACTACTTACTCCAGTTAAAATAAACGGAGATCGATGGATTTCACTCAGTCGGCACTTTATTTTTATCTTTGCAGAGAGAGAACGGTACATCATTATTGCACAGTAATCAGTCCTGTTCTGCCTGGGCAGCGTTCGTTCCCCCTTACTTACAATAATTAAAACAAATTACAGACACTTTGGTTAAACAGTAACATGTTATGAATAAACCTTGAGAAAGAATCTGGTCTGTTATGGGAAGCAGTCTACAAACACCCCCCACTCAGGCCTTGTGTGGCCTTGCAGGTGATGCTTACAGAGTGAAAACTTTATAGGGAGCAAATAACATAAATCAATATATAAAACAAGAGAAATCTAAAATTTCTGACCACGGGTTCCACGGATATCTGTCCAGGAGGAGAACCAGGGGAAAACCAGGACACCATGGGGGACCATGCTCTCTGCTGGCCTGGGAGCCCCTCCGACTCAAACCCCAGACGTCATTTAGACGTTAGGTTTTAGCCTAAATCTTGTCTGTCTGAAATTGGAACCTGTTGGTCAGTCTGATTTTGTCCCACTTTAGTCCAACAATAGACGTTGAAAAGACATTGCAAATCAACTGTTCGACATCTATTCAATGACTGAAATTTTTCCTTTTCACCTTTCACTTTTCAACCAAATGCAGACGTCGTTTGAACGTAATTCATGTCGTCCTTTTATTGTCTTTTCAACCAGTTCTTGCTTGGGGGGAAGTCTGGATATTTGTAAAGTTTTAATAAAGATTTTAAAGAAATAAGATGTTGGAGAACATCTCAGCTGCTTTTATCTCCCCGGGATGAAGATAAATCCATCAGTTTATAGAGCTTAAAACTTCAGGAGTAAATAAATCCATCATGAAGTCTTCAGCAGGACTTCTCTACGTCTCTTTGAAGGTATCTTCTTCTTCCTCGGCTTGTTTTCACTTTGTTAAAGTGCCGCCAAGTGTGTCCGTTGTTTCCCATCCATCACTGCCAATCCTGATCCTGCAGATCTCTGAGACACTCTCTCTGGTACATCTGGCAAACATCTGGGAGAGCTCAGACAGAATCCACACTTTCAGCTACAATAAAGGTATATTTTAAGAGTTTGGATAACATTTCTATCCATCAGATAAACCAGACTATTAAAAACAACAACAGTGGATTCTGTCGCTCTCTGCCTCATGGACTCACTGGAGACATCAGAGCTGATGTAGATAAACCAGGCTGAAGGTGACATTAAAGCCGTCCTAAAGCTGCGAGTTCTTCTTCGGAAAAGAACATGTCTGGTTCTAATTCTGGTCATTTCTAAGAGCTAACACTGGAAACACACAGGAAAATGGATGTTCTTGAGCTGAGTTCCAGTAGTTTGAGCAAACAGAAAGTGAATGTTTCAAGTAAAAGATCTCTGAATGCCTGGGTGATGTTTAATGGATCCGTGTGCAGGAGAGGACCTTCCTGTCACACTGGATGGAAAATCGGGATCAGTCCTGTTTGAGCTTAAAGCTCCCACTGGGAATGATCCAGAATGTTTCCTCAGGCAGTTACCCTCAGTTCGCTCTATCAGATAATCCCATCGATCAGACACATCTCCACTATTGTCTCACATCTCTTGCTTTGTTTGGTCTCCTGTCCTGTTAGCAGAGGCTAATCATCATCTGGTTGTTTAGAAACGTCAGGGGCAGAAACTATTATGACCATGAGACTTTCCTTGTTGCACTGTTAACCTTAAACAAAGGTTTAACAAGGCTATAGCTGGTTCTAACAACAGAGCGGATATAAACGACTGATTGATAAATAACCAAATCCACTGATACATTTCAATATTATTATTGTAATGTTATTAGTCCAGATAAATGTATCTCCTTGGCTCTACCTTTCTTATACCTCATCAAAAATACTCAGGTTATCCTGATCTATCTCTATAGTTCTGCTGCTATAGGCTTAGACTGCTGGAGGACCTAGGGACCCCTTTTTCATCATTCTGCTTCATTCTATCTCTATTCTCCCACTCTGCAGAATCTGTTAGTTCAATCTCTAACGTTCTGCTCTCTCTGCTTTTTCTCATAGTAGCTTCATCTGGTCTGTTCCTGTTTGGCTGTGACTCCATCCTGGAGAGAAATATCAGCTGTGCTGCTGCCATCAACACCTTTGTTTCTAGATGTTGGAGCTTGGCCTGTTTTCCAGTGTAGTCCTGTTTCTCTGACTGTGACTAACTGGATGTGCTCTCTTCATCCTCTGACATGGGAGCTGGCTCGGAGCTCGTCTGCCTGGCTGTGTCTTTCCTGGACGGGGCCGCCTGTGGAGCTGGTCTACAGTTGCCTTTTGTATCTATGCTTCTTTTTCTATGTCTGCTTCTGTCTCCTTGAACCCCAGTGGGCCTCAGCAGATGGCCGCTCACTCTGAGCCTGGTTCTGCTGGAGGTTTCTTCCTGTTCAAAGGGAGTTTTTCCTCTCGACTGTCGCTACAAGCATGCTTAGTGTGAGGGATTGCTGAAGAGTCAATGAGTCGATGCAATCAGCTGGTTTTCCTTAGATAGAAAACTTTGAATCAATCTGACTGGATGATCTGGTTGAACTGGATCTATAAAGTGACCTGAGATGACATGATGTGAATTGGCGCTATAGAAATAAACTGAACAGAATTGAAATAAAGATCCACTTTTAGTTCGTCAGTTTCCGTTATCGTCATGAAATAAAGGACCTTCGACAAAATAATTTCGTCATTGTTGACAAAAACAACACCAGCTGTAAGCATATCAGAGTCAGGTTTCGACCGCCGCGTCAGGACGTCGTAGGCGACAGCTACTGGCTGTTAATCTTAATACAACAAAGTATGTAGCAAATATTTATTATGGTCACCAAATGGCAGGTGCCCACTAGCCTCGTGAGACCATCCTGATCTCGCGAGCTTTCAAGGTTTCACTCGCAGATCAGTCTGGAGACTCTCTGTTAAAGAAAATTTGGAGCCGTTCACCAAACGAACGTCCAATCAGCGTTGGCTTTGAGGCGGGTTGAGGTCTGACGCAACGAGAAGCACGACAGTTCAGTCTAAAGAACATGGCGGCTTCAGCCGATGAAACTAGCGTTAGCGTGGCTATCCAGCAAGTTTTATGGGAATTACAGAGTATTTCTTCACTGAAAGAAGAGCAAAACACTGCTCTGGAGGCTTTTCTCAGAGGAAAAGATGTTTTTGCTCTTCTCCCGACTGGTTTCGGCAAGAGTTTGATCTATCAATTGGCTCCTCTTTTCGTCGCTCTGTTAGTACGTCATATGCTTGGTTGATCTGATTGGTTTATTTGGCCCGTCTATCACCAACATAGGCCAATTAGCTAACCAGTATTTTCTCCCCATCCCAAAATTACTTCAACAGAAGGTTTCCAGATGGATATGCGGAGCAAATCCATCTGGAGGAGTCAGGTTAGGTGCTAGCGCCCCCTGAACTCCTGAATCCACCACAGTTAATCTTATAGCTATTATCTTAAACTGAAATGTTCATAATTTAATGTTTACTTTTATTTGAGTAATATTTTAAACTAGTAACTTTACTTGTATTTAGGTAGTTTTATGTGTATAGCTCTACTTTAACTTATAATTGTACTGTTTCATTTTCTGCACCATAGGTGCACTAAAGAGCACAGCACAGATCCTTCCTTCTAGCAGCCTTTAGACTTAAAAAAAAAACAGTTTTTATTCTGATATTTTCAGAATTTTTCCTTTTCATGCAAACAGTCGGCTTTTCTTTGTCTAAATCATTGCCTGAAATAAATACGTTTTAAAATTCCAATCATCTGACTTTACTTTTTGTTTTGTTTTTTGTTATAATGTGTGCTTTTGTTTTTTTAATTCCTGTTTTTCGTTCAGATTTTTTATGTATTTTAGTCTAATATGAGAGTTTTAGGTTTTGTTGATGCATCTGACTGGATGGCTGAACAAAACATCTAAAGGGAAAATACGATACAAACTGGATTGGAATTAAAATAATAGACGACAATAACTATAACACTACAAAGACATAGACTAGTAGTAAAAGCTTGTGTGTTTGTGTTGATAAATGCCTGCTGTCATTGCACCACTGTGATTCTATAAATCGGAGCTTTAATCCAAAGATGGCAGGAAGATCCGTAGATGGATGAAAATGGAAGAAAAACATCTTTATTTATTCATCACTGAGCTCAGTGAGTGTAAATCTGAGCCTCGCTGGCCACCGTAGACTCAGTGAAGAAGGTTTAGCAGCAGCAAGTCAAGCAGCTGCTTGTAATTAACCACGATGTGAGCGAGCAGCAGCAGGTCCTCCAACCTCAGCCTCCGCTTCCACAGTGGGCAGAAAGTCAGTGGAAACATTGAGCTCCTTCACGGTTCCTACTGGAACCCGGAGGAGCGAATCAGCTCAGTAACATCCAGATCCGACCCTGAAACAGCTTCTCTGTGAACACGGGTTCCTCTGGAAGATGTCGACATTCAAAGGGAAAATTTCCAAAGCGAATTAAACTTTATTTTCTATCCTCTCTGAGCCGGGGGGTCCTTCAGAGCCGACAAGAACCTCAGAACCTCTAACTGGCACCAGAGAAAACACGAGCACCGTTTGGACCCGCTGAACTCGTTTTCCTGGTAAATGTAAAGTTCAGCTGTCTCTTCATCCATGAGAGCTTCATCATAACTTCAGAGCATGAAGTTTCCAGCATTCCTGGAAAATCAACATTCAAACTCAGCAGTTTCTGTCTGGATAAAAGTCAAACTACCCTTGAACCCAGATCACGGGATATTTCCCCCTGCCGCAGCTCCAGGTTTGTTCCTCACATCCCACTATGTGTGCTGCTGCTGGAATCACAGGCTGGATTCATGCTTCTCTTCATTAGATCCAACTGACAGCTTGAGGAGAACCAGAATATCTCTGCAGCAAACTCCTCCGGATGAAACCTGCAGGACAGAGAAAACAGCAGCTAAAACGGGGAATTTACTGTATAAGTAACCAATTTCTAATGTGACTGTCTTGCTATGAGGCAGTTAATCAGACGAGCTCAGAGATGAAAGTGAGAACATCCGGTTAGTCGCAGGGAAAACTGAGCCGGTAGTTATATCCAGGAGAGAAACAGGTCTAATCACTGAAAAACAGGCTCAACTCTATCATATATAATGTAAAGTGTTAATGGCAGCAGCTCAGCTGATCCTTCCATCCAGGATGGAGTCACAGCTAAACAGATTCATGCCAATAAAGCTACTATGATGAGAAAAGGCAGTTAGAAACCGAGCAAATGAGGCAGAAAAATACAAGCAGAATCAGGCAGAGTGGGGAAAATTTGTAACCATGTCCTCCAGCAGTCCAAGCCTATAGCAGCAGAACTATAGAGATAGATCAGGATAACCTGAGCCACTCTAACTAGAAGCTTTATCAAAAAGGAAAGTTTTAAGCCTAGTCTTAAAAGTAGACAGGGTGTCTGCCTCACGGACTAAAACTGGTAGTTGGTTCCACAGGAGAGGAGCCTGAGAACTAAAAGATCTGCCTCCCATTCTACTTTTAGAAATTCTAGGAACCACTAGTAAACCTGCAGATCATAAAGATAAAGAAGCTAAAGCTGAGTTTTGGTTAAAAAATAAGTGTGAACCATAGAGATAGATATTTAATGTAAGTCCTGTAATATCTAGATAGATAGATAGATAGATAGATAGATAGATAGATGCATGGATGCATGGATGGATTCCAGAAGTGTCTGGGTTCGATTCCCGGCTCAGGTAGCCTCGTGAGACCATCCTGATCCCGCGAGCTTTCAAGGTTTCACTCGCTAATCAGTCTGGAGACTCTCCGTTAAAGAAAATTTGGAGCCGTTCACCAAACGAACGTCCAATCAGCGTTGGCTTTGAGGCGGGTTGAGGTCTGACGCAACGAGAAGCGCGACAGTTCAGTCTAAAGAACATGAAACTAGCGTTAGCGTGGCTATCGAGCAAGTTTTATCGGAATTACAGAGTATTTCTTCACTGAAAGAAGAGCAAAACACTCTCTGGAGGCTTTTCTCAGAGGAAAAGATGTTTTTGCTCTTCTCCCGACTGGTTTCGGCAAGAGTTTGATCTATCAATTGGCTCCTCTTCGTCGTCGCTCTGTCAGTACGTCATATGCTTCGTTGATCTGATTGGTTTATTTGGCCCATCTATCACCAACATAGGCCAATCAGCTAACCAGTATTTTCGCCCCTTCCCAAAATTACTTCAACGGAAGGTTTCCAGATGGATATGCGGAGCAAATCCATCTGGCGGAGTCCGGTTACGGCTCAGGGTCTTTCTGCATGGAGTTTGCATGTTCTCCCTGAGCATGTGTGGGTTCTCTCTGGGTACTCCGGCTTCCTCCCACAGTCCAAAAACATGACTGTTAGGTTAATTGGCTTCTCTAAAGTCCCCTTAGGTGTGAGTGAGTGTGAATGGTTGTTTGTCTCTGTGTTGCCCTGCGATGGACTGGCTACCTGTCCAGGGTGGACCCCGCCTCTCACCCATTGACAGCTGGAGATAGACACCAGCACCATGTAAGCATGTAAGAAAATGGATGGATGGATGATTATCTTCTACCATCTGATTCGTTGCTTCCATGAAGTAGAAAAAGTCCAGAATGCCGAGTCGTTCCTTTATTCCCAGAAATATTCGGTTAAAGGAAAGATTCCTCCTCCTAAAACAAAATGTCAAACTTCCAAACAAACATCCTACCTTCCCTGAACCGGGTCTCTACTGGAGAACCCACCCAAGCCGGCTAACTCCATCCACATGTGGTCCAGCTGCTGCAGATCACATCGCTTAGGTCTGTGTGGGAGATTAGATGAAAGCTCCATCAAGATCAGAGTTGAAAAGTCGCCTCGATAAAACGATTAGGAGAATCCTAGGAACCAGCGGGAAACCTGACCTGTCGCTTCTGACTGGGTTGGTGGAGTTAGAGTCTAATAGAATTTAAAATCCTCCTTCTCACATATAAGCCTTAAATGGCCAAGCTCCATCTGATATCAGAGATCTAAGGCTAGGCTTAAAACTTTCCTTTTTGATAAAGCTTCTAGTTAGAGTGGCTCAGGTTATCCTGATCTATCTCTATAGTTCTGCTGCTATAGGCTTAGACTGCTGGAGGACATAGGGACCCCTTTTTCATCATTCTGCTTCATTCTATCTCTATTCTCCCACTCTGCAGAATCTGTTAGTTCAATCTCTAACGTTCTGCTCTCTCTGCTTTTTCTCATAGTAGCTTCATCTGGTCTGTTCCTGTTTGGCTGTGACTCCATCCTGGAGAGAAATATCAGCTGTGCTGCTGCCATCAACACCTTTGTTTCTAGATGTTGGAGCTTGGCCTGTTTTCCAGTGTAGTCCTGTTTCTCTGACTGTGACTAACTGGATGTGCTCTCTTCATCCTCTGACATGGGAGCTGGCTCGGAGCTCGTCTGCCTGGCTGTGTGTTTCCTGGACGGGGCCGCCTGTGGAGCTGCTTTTTGTATCTATGCTTCTTTTTCTATGTCTGCTTCTGTCTCCTTGAACCCCAGTGGGCCTCAGCAGATGGCCGCTCACACTGAGCCTGGTTCTGCTGGAGGTTTCTTCCTGTTCAAAGGGAGTTTTTCCTCTCCACTGTCGCTACAAGCATGCTTAGTGTGAGGGATTGCTGAAGAGTCAATGAGTCGATGCAATCAGCTGGTTTTCCTTAGATAGAAAACTGAACCAATCTGACTGGATGACGTAGTTGAATTGTCTCTGTAAAGGGTCTTGATATAACATGTGTTGGGAATTGGTGCTAAATAAATAAATTGAATCGAATTGATGAACCTACGGTTCAATATGTTAAATTCGTTCCTGTTCGGATCTTTAAAGTTAACCCATGAAGGAAGCCTGATGTTTCCAGCAGAATGCATCCTTTGGACCTGCCTTCTGGATTATACTCCATCTACTCTGTCTGTTGATGAAAAGAAACAGAGGAGGGAATCTGAATCAATCAGAACGCCACGCCGACTTTCTTAGAAACCTTTAATAGTTTCCAGTCTGTTAAATATAGCTATATATTTAACAGACTGTATAGCTAAATATAGCGACTAAAGCGCTAAGTTGGCAACACTGCTCTTTGCATGGTTTGTTTTCAAATGGTTTGCTGCTGTCTGTTTGGACCTTTCTGAACATGTGCAGCAAATGGACTGATCCAATATGGTGGACGCTGAAGGGGGGGGCTGAGACACACTTAATATTATCAGCGTTCTGATGGGATTTTAGCCAAAGGATTGTTATGAAAAACATAATTAATGTGAATAAATAAGGAATAGTTGTATTAACCATACATGGAAACAGAGTTTTATGGGGCCCCCCAGGAACTTGGGGCCGTAGGCAACTGCCTAGTATTGCCTAATGGTAATTCCCCCCCCCACCCCACCCCCAAAACTGGAACCCTTATGAAAATAGTTTCCTGATGTTTTAATTCCAGCCTCTGAAAATAAAAGTTGTGGACGATCTCTGGTGTCCCGTGGTTTCACGTTGGTGAGAGCAGCCCAGAAGGTAACAGGCGAACAAATAAAAGCAGCTTTAATCAGAACCCAGCGATTCTGCAGCGTCAGCTTTTGGCTCAGGACGTTTGTTTCTGTCTTTTATAAGAAGTGAAAAATAAACTCTGTTTCTTTTCCAGCCGTTTTATCTGATGTGGAAATAGTCCAGCCTGAAGGAGACAATTATTGGCAGCAGTTTTCAAAACTCATCCTTCTGCTCTTTGTGCTGAACCATTAGGACTGCACACCTTTGGTCATTAAAACTAAATACATGCTGAGAAACCTTCATGTTAGCAAACTGGAGTCTGTCTGGAGTTGATCACCTTGTTATTTAATATTTAATTGACTAACTTTTGGACTGTTATAGATTGTTCTATGATTTAAACTCAAATTGTGGTCAAACAGTTAATTCTGCACACATGGAAAAAATGTTCATACGGTCAGACTTTCATTCATGCTGCAAGAGTTTCTTCAAAGAAAAGTCTGTTAAAGTTCAGAATTCAAACTTCTTAAAGTCTTTTAAATATAAAATGATTCCATCCTGTTCAATAAATGATCAGTGTTTTTAATTCAGAGTCATTTTCATGTGAATGTGCTTTACTGGAGGCATCCATGTTTGTCAAAGAACACTACTGCCACCTACTGGTTAGTGACGTCACGGTGCGGTATCGGCTGTTGATCAAGTCCCAGTGCTGTATCTGGTGTTTGTCACAACGCGCTATTATCCAAGTCATCTTGAAAACATTCTTCTTCCAAATGTTGGCTACATATTACGGGTTTTTTCTCTGGCCAGAAGTTTGATGGCAAATCCTCTCACAGGTATGGGGCATTGCAGGCTAACAAAGAAGCCAAACGACCCCCATTCCAAAGGGGGGGACCCGTTCATCCGTTTCTATCTGCATGTTTTCTAAACTAAAACCAGGCTTTGTTGGGCTGCTGGATAAAACCTGGAACTAAACGCTATTTCTGACATTTGGAATTGAAAAAAGCTTCCTGGATGGAAGAGAAACGTCTTCAAACTTGGAAACAAAGTCCAGTTTTTCGTTTTTTTTTTTTTTTTTGGACTTACGAAAATTATTGTTTTTATTTTTTTTCACTGATTAACACTAAATTCATTAAATCATTGCAAACATATTAGTTTTAATTATAGATAATCCATTGGTAATTCCTTGCTGACCGGACTTTTCCTTTAACTAAAATCGTTGTCATGTTGGGTCTAAGGGGCTAAACTCAAATGCAGAACACCACAGAGACAGAGTAAAAGTTCAAACTGTTTATTGAACAAAGCACAAATAAAGTTAGGTTTTGGACTGATGCTGGAACGGGTCCGGGACTGGTATCACAGGGTTCTCTGCAGAGAGGGACAGTTTGGTTAGCCAGGAAGCTGGAGAGTCTTGTCAGAGCTTGGAACTGATCTGTACCTGATGATAGTCAGACTGAGCGGTGGAGGGAGGGAACCAGATGGGTCCTGAGACTGAGGGTACAGCAGAGAGCTTAGCAGCGGCAGGGCTTGGCTTCAGACTAGTGAGATTCAGACCTTGAGTGGAACTCTAAGTTCTCTCCTTGAGAACTGACAGGTAGATTCAGACTTGTGGATCTTCAGGTTTGGCTTCACAGAGAAGGCAGGCAGGTATCAAGCAATGAGCTCCTCCAGAGCTCCAGGCTTCAATCAGGTCTTCCTAGGAAGCAGAGAGGACAAAGACTGGTTAGGATCAAGTTGCTTCTCAGAGCAGTCAGAGATTCAGACTTAGCAGGCTTGGCTCAGGCTTGCTAACCATAACTGGTCTAACACTCCAGCACTGAAGGGAAGTTCAGCCGCTGCTTATAAATCTGGTCTCCTGATGAGATGATCAGCCGCAGGTGTGCTGGTGGCTTCAGCTCAGGAGACCCAGGGCGCCCTCTGCTGGAGAAAGGTGGCAGATCTCCAGATCCCAACAATCGTTCACTTATGGGTCAAACATCAAGTTTAAAAGTATTGGCTAAACTAAATTAAGGTGCTACCTTTGAAGATCCTTTATTAACCCTTTATAGGGCACTCAGTGAAATACTTTGAAACTCTAAATGTTCTTTTTTATTTTTATTATTATTATTATTTTATTATCATTTTTTTTATAAAAAAATAAAATAAAGAAAGTATACATTTCCAGCCAATTGTGTTATTGGAATCCAGGATAAGATCTTATTACCTTTGTAACATTAAAAAAATTGACATTTTTAATGGTAAAAATTAATGTTAATGTAATAAGAAGAAACTCCAACTTGACCGAATATATTAAGAAAAATAACAAAACTGCTTCTAGAAGAAATTCAAGAAAAACACTGAGTGTGAAAGAAACACATTTATTTTGGTCCAAAATTAGAGGCATTGATGCTGATACTGGCACTGACATTCTTTACTTTATAAACCTAAATATAATGGTTAACTAGGCTTATTAACTTTACTTTTTAACTTTTCAATCAGCTTTTTACCTTTTTTTTCCCCAACTTAATTTCCAGTATGTCAGGGTTCAGTTGTGGTTTGAGGACCCTTATGCAGAGGCAGAAGCTGAGGAAATAAACACAGGTAACAGAGGCGGGAATCCAAAAATCCAACATGAAAAATATAAAGCAAACCAGAACTATGGAGACATCTGGGGAAACAACACACAAGGAGCCAGGGAGAGACGAGGTAGGTGGACAACAGCATGGGAGGACAGCAAAGACTAGGAACCAACAAAGAGTGAGAGCAGAGGGAGAGCATTTAAGGGCTCATCTAATTGGTCAAATGCCAAAATAAGATGTAGAGCCATGAAGCAGGATCTATGCTGAATGGCTGGATATAGATCTTGGGCTTCTAGACCTCACTGAGGGAGAATGCATGTGATGTTAAAACAGTAACTCTCCCCACAAAAGGTTAATAAAATGATGCAGTGACATCACAGCTCAGCTGTTTGACAAACTAACCTTATCTTGAGTTTGAGATGAGGTTAGAAGGAGCTTTTAAACTAATTTAGAGCAGCTGGAATGTGTTCAGTCAGAGTGTAAATCCCCAGCCTGGGGGGGCGGTCTACAGCAGACAGAATGACAGACGGGGGCTCCAGCAGGAAGCAGGAAGCCTGGCATGTCTCCTGCAGCTGTCCGTTCGCTAGCAGAAATAAAAACAAAAGGTTCAAGTTCAGTCAAGTTGGATTAAAAACATCTGAAAGGATCGGTCTTAAAATCTTCCCTCAGATTCTGTAGGTCTGGACTTTGACTAGGCCGTTCCAACCTGCTCTGATCTCACCTCAGGCTGGTTCTCCTGCTGGTGGGTAAACCTCCACCCCAGTTCTCTGATCCTCTGATACAGAATGGCAGATTTATTCCCATCCATCTGACCAGCATCCTTGTCCCACAGCATGATGCTTCTCCCACCATGTCAGTTGAAGCCAGAAAGTCCACCTTTGGTCTCCTCTGACCAGTTCATCAGCTAACAGGTATTCTGCCTTTGTTTTATAGATCCTCCCATCTGAGCTGCGGATCTCTGCAGCTCCTCCAGAGTCAATATGGTTCCTGCTGACTGCTTCTCTGATTGATGCTCTCCTGTGTGTCTATAGTCTGTCTGGAGTTGATAACCTTGTTATTTCATATTTAATTGACTAACTTTTGGATCGTTATAGAGTCTCTGATTCAAACTCAAACTTTTGTCAAACAGTTAATTTTGCACACATGGAAAAACGGATACTGTGTGTCTAAATCAGGGGTAGCCAATAAAAATCAGCTGGGTCTGAATTATTTGAATTTGGTGCAGCTAACTCTGACCCTGCCGTGACCTTCATGCTCCTCTTCATCCCATCTTAACTCTGGGACTTTTTTTCTCTGTTTGGGAAACGGATCCACTCTGGAATGCTGCTGACATCCCGGCCACTTTCTTTCAGCTGGTCCTAAATGTAAACTAAAGGAAACTGATCAGACAGGAAGCGATTTCCTTCTGACATACCTTCACGTCTGAGAACATATGGACTTGTTCTTTATGCACGAGGTTTTCAGACCGAACCTATTAAGTCTGTTTGTTTCCCTCAATCAGAATTAGTTGTGCAGCGTGTGGAGACATCTGCTCAGGGTGACTCATCCAGAGTCAGGTGTCCTCTTTTAAATCTTAATGAATGAGTTTTATGGGAAACGTTTGGTTTTGAAGACAAAGTTTTAGTGTTTTTGCTTTGGCTGACGTTAGTGTTAACAGGGGACCATCAGACGGATGGCCGCCATGTTTTATCTTCCATCCCGCCACCTCTACCTTCTTGAAGTCACAGGTGCTCCACAGCGGGGCTTCCGTACGCTGCGCTTTGATTTTCTGAATGCTGAAGAGAGACCAGGGGACGTTTGAGCGGCCTTAGTCTGTAGGGGCGGGAGGTGGGGGCCGCGGCCTGCTGCACAGCTGCAGCGGCAGAGCAGACGTCCAGCTGACATCTTTTACTGATTGGACCTCCTGCTGACACATTACGTCAGGATAGATTAAAGATTCACTTTCTTACAAGATGAGGATGTTTTGAACAGAAAGGCCTTATTTAGGAGAACTAGGATCCATGTGTTTGCTTTTCATTGTAAAATATAAACAGAACAAGGAACAGCAGCGAAATATAAGCAGGAGTATGGCGTCATATTTATTTCAAAAAACGCCCACGAGCAAAATAAACATACTCGCATGTATGTTAAAGTACTTACGTGAGAAACTGCTCCGCGTGTGCAAACTCCTGATCATGTTGGGGATCTCACTGTGCGCACGATTTTCTATCCAACGGTAACGCTCGAGGACGGCCATCTTGAAAGCATCTCTGCCCTCGGACTGATTTTCTCCCCGTACGAAGGAAAATGTGTTTTGACAGGTTGGCCAGAGACAAACCTTTTCTGTTAGCCTCCTCCTGATTGGGCCTTGCAGACACGATCACACAGGAAGTAGCATCAGGAAGCCTTTGACTGACAGCTGGTCATCCATAAGTAAAGACGGCGGCAGGAGGCGGGACAGTGGCGGAGGCTTCTCCAACGTTAGCGGTACGTGCGGTAAGTGGTAAGCACCCTAAAAATAGGTCAGGTGTTGATGGCAGCAGTTCAGCTGAACAGATTCATGCCAATGAAGCTGCTATGATGAGAGAAAACAGAGAACATAAAGTTAGTACCTGAACTAACAAATGATTCACATGTAGAGAATACAAGTAGAATCAGGCAGAGTGCGTAAAAATTGGTCCCTATGTCCCCCAGCAGTCTAAGCCTAAAGCAGCATAGCTATGGAGATAACTCAGTATAACCTGTCGCAGCTGCTTTTTCATATTTACGTTTTACCATGCTATTATATCTGTGTTAATTGTGCATTGGTGCAACGATGTCTACCATGTCTATTTTGGTAAAAATTTAACCATTGTTATTTTCATGCAATCCAGATTGTTAGGTTGAAATATATCAAGTGGTTCACCAGTGAACAGGTGGAAGGATAACCTGAGCCACTCTAACTATAAGCTTCACCAAACAGGAATTAAGCCTAGGCCTAAAAGTAGACAGGGGCCGTTTCTCAATATGTGCACTTGTGCATCCAAGAACGGACAAAGTCCCCGGATGTTGTTGTGGCTCCTCCCTCTTTACCCAGCATGCATCAGAGCAGAGTTGTCCGTTCTCCAGACTGACAGCTGTCCCAGCATGCACTGCAGCAGCAGCTTCCAGGTTAGCGCTCACAGAGCTAAGAGTATTAAGTTAAAAGTTCTCTTTTCTGTTGCCATTGTTCAATAAAAGTACATTTTAAGATAATTTGAGGCGAGAAAATTATACTTTAAGTTTCACTATATAGAACATTTACCGATTAAATGCGTAATTAAAAACAAAAATTCAGATGTTGAGAGGACCGTGGACACCGGCGGACCTCCGAGGCAAACCGCAGCCAAGGCTAACGTTAGCCCGTCTGCAGCGGCCAGAGCTAACGTTAGCCCGTCTGCAGCAGCCACAGCTAACGTTAGCCCGTCTGCAGCAGCCACGGCTAACGTTGGCCCATCTGCAGCAGCCACGGCTAACGTTAGCCCGTCTGCAGTAGCCACGGCTAACGTTAGCCACGGCTAACGTTGGCCCACCTGTAGCAGCCACGGCCAACGTTAGCCCGTCTGCAGTAGCCACGGCTGCAGCAGCCACGGCTAACGTTAGCCCATCTGCAGCAGGCAGGGCTAACGTTAGCCGTCTGCAGCAGACAGGGCTAACGTTAGCCCGCCTGCAGCAGCCAGGGCTAACGTTAGCCGTCTGCAGCAGCCACGGCTAACGTTAGCCCATCTGCAGCAGCCACGGCTAACGTTAGCCCGTCTGCAGCAGCCCTCTCTCTGCATATTCGTGTGTGAAGGACCGCTGGCTCTGATGGAAGTTTTTTTCTTTTATTTGGCCAAAGTTTCATTAGATTTGTGTTTATCTGACTGTGTTAATCATTATTCCTCCACTAAATGGAAAAAAGTTATAATTTATTATCATCTAGAGACTATTAATAACAGGAGGTGAAATGTAGCTCCAGACTAGCTTTGAATGTGGTGATGTCATCAGTACGCTGCTGTTCCAACTGACCCAGATTTATTCTGCGTGCTCCCGTTCTCCCTGAGTCCAGACTTTCCTGGGTTCTTGTCAAGAACTTACTTGATGAGAACACGAGTCCATAGTCGTGTTCTACTGAGTTGAGAAACGGCCAGGGTGTCTGGATGAGAGCATTTTCCCTTAAAGCCAGACCTTCATATAAGTGTGAACCACAGAGTCTTGGCCAGATGATGTTTTTTGTGCTGGGCCATCCTTTAGGCCAATGGCTGCTTTTTCTCAAAACATAACTGGTTCCAGTCCTCCTGGAACTCAAAAGTATACAATGTGACTCTGTTTTTACCGTGAGACCGGGTCTTTGGGGTAACCCAGGCTTTGCTGTAATGTGTTTTGGGGTTGGAAAGCCACTGGGACGTCTGTTTAGAAAATAAACACCTCAGTTAAAGTGAAACTCCTACAGCATTCAGAATGACTACTGGTCTGGTTCTGAGTTTGGGTTCCAGCTTTTCGCCGATGGCTGCTGGAGTCCTTTGGGTTTCTACTCTGCTTTGTATGCTGTGATGGGTCAGCGATGAGTCAGCCACTGCTGGCATATTTGGAGTACACTGAGCATGCTCCCTCTCTGATAACGGGACAAGCTGTTCTGCAGAAATAGACATCTTCAGGAGTCAGATGACCGATTGCACAGCAGAGCTTCCTGAACTGAGCAGGCGTGTTTACACCACCATTGCATTCCTGCATTTCCTTTGTGAATCAGAGGGTGAGACGGAGAAGACAGGTCCTGCCACAGCTAAGACCACAAGCAGCACAATGTTGGTGGATGAGGAGCAGCAACATGTCGTCCGTCAGTGTTTGTTATTGACTCCACATGTGGGAGACTGAAAGCACCCCTCGCTCAGTCTGTGGAGGACCCACATCCAGAGGCTCTTCAAGGTTAAAATCCAGTCTCTGTTTTTCTCTTCAAACCAGATGTATCCACATGCAACCAATACCAAACATCTTTCCAGCTCCTATTGACTCATACCAAGTGTCTTCATAATGTGTCCAATAATTCTGTCAGGAATGATCAACTTTGGCGTTTGAACCGCCGTCCGTGTCTCTGTGGTGCAGACTGATTTAAAGCCGTCTCCTGGGCCTCTCAAAGCCTCTCATCATTTGTTCTGAATTAACTGAACAAAAGCAGTTGGATGTCACCAGAAAGAGCTGGACCGCACTGTGGGCGGGGATGTTTGGACTCTTTATTGTTTGTCATTTATGAAACAAACATATTTAATGTGAAAGCTAAACACAGTCGGTCCACCTTCCAGCAAACCCATTCCAGCTCTGCTGCAGGAATGCGAGGGGGTTCAGTCAGAAACTGGAACATTCGCCATCAGCTCCTTGTTCCGACAACTAACCCAGCTTTCACTCCGCTGGAGCGAACATGACTGGACTGTAAAGTGAAAGCTTTATCCTAAAAGCCGATGCGTACGCTGGCCGAGGGGTGCAAATATGGGATTTCACAGCAAATTCATAAGATCCTGTAAACTAAAAGAATTGCGGCTGATGCACAAAAAGACATACAAAGAAAAAATGCTGCTATTAGCAAAATCAAATGCAGGTTAAGGAAAGAGACAATCGTCGTCTCATATGCGCCCGGATCCTCATTAAAGGCGTAAACCAGATCTTAAGAGAGATTGAATGTGACCTTTTCCTAGGTGTCCTCTGCACAGCCTCCCATTTGGCTTTGCTCTCTTCCATTGCCATCAGTTTGAAGTAATGTCCACCTGAAATAACCCCTTTCTTTCCCCTCGGTAATATTTCCTAACTAACTTATTCAGAAAGTCACTCATTAGTTGTTTTTTATATTATTGTTTTAACCTGTTTTCTGACAAATGCAAAGCAAATTAAACATAAAACATGTTTTACTGTAATATTACTGCTTGGTGTAAATCTGTTAAATGGCTGACCTTTGTTAAAGTCACTGAAGCCTCAATCACAGTTTCCTTTGTTGCAGCGTCTGTTTGCAGCTCAGTTCGATTTGAGTCGGATCTTTCTGACCTTCCTCTGTATCCTGGCCCTCCTCACCCTCACTTCCCTGTGGGCTGCCTTCTTTTCTTACAATATTCACTGTGTTTGAAGTCTACAATATAAAAAATTGGTTTACTCATTCCAAAAAAGTAAAAAAAAAACAATAAACAAACCCCTGGACTTCGTTTTCCAACTTTGAAGACGTTTTGCTTCCCATCCAGGAAGCTTTTTCAATTCAAAATAGTCACACAAACTAAAGCTAATCTGCTCTAAGTGTACACAAAATATACTAAAATGCAAATTTAAATAAATAGCTTATACATGTAACTAAGGGTGTGCAAAATAATCGTCATGACGATGCATCGCGATTCAAATTTTTGTGATCGACTGCATCGATTCTTTTTAGTTTTTTTTGTTTTTAGTTTGTTTTAATTGTCATTACAATTTCTCAAGTAACTCTCTGAGTGGGGCTTGAACTCAGAACCTTTGCAATCCAAGCACAATGCCCTAACCACTCAGCTGCCGCTCCCCATCTCTACAGATGGAGTTAGAAAAAAAAACATTTTTGAGAAAATATTTTTAAATTTCCAGTTTTTGTTGCCTCAGATTTTGCATTTAGGGAGAAGATAACGAGGTGTTGTTGAGGACAGGGTCTGCCACAGCAGTAAACATGGCTATGGCATCATGGTTCATGATATAATGAGGACGTTTCTATGATCTAAACACAGCCCAGTTGGCTGAATACTGACCCAGCATGTTGAGTTGATGTGCAAACTTCCTCAGTACAGACAGAGAGTCTGCGTAGCGTAGCATGACAGTGAGGGAAGTTATGTTTGGCTGCTTTCTGCAGCAACTAGTCGTCATTTAGATCAGTAGGTATCATGCGTTTGGTTTCTCAGAGCTGGACGGTTCTGATGTGTCCAAATGTCTGAGGCGGGCCATCTGTCCTTATCCGATTCTGAATTGTCAAATTTCAAATGTCCCCCCCGGCATAATGGACCTTCCAGCTTTTTCCAGAAAAAAAAGAGGCTTCTGAAGGAATGAAAGGACAAGCAGACACACGTCTCTGCTTCACACATGTGCTTTAGGTCAGTAGAAACGCCACCCAGCATTTAAATTAAATCTAAATATTATCAAACCAGATAAAAGTTTAACAAAGGAAAAGCCTAATATCCATAGAACCAGAACCAACACAGGTTCTGTGAAGGAAACCCGGTGTTGGACGGCTGTCTGTGAATCCCTGAGCAGCTGCTTGTTGCATAACTTCTGTCAAACTGTCATGTTTAGGTGATGGAGACCAACCCGGAGCTTAGGATCAAACAGAGCCGACACCCTGCAGCAGCTCCAGGGTGTTTCTGAATGAGTGCTGGGAGTACTGGGAGGCCTCTCCTGCAGACCAGCTCTGCATTCACATTCTAACCCTGACAGCTGAGAGGAGCATGAGAAAGAAGCTGGTTTTTATGGTTTGCTCAGAGGTTCTTGCTGAGGTGGTGTATCCTCAGTCCATGGAGCCACACACGGTTCCCTCCCTGCAGCTTGTTGGAAGCTGCTGTCAGACAGGAATCACCAGCACCCTGTCGCTGGGCTGAAAGCTCTCCTCTATGACTAATCGCCTCTTTTTCTAGAGATATTGTCTTTCCAGACGTGGTCGCCTGGAGGTGAAATGTAGTAGTGGAAAAAATCTCCTCCTCCTCCTGCACTCATCTGTACTCCGGCTGCTCCATGAAGCCAGGAGGTGGAGGAGCTGATGGAAAATGAAATCACCACAGATGATCATCCAGAAAGCTCTGCTGCCCCCTGATGGCAGCATGAGGAACTCCTGCAGTGATCTGAGGAACCAGCCACCCCATGATAACCTGGGGTATACTGGTACTGGCTGCAGGTTCTCCTCAGTGTTAAAAGCATAAAAAACTGCTTCATCCTCATCAAGCGAATTATTCATAAAGTATTCAGGCTTCTGAAATTCTTCTTACAATTATTCAAGCTTCAGAAACCAGGTTTTTTATTTCCTGTTTGGTTCCTTACTGGCTTGTTGTCAGGGCTCCTGTCTGTGTGTTTGTTTTTTTGTGTTGTTCTCCCTTCCACCAACAGGAGGCGCCTGGTTCCGGTTCGCCTCCTCACACACCTGCTGACGGTTACCTCATTAACGGAGTGCTCTTAGGCTGCTGATTGCCACTACCTCGGCGCCAGAGTGTTTGCCAGTTTTTGGTACTCTAGCGAGGCTGAGTTTTCTCTGAGTAAGACTGAGTTCTTGTCTACCTGAGTTTTAACTTTGTTTTTGTCTTTGCCTCTCGGCAGGAAGTCATCCTGCCTTTGAGGACATTGAAATTACTCCCTGAGCAAGGGAATCATCTTCACCACGACCTGTTCAAGTACAGCAGGAAATCTGAGTGGCAATCAGCGTCTCCGTTCACCTACACCGTCCGAGTTCTGGGTAAACCCTGTTCCGCCTTCCGCCGAATCAGACATACACTGGAAAACCAACACACAGATTGGAGTCAAGGATCCTTCACTTCTCTGGAAACGTGAGTCAACAATCAGATCCTCACCTTCAAGATCAACAAATCAAATTTCCCACTGAGCCTGAACTAACCGTCTGTCTTCCCCTCGCCTTCCAGTTCCGGCTGAGCAGAGTTCAGGGAAACTCTGCACCGAGTTTAACATCTTCAATAAAATCCGTCAAACTTTTCATCCGTGTCTCTCTGTTTGGTTTCACTGCATGTGGGTCCGAGCCTTAGATAAAATCACGACACTTGTTTTGTTTGTCTGACCGCCATTGTGGAAAACGACTTGTGAAGATCGACCGGCTAGAAGAGCGAGGTGCGTGAGAACGCTGGGACTCTTCTTCCACCTGGATCCCCGCTCTTTTTGGCCCTCATGTCCTTCCGTTGTCGGACAAACTTGCCCCCACTTCCCTCACCACCTCGGCCGTATCTAGACCCACAGCTAGTTCCTGATTGGCCCTCTGGCGTTGTGGCGTGGAATAACATAGCGCAGACCACTATGCTTCAATATTGGTCATATATAGGGTTGGGAATTGATAAGATTTTCAGGATTCCGATTCCCTTATTGATTCTGTTTAATGAAAAAGCATTACTGTACAATTTCGGGAAATAAACTCATCTCCCCCCTGATTTAAATAAACGAGCGTCACCTTTCTCTCACATCGTAGCATGTTTCGTTACATCCATTGCAATGGCTAGAATCATGTAAGAATTCCAATTAAACATGCTAGCAATGAAGGGCTGGATTTACGAGAAAGGAACACTGCACTCATATCCAGAAAGAGAGGTAGGAAATTGGTTTATTCCCAGAAATGGCATCTGATTTACTAGGAACCACATTAAGAACAGCCAGGGATATAAAACTAGCTACTTTCCACCAGAGTTCCCTTCCATGCTGGTTGTAACTTTAGCTTCTGTCTGGAAAGAATCGAAAACACGGCATTCGTTAAAATGTATGCCATGTTGTGTGCGCAGGTGTTTCTGCATGTTGGATGTATTTCCTCCCGCGGATGTAATTGCAACTTTGCAATGATGGCAAAGCTCCTTGTTGCCATCTTTCTCTTCCTTAAAATGAAGCCAAACTTTAGATCCCTTTACCCAATGGGACGCCATTTTTTAGTTTTGCTTTTCTAGCCTTACGCCTGGACACGTCGTACTTGCCTACTTAATGCCGTGTGCGTAACTTGCATAAAAAACCTGACATAAGTAGTGCTTCCCAGAGCTCTAATATGGTGCTGCGTGGAATCGTTAAGAGAATCGTTGAGCGAGCTGCCAAACGGTGCCATGGAATTGGAAAACACGGAACCGGATCTGAACAAGAACCGGTTTTCGATTCCCATCCCTAGTCATAAACCAACAAGCTCGCTGTGTCACACTGCTGCGGGACGATAACCAGCCCTTCACTCTTTATTTTCTAAACTTGTTTCAATTCTTTCCCATTAGAACCACAATCCCACAAAAGTTTATCTTATTGAGGTTTTCTGTGACGGGCTGTTGCGGAGATGATTGAAGAGGAGAAAAAACAGCAAGAAACATGGTGCTGGCTGCATGCTGCTGTGGGACAGAGTAGATGAGAAGAAGCCAAAACCAGAACAGGAAATTACAGCCGTTCCAAACAGATATATATTCGGTTTCCAGGTTCAAATCTGGTAGAGACATGAAATGTATTAGTTCCTTTAAATCCAGTCAAACCCTGTTTGCTTGTGACATGAAAACAGCTAAAGCCTCCAAGTCCTGGGAGTCACAGACGTCTTATCAACTTTCTCTCTGACAGACCCCTGATGACGGCTGAGGGGGATCTTTGTCAGAGTCGAGTCTCTGCATGTTTTCTTGGAAAACATCTCGATGCCTTCAGGAATTGAGGCCGACAGTCAAGAGTTTAACTGACAGTTAAAAATCTGATCAATTGTATGCAAACGACCGGAAAACAAAGCAAACAGCCTCAGACAAAAAAAGCTGCAGAGCTTCCCAGTCTGCTGGAGACACAAAGAGACGCTGTTGGAATAATTATGTATAAGATACTTAATGTTTGTTCTTATGATGTATAATGTGTGACATATTACTGATCCAGAGAGGTGTTGCACAAGCAGTATACACTCACCGGCCACTTTATTAGGTACACCTGTCCAACTGCTCGTTAACACTTAATTTCTAAGCAGCCAATCACATGGCAGTAACTCAGTGCATTTGGGCATGTAGACATGGTCAAGACAATCTCCTGCAGTTCAAAGCGAGCATCAGTATGGGGAAGAAAGGTGATTTGAGTGACTTTGAACGTGGCATGATTGTTGGTGCCAGAAGGGCTGGTCTGAGTATTTCAGAAACTGCTGATCTACTGGGATTTTCACGCACAACCATCTCTAGGGTTTACAGAGAATGGTCTGAAAATGAAAAAACATCCAGTGAGCGGCAGTTCTGTGGGCGGAAATGCCTTGTTGATGCCAGAGGTCAGAGGAGAATGGCCAGACTGGTTGGAGCTGATAGAAGGGCAACAGTGACTCAAATAACCACCCGTTACAACCAAGGTGGGCAGAAGAGCATCTCTGAACGCACAGTACGTCGAACTTTGAGGCCGATGGGCTACAGCAGCAGAAGACCACACCGGGTGCCACTCCTTTCAGCTAAGAACAGGAAACTGAGGCTACAATTTGCACAAGCTCATCGAAATTGGACAATAGAAGATTGGAAAAACGTTGCCTGGTCTGATGAGTCTCGATTTCTGCTGCGACATTCGGATGGTAGGGTCAGAATTTGGCGTCTACAACATGAAAGCATGGATCCATCCTGCCTTGTATCGACGGTTCAGGCTGATGGTGGTGGTGTCATGGTGTGGGGAATATTTTCTTGGCACTCTTTCTTTCCCTGTTTGCACGTATGATGTTTTAGGTGCTTAGACCTGACAAATGCTCATGAAGATGGCTTCATTCACCAACTGCAGATTGCAAATGGAGAAAACACACATAAAGGTTCCATCAAAGCACCTCGTGGCTCTGAGGTATCATCCAATCAAATCCATCTATTTATAAAACACATTTAGAGAGAAGAGTTCTCTGACCGAGGAGCTATACATATCAATACACAAGTAATATGAATAAAATGCCAAAATGGGCCGAGTCATGGAACAAAACGTCCAAAGCTGTGTAGAAAAAACAGCAGAAGGATTCAAAAGAAGACAAAAGAAGACAGCAAAGCTGTTCTGAAGCATAAAACGTGGACCTTAGAGACCATGTATGATACGGTTCAATCAAGCCTGAGAGATGAAGGGGAACAAGTTTCAAAACACATCTGGAGCTGAGGGTGAAGCAGTGCAGAGCAGGCAACACAGGAGCGACCAGCTCACGCATAGGGGTGAGTATTGGCATGGGTTTTACACGATATGTGTCACAATACTTGGATGACAATACCATATTGCAAGATCACTATATATTGTTACAATTTTTCCAGCTATCAAATTCATCCATCCATCCACCCATCAATCTTCTTATGCTTATACGGGTTCGGGTTGGATAAGTGGGTAGCAGCCTCAGTAGGGAGGCCCAGACGTCCCTCTCTCCAGCCACTTTGGTCCAGCTCCTCTGGTGGAATCCCCAGGCTATCCCAGGCCAGCAGAGAAACAGAGTCCCTCCAGCGTGTCCTGGGTCTCCCCCTGGGCCTCCTCCCGGTGGGACGTGCCTGGAACACCTCACCAGGGAGACGTCCAGGAGGCACCTCAACTGACTCCTCTCGATGTGGAGGAGCAGTGGCTCTACTCTGAGTCCAGTATCTCTGGGAGAGCCCAGAGATACTGGAGCGGGGGGGGGGGGCTCAGCAATTAAGTTGATTCCTTCACGCTATCATCGCAACCGGCACCCCCTAAATGGGAATAAGTAGACCTTGCATGCTTAGCCAGGCAAACAATTCCCTCTAACAACCCCCCTTTCAGAGATATAGGCCCCGTCCACACGAAGTCAAAACGAACACGAAACGCTAATATTTTCCAGAACGTTAGTCGTAAAGACGGAGACGTAAAATAAATGTGATCGTCCACACGAATGCATGAAAACGCTGCAAAATGTATGCCAGGCCTGTAAGTGGCGCTGTGGTGCCAAAGCAAAAATAGGCAACGAAATGTTGGGCATGCGCACTAATATTCATACATGGTTGCCCTGCGGGTCCATTTTCGTGGTTTAGTCAGATTCAGGTGCTGAACTATGTGGTCGATATTGCTCTGTTCTTCCTGGAGATATTCCAGAAGAAGAAGATTCTGTTGTAAGCCCGACAGCAGGGTGAGTAGCATGAGCAGCAACCATTCAACACAGTACGGCGCCATTGTTGCTGTGATACTGTGTCGCGCATGCGTGTTTAGAGGCGACACTATGACGCATGCGTGTAAGAAAAAAATGCGGTTAGAGCTTAAAGATGGAAACGCGAAAACGGCGTTTCAAAATCTTCCCACTCTGAAGGCTGAATAAAAAAAAGATCGTTTACAGACCCCGAAACGCCGTTTTCGTATGGATGAGAGGCTGGTTTGGTGAAAAATGTGTGCGTTTAGGCCAGGGTTCGGCTTCGTGTGGACGGGGCCATAGACAGGTATCGGTTATTGCAGGCTAACAAAGAAGCCAAACGACCCCCATTCCAAAAGGGGGGGGACCCGTTCGTCTGGTTCAATTTGCATGTTTTCTAAACTAAAACCAGGCTTTGCTTTTGGTCCACTCTATAAAGCCTCGACCTCAACACTATTTCTGACATTTTGAATTAAAAAAGCTTCCTGGATGTGAAGAGAAATGTCTTCAAACTTGGAAAAAAAAGGCCAGTGGATTGTTTTTTTTTGTTTTTTTTGAATGGTCTTGTTAAAAGACATGCTAGAAGAAGTTAGCAGAGAACTACGGAGGCTCAATGGGGACAAAATGAAATAACTGTAAAGATCTTGGTTCTGTTGGTTTTTCGTTTTCAGTTTAATGTTCATCCAGGTTTTTCCTTGTCTTCTAGCTTTATTGGTGTGTTCTAGATTCATTTAAGTTTCTTAGGTTTTTCTTTGTCTGTCCTCTGTTGCCCCCTTGTGTTTTCTTTTCGCTTGGCTCCTCCTCAGCTCTACTCACACCTGCTCCTTATCAGCTCGTTAGCCCTTCCTTTGTTTAGTCGGCCATTAATACACTCCCTCTTCAGTCCCTCTTTGCTGGTTCCTCGTCTTTCTTTTTCTCACCCTGGCTCCTTGATCGTTTTCCCCTGATGTCTCCATGGTTCTGGTTTGTGTTTTATTTTTAAGTTGGATTTTTTTGGATTCCTGTTTTTGCTGCCTGATATTTCATTAAATATTTAAAGAACTCACCCCTGCCTGTCAGTGTCTGCATTTGGGTCCTCACAAAAACCTCCAAACGAATCGTGACAATAACATGAAAGATAAACCAAAAAAGTAAAATTCCTTTACATATAATTTTCATTATTTCACTCTCTTTACTGGATCAGAACCATCATGCAGTCATTAGTTAACATTCAGAACTGATGAAGCAGAACTGGACCTGAATCCTCCTAAGCAGGACAGAAGATGTCCTGCAGGACGCCTCTGATGTGTCCTCCTGAGAAACGTCTCTCAGATGAAGCTTTAGTGGCGTATTTCAGATTTTCTGACTAGTTTTCACTGCCTTTAGCCAAATCATATTTAAAACACAGAATAAACAGGACCTGATTTTAATGCATAAAGAGGCCATAAATTGACCTTTTATCCCCAACAATGTTTTTTCTTCTTAATATAAACAAATAAAATCAGTCAGGAAAATCTCCCGAAACTGAAAGCAAACATCATCTTTCATCATGAGCTCACCCTGATATTTACATGAACCATTTTTACAGCTGTGTTCAGGTTTGTTGCTCGGAGCTTTAATAGTTTCCATGTCAGAAAAGATGAAATATGAGAAGCAGGAAAAGGCTGATGATGTGAGGTCTGGAGCATCGGTGCAGGGCAACATGTTCCCAGACGCTCGCTCCGAAGGCCCGACATGACGTCATAGGAGAAGCTGTGGCTATTTACTCCTTTACTTGATCAGATGGATGGCTTTAACCGAGAAGAAGAGGATGAGGAGAGATCCTTCAGCGCAGCCAGCAGAGAGGAATGCTTGCTACCAGGTGTGTGGAAAACTGAGTGATGGAGAACCTCCCATGGTTTCCCCAAAGCATGGAGGCACTTCAGAGATTTCTTTAGGAAAGGATCAGTTCTGTTGCTCTGACCTCCATGAAGTTGGCGGCTGGTTTCAGTTAAACAGAAACAGGAAGAGAGAGAAACAATGAATGAGTTCATAACCGTGAGGCGCAGAAATCAGCTCTCCTTTACAAATTGTGAGCAGATCCTTTGGATCGCTCTCATAATTCAGGGTTTCATAGCCAGAATGGCAGATAAGCCAGATCCTGTTACCGTGTGTCGCCTGTGTGACCCGCAGGACCGCAGCCCTCACCGTACCACAGACTGTATGGCCATGAGATAATAGCAGCTTCATGTACTGTATGCAGGGGCGGATTTAGGAAATGTGGGGCCCTAGGCAAAGACAGGCAGGGGCCCCTCTGAACTGAGAAGACAACACATAGAACAGCCCCATTCTCCAGATAGAGAGATGTTAATAGAATAGACATCCATTATCTGTTCTAGGTTGTGTCCCTCTCTTCTTGTCCCTTTTCTTCTTGTTTTCCTCTCTATGTTTTGTACTCAGCTGACTTTTCATGCTGTCTCTAAAGGAATGAAAGATTTTCTCCAAGCACTAAGCTCACTTAGCTGATTGCTCCTTCCTGTGTTTCCAAAAAGGCCAAAGTAAATAACCCAGTCCTTCTTTTCACTGTAGACAAGCCATGATCTGCTTATCTGTTCTCCATTTTTCATTTGGATGAAATAATAGCTGCATGAATCATGACAGCAGACAAGATAGAGGAGAGCAGGAGGCGGGGTTACCAATCTACTTGCTCTGGAGAGCAGAGTTCTCTGCTTTTAGATGTTGTCTCCAAAGTCTCCAGTAGCAGAAAAAAGTCTCTAGATTTGGCGCTAGGAGCTTTTTAGAAATCAAAGTGCTAGAGGGGTCTGAAAAGTGGCTAAATATAGCGACTAAAGCGCTAAGTTGGCAACACTGCTCTTTGCATGGTTTGTTTTCAAATGGTTTGCTGCTGTCTGTTTGGACCTTTCTGAACATGTGCAGCACATTGACTGATCCAATATGGTGGACACTGAAGGGGGGGGCTGAGACACACTTAATATTATCAGCGTTCTGATGGCATTTTAGCGAAAGGATTTTTATCAAAAACATAATTAATGTGCAAAAATAAGGAATAGTTGTATTAACCAGGAACTTGGGGCCCTGGGCAACTGTCTAGTATTGCCTGATGGTAAATCCCCCCCTAACTGTATATGATGTTTTATATGGAATACTGTATGAAGGAAGGATTCTATACCATCACAGGTGAGTAATTACCTGGACTTCTGTGACATTTTATATTCATCACATCAAGGGTGTAACTGTGTGATGAAAGTTGGTGGGGACACTCTAAGGGTGGGGGCGTATGGACTTACAGTTACTTGACTCAAACACTTTCAATAGGGTTTGTATTTTCCAAAAATGAGCCCAAACATATATTTTTTGAATGCTTTCCTATTGTTGCGAACACAAAAGAACAAAAATTCACTGATGTTTATATTTTGTCTATAGCTAGACAATAATGTATGAAATAACTGATTCTGATGCCATCAGCAATATTTCATGCCTCCCTAGAATGCACACAATTTTAGTTTCATTCAATCATCCAACCAGAAAAATGTGGATTGATTGTTGGATATTTTTCCTTTCAGCTACATCAGTAATTATCCTCCTTCAAAAGCGGCAAAATCTAATTTAGAAAATTTTCCCACATATTGTTGAGAGCCAAAGTCTATGTATTGAAATTTCCCTCTGAAAGTTACGCCAGTGGATCACATTAAGAAAATCAGGCTGTTAAATACAAGCCCACCGACAGGGGGGGACAAAGAGTCAATTGTCCCAGGCCCTGGACGAGGGGGGGTGGGGTGCATTTTTAAGCTGAAATACTAAAGCAAATACAGAGATAACTTTAGTAACTAAATATATAAACATATCTGCCCCTCCCAACAAGAAATGGTTTGACCAGGATAATGGCGGGCTGCAACCTTTAAAGTTCGTTTTGCTGCAAACTAACAATGTCAGGTTTTCAGAAACATGCGCACAGAAAAAAAAGAAAAAGGGAAGATGACACAAAAGGCTTGAGTATGGAAGCAAATCGTTACCATATTTCCTCTGAAAAAACATTTCTGAAAATTTTCATTTTAAGAATGTGGCTGCATTGTTTGACATTAGTAATGAATCATCCTGTTTGCATTTTAATTTTCTTCTTTAAAGCTACAGTGTGTAATAATCACAGGGATATACAGTCAGAAATGTAATATATTATACATAGCTATGTTATTTATCATCATCTACGAGCTCAGCCTCTTAACCTTAATATTTGCGTCGCCTTAGAATTCGTTATTTATAATTACATAGGAGCGGGTCTGGCAGCCATGGAGGCAGACATCTTTGCGCTACGGCAGCGCAGAGCCAACAAACTAGCGATTGCGAGATCGCCCATTACGCTCGAAAGTAACTACGGCAAGTTGAGAGAGATGAACTGAGACGGTACTGAACACACAGACTAATGAAATACTATCTGTAAAATTATCTATGTAAACAAACCTCATCACTTGAGAAGGTAGGTGATGCGGACGTCGTGGAAGACATTTTGTCCCGTAACGCTCGCCGTACTGTTGGGGGGGGGGAGCGGTGGGGGGGAGATGTTCATGTTGCTGCGGTCTGCAGTCTGACCGCTAGATGTCGCTGAAAATTACACACTGTAGCTTTAACACTGCTCATCCTTTTACTTGTACCCCAGCAAATACATACCAAAATTCAATTTGAAATGTAAAATAAAATTTCTGGAAATGCTGGAAATGTGGCTGCATTACTTGACTCATAAATGAAATTAGTAATCAATCATCCTATTTACATTTTCCTCTTTAAGGCTGCTCATTTTATGCCATAATCAAAGAGAAAACACAGCGGACATTGCTTTGTCGTTTCCAGGGTCTGCCTGCAAAGTACTGTCCATAACTCGAAAAGACAAAGCATTCTGAGCGGCGGGGGCAGCAGAGTGACGTCAGCAGCCGCTCTTCCTCAGGTCCTTGCTGACCGGGCTACCCATCTTGTTAGGTAGGGAGCGCTGTGCACGTTGCCATTGCATTACATTGTAAGCGTGCCGGCGGGAAACTCAGGAATTCACTCAGACTGATCACCTCCTATATTGATATGATGCAATCATCAGCTTCCAGCTTTATTGGAGCCCAAACATTTTTTAAGGCGGAGACAGAAACACCTGAGTTTAGGTCAGAGGAGAAACTGACGGCCTGCAGGCGAGGCATTCCTGCTCTGAGACATGGTGTCAGCAGAGTTAAATATGATCTGAGGGTACAGTTTGCCCCCACCAACATTGAGGGATACTTCCCTGATTGATCCTAGTCCAAATCCCTTATTTAGACATCACTGCTTGTTGGGACCTGCAGCTGAGCTGGAGACAGAGGAGTTTACCAGACGCTCTATCTCCTCAGAGCAGCAGCTCCACCTGCTGTAGTCTAGATAAACTTTTAAAGGAAAAGTCGCTCATATTCAGAATTCAAACTTCTGAAAGTTCTTTAAATCTGAAATGAGTCCATCCTGTTCAATAAATGATCAGTTTTTTTAATTCAGAGTAATTTTCATGTGAATGTGCTTTACTGGAGGCATCCATGTTTGTCAAAGAACACTACTGCCACCTACTGGTTAGTGACATTGTCACGGTGCGGTATCGGCTGTTGATCAAGTCCCAGTGCTGTATCTGGTGTTTGTCACAACGCGCTATTATCCAAGTCATCTTGAAAACATTCTTCTTCCAAATGTTGGCTACATATTACGTGTTTTTTCTCTGGCCAGAAGTTCGATCGCAAATCCTCCCTCTTCAAGTTGGCGATCCAACGACCAACCCGTCCGTGGAGGATCAGGAATCAGAAAGGTGGAATAACTCTTTTTTTCACTTTTACCCGATGTATTCCAGCATCCAGCTGCCATGCACGTGGGCATTGTCAGTTTCACTATAGCTCTGGTGAATTTCAATGGTGAAGTCCTCTGGAAATCTTCAATAATTGTTGTTGATTGCAGATGTGTCTAGTAGTTCCCATTGATTTAGCTTGTAAAGCGGGGAGAATGGCGCTAGGCTTACCGCACCGTGACGTCACTGCTGGAAGATGGCAGGAGGGAGGTCAGGGGCAGAGCTAGATGGGGGGGCCAGAGGTGGCCATGGCCACCCTTAGCCAATCATTGGCAACCCCTGTGGCCCCCTCTACCATTTTTTTCTTCTAATATGGACTTTAGCAGCAGTTTTACTCTCTAGAGCAGGAGTCTTCAAGGTTTTCCAGGCCAAGGACCCTCAAACTGATGGTGAAATGGAGCAGGACCCCCTAATTAAATATATTGTATGAAATAGTGTTCTATCAAACTGGTCCTATAGTCACTCTATTACAGATCGAGTAATGTAATGAAACTGCCTCCGGCCAGTTGTCACTTTATGACCTGCATCCAGCTAGATAATCATTGCAGGGTCTTCTATCCTTAGACCCACCCATTTTGCTCATGTTCTTTTAATAAAAGACTCTGCTGTCCTGTTGGGGGTCAGAAGGATGCTGGGATGTGAGCAGCAGCCTTTCTCATTCTTGCAGGAAAAGCTCTGTTTGAAAATCCTTTTGTGTGCTTCAGATTCATTTTTGTCCTATATGAAAAATGAACTCACAATATTTTGAATCTAACAATTTTCTCCCTGGGATTATTAAAGTATTTCTGCTTCCTGGTTGATGGGACAGGTGTTGTGAATGAAACGGTGTCCAGCTTGAAAGAGCTCCTGTGTGTCGCTGAATGTGAGCATTGATGACTGAAAGACATCTTCTGCCTCCATTTATCTGTTTACTACAGTCTGTTGATTTCATGTTAATGTGGATTTAAAGACATTTTAATCAGTGGAAAAAATTGTAGGAGGGAATATAAAAAAAAAAGTCAAATCAACCCAAACTTTCGCGACCCCCATGCAGTACCTCTGTGGACCCCTAGGGTTCGCGGACCCCCAGTTGAAGACCTCCGTTCTAGAGGAATGTTATAACTATTATTACTTGACAACTAAAACCGCTGTGGTTAATTATGCACATGAAAATACTAACATTAAAGATTTTAATAACAAAATTGTGTGTAATTTGGGGTAATGAGAAAATGTATCTCTGCAAGTCATCTAGGAGCCTTCAGTAAAATCATAGATAAACAACTACTTTAATAATAACTTAAAAATCCATTTACTGTATATATTTGTACATGTAAATATTAATTCTATTTAGAACAATTTTAGATAAAAGTAGGAAATGACAGGAAAATTTGTTCCCCACAGAAATGTCGTCCACTGTACCTCTAATTTAGACGGCATGGATGTTTAAATATATGTGTCTATTTGTTGGCAAAGGCTGTAGGAAAGTATAGATAGTCTTTAATTAGAACATATGGAGGTTTTGCTTGTTCCTGTTGGAACAGTTTAGATTGACCGTGAGGTTCTGGCGCCCATTCGCTTTCGCCCGCCCCTCAGTGTACATTGGTTATTACCTGGCTTCTCTAGCTACGCTTTTGAGTGAGTTATTTCTTTATTTGGGCAAAAATGGCCGCTCCCAGACTCATTGTTCATGACAAAAATTATTTTTCTTTTTTAATGAATAACGCTGAATTCATTAAATCACCGCAAACGTATTAGTTTGAGGTATACATTATGATTAATTGATTCATTGATTATTCCTTGCTGATTGGACTTTTCCCCTCAGAAGTGGGAGGTTTTAGAACCTGATTGGTTCTGTTCTGAACATTGGAGTCAAAGTTCATATTCCAGACTTGAATCAAATCATGATGCTGCAGCAGAAGTCTAAATGACACCAACTCATCAAGCAGCCATCCACAGTGACAGAGACTCGGTTCCAGGTATCTGCTGCAGCAGGATGAACGACCACTCATCGGCTTCAAGGGGCGAAAACCTTTTCACTCTGAAAATAAATGGTTTATTAACGGATGTTGGAATAATTGTGTATAAGACACTTAATGTTTGTTCTTATGATGTATAATGTGTGACATATTACTGTTCCAGAGAGGTGTTGCACAAGCAGTATAGGTCAACTATCAGGAAGTATTGCTCAAGCTTAACAAAACCACGAGGTTCTCTGACCATTTGACCGCAAAACATTTAAATGCAAATTGAGCTGTCACTGAGGCTGCTAATTTAATTGTATTTCTTGTTTCCTATTCCTTTAGCGCAACCTCAGCTTGTGTAACTAG
The DNA here is from genome assembly GCA_030533445.1 of Cyprinodon diabolis. Lineage (NCBI taxonomy): Eukaryota > Metazoa > Chordata > Actinopteri > Cyprinodontiformes > Cyprinodontidae > Cyprinodon > Cyprinodon diabolis. The sequence continues at coordinate 1,832,597 of CM060076.1, read as the reverse complement.
GGACCCCCCCTCTGACTTTAATAAATAGCGAGAAGAAAGCTGAAAACTGGCAGAGTGGGGTGGAGATTTGTAAACTCGGCAGTCTCTTCCTACTCTCCTCGCGAGTAAAACTAAGGCCCCGTCCACACGAAGTCAAACCCTGGCCTAAACGCAAAAATTTTTCACCAAACCAGCCTCTCATCCATACGAAGCCGGCGTTTCGGGGTCTGTAAACGATCTTTTTTTTATTAAGCCTTCAGAGTGGGAAGACTTGAAACGCCGTTTTCTCGTTTCCATCTTTAAGCTCTGACCTCATTTTTTTCTTACACGCATGCGTCATAGCGTCGCCTCTAAACACACATGCGCGACACAGTATCACAACAACAATGGCGCCGTACTGTGTTGAATGGTTGCTGCTCATGCTACTCACCCTGCTGTCGGGCTTACAACAGAATCTTCTTCTTCTGGAATATCTCCAGGAAGAACAGAGCAATATCGACCACATAGTTCAGCACCTGAATTTGACTGAACCACGAAAATGGACCCGCAGGGCAACCATGTATAAATATTAGTGCGCATGCCCAACATTTCGTCGCCTATTTTTGCTTTGGCACCACAGCGCCATTTACAGGCCTGGCATACATTTTGCAGCGTTTTCATGCATTCGTGTGGACGATCACATTTATTTTACGTCTCCGTCTTTACGACAAACGTTCTGGAAAATATTAGCGTTTCGTGTTCGTTTTGACTTCGTGTGGACGGGGCCTAAATTAATTGTCTCTGTGCCTTCTTTCTTTCCCTGTATGTACGTACGATGTTTTAGGTGCTTAGACCTGACAATAGACTTTTAAAAAGTCTTCCCTCTGTGACATCACCGCCCATATATGGTAGAGGTGAAGGTTTTCCTGTTGAAGCTCACATTAGGATGAAAACAAATTATCCATATTTATCCTTTTTAACTTAGGGAATTGTCTACTTGCGTTTCTCCTAAACGTTCCTGTTTCTATAGACTAGATTTAAAGTAATGAAATACGTACTTTAATGGTCCAGGTAGATGTTTGATTTAAATGAAACGTTCTACTCCCCTTTGAATGCACGGCGGCTTAAAGATGTAGGGACTTGGAGAAAACCAAATGTACAATTCGTGGTTCAGATAAACTATTTTTGTAAGTTGCGGCGTCCTTTATTTGTTTAAAGACTTTAAACCATTGTCTCAGAGTAGCCCGTGGTTTTTCTTACCCCCACTCACCACTTTCTGGGTTTTTCCTTCTTTTTCATTTTCTTGTTTGTGTTTTTTGCTCTTCTTTTTATTTGCTGATTTTTGTGTTTTGTTTTTTTTTCTTTTGGCAGCTGCCTATTTATTTATGCAGAGCCTGGTTTAGTGTCTGCAGGTGAAAAAAAGAACAAAGGAGCTGGAAATATGTGCTCAAGCTTCACTAAACTGTGTTCTTAGTTTTGCAATCTTTGGTCATGTTATGGAGTATGGAGTGAATTTTGTTTCATTTTTGTTGAAAGCAAAAAAAACATGTTTTGTAAAAATGAAATTAAACTTTGACAAAAGCATTAACCAAAAAATCACATCTGTTTTCTCAGATGTGATTTGTTCAAATCACTTGTTTTTGCTCTTTTCTCATATTTTATTTTTTAGGTTTCTTTTTTTTCTGTCATTTATTACATTTATTTTACTTTTTGAAATGTCTCCCAGATTGAGCTTTACGAATTTTCCTGGGGTGAAGGGTCTTGCTCGGAGACCCAGAGTGCAGGCTATGGGAGTGGGGGCTTGAACTGGGAACCAAGAGCAATGCCCTAACCACTAGGCCATACTCCCCACTCCCACTCATACTTAGAGAAAATGTTCTGTTCTTGGACTAATAATGGTAGAAAATTCCTTCCATACTTGGTTTGACAAACACTTAGTGACATCATTGACGTTTTATCTCAGTGTAAACTAAATTAGGTCATATTAAAAGCTGCGAGTTGTGCTGAATAAAGTTCATATGTGACAACAGATCCAGTAGATTTCCAGCCGATGCGAGTCGTCCATCCAAACTCTAACTGTAATTGACCCGTCGGCACGGAAACCATAAGCACAGTTCAGTGGCTGTTAGCACAGATTTCCACTAGCTTTGTTTTTTTTTGTTTTTTTTCCTGCTGACACTCTCTGCGGTCTGTAACTTTATTATCACTAGAGAGATGGAAAAAAGGTCAAATAATAATCTTTGTGCTTCTCTCTACAGGGATATTATGGTTGATAAAGAGCATTTTTTTCTATTCAAAGATACTTGATCAATCCCGAGGGGAAATTAAATGTTGCAGTAACTAACTTTTCTGATGAGGTGTTGATAGCTGTAGGCAGGAAGGATCTCCTGTAGAGGTCTGTCTTACACCGGATATGGAAAAGCTTCTGACTGAAGACCCTCTTGTTGTTTAAAAATCTTCTGAAGAGGATGAACACTGCTGTCCATGATCTTCTTCATCTCCAGAGGTTCTAGAGGAGTTCCTAGAACAGAGCCGCCCTTCTTTATCAGCTGCTTGAGCTTCTTTCAGTCATTAGCTCTGATGATGATGATGATGATGATGAGATCAGGCTCTCCACTGCAGACTGATAGAAGATCTGCAGCATCTGAAGGACCTCAGCTTCCTCTTGAAGTCCAGTCTGCTCTGTCCCTTCTTGCAGACGGCTTCAGTTGTGTCTCCAGGTTGTCGTCCAGGTGAACATGGAGGGATTTCTACTCCTCCATCTTCTCAACTTCTTCTCCCAGGATGCTAACAGGATTCAACTTGTTCCTGTTTCTTCTGAAAATCTCCAAACATCTCCTTGTTTTGTTGACCTTCAAGATCAGATGATTGTTTCCCCACCATGCCACAAAGCGCTTCCCCAGCTCTCTGTCCTCAGCTTCTGCTCCATCTTTGATGCTCCCAATGTCTGCAGAGTCATCCCAGATGACAGGACTCTGTCTGGTCCTGGAAGTCAAAGGTGAACAGAGCACTGGAAAAACTATCTAGAAATAAGTTAAATTTTCTCAAATTAAGTGCATTTACCCTTAATCTGAGTGTGTAAATGAGATGGTTTGCCAATGGAATGAGTATTTTTACTCTTAAAATAAGATATTTAGATAAAATGGACTTGAAATAAGACAATGCAATTGTGTTTTCTTATTTAAAATGTAAATTGTCTTGGCAAAATGTCTCTTTTACCTTCTCAATCCAAGAACGAATGCACCTATTTTAAGAAAAAATGGCTTCTCTAGATTTTGATTTTTTTCCAGTGAGGAAAGAGGAATGGAGAGAGAACCGTCCCCTGTGGAGCTCCTGTGCTGCTGGATCAGACAGCTGAGGCTTCAGTCTAACAAGCTTATAGCTTCCATGGACTATTCTTTCTTTAAATAAATCCACAACAGTTAAAAAATTATGTTTTTTAGTTTTTTACTGATTAATGTTAAATTCATTAAATCATAGCGAACTTAAAATTAAGTGTATTTACCCTTATTTTGAGTAGATAAACGAGATAGTTTGCCAATGGAATTAGTATTTTTACTCTTAAAATAAGATAATTAGATAAAATTTTTCTTGTTTTAAGTAAAAAAATTCTTGTTCCATTGGCAGAATTTCTCTTTTATCTCCTCAATACAAGAACAAATGCACTTATTTTCAGAAAAAATGACTTATTTAGATTTTTTTCGAGTTTATTAGAGAATAAAGTCGTAATATTATGAGATTAAAGTCATAAAATCACAATTATAAAGTTGCAACGAGAATGAAATAATAAAATTATGTTGTGTAAGTTGTATTTTATGACAACTCTTACAAGATCCCTTTCTTCCCTAAAATGAGGATTTTGAGCATTAGTTTTAGGTATAAATAATGATCCATTGATTATTCCTTGCTGACCGGACTTTTCCTTTAAGAAGTCCATCTTAAATATGAGAAGGATGCAGGTTTTAATTTAGTTAAATAATCAATCTTTATTCATTCCTGGTGTTAAACTCCTCGGATTCCTCTCTGACTGCAGGGTGGAGCTCAGAAACTCATAAATGCTCATAAATCTGTGATTTCATGACATGTTTGGGAATTAAAGGCTCGCAAAAACCCGAACATTTGTCAGCAGTTACACTGAAAGTCATACATGCTTGTATGTCGCTGCTAAAGAGGAGAATCCAACACTTGATCACTAAATTGGAGTTTCGTGTGAACACAGCTTTTAAATCAAAGACATTTAAAACGTCTTTCACGGTGAGTTTGCTTGCTATCATTGTGCTTTTCAATATTTTCAGTGTTGACTTTTAAAGATGTCCTCCATCACAATTATTCTCCTTTTTTCCAGAAATCTTGACCCCAGAGACGTCCGATCAGGTGGGGATTTCTAATCCGCTGCCCCATCGATAATTTGAACACATGCACACAGTTATTTTTAAGCGGCCGTAAAGAGGAGCAGACCTGAACTCATGTAGCTCAGCTGGAAAATATTCCAACACCTCAGGCGTCTGGAAAATGCCCCAGATCATAAACCCAGCTGACATCACTGAGTCACAGAGGATGTTCTCACAACCAGAACAGCTTTATTGGCCAAGTATGTGTTCACATACCAACAGTTTGACTCTGGATTCTACAATCCTCATAATCTACTTAGTTATACAATAATCCAGTAATAAAAGTCCTTCAAAGGCTGCATAGAGAGCAGATAGTTTCTGTCTATAAATGGAGTAAAGCAACAGAGCAGAAGTAAATGATTCAATATTAACCCTTTTTTTTGAGAGAGACCTTCACATGCAATGAATTCTGGGATGTTGCAGATTTGCAACAGTGGCCCGGAGTGGTAAATCAACACTGAAGACTGAATCTGATATGAACGTTAACTTTATTTGAATGTCACAAACAAAAAATTAACAAAACAAAATTCAAAAAAAAAAAATTATCTTACAAAATTAGAGACAACTTTTTCTCAAACATTTTCTCCACCGAAATCTCAAAACCTCTTGAGAAGGCCGTTTCTGTTAAACTGTTGCTCAAAATATAGGCAAACTAATAGATAAAGCATTTAGCATCCATTGGTACCTGTTTGGGCACACGTTGCAAATCCGCAACATTGAAATCGAGATGCCTCTGGTAAAAAACCCGGAGGAGATCAAATCTACTAATTGGCATGTTTGATATCTATACACATTCCTGATTCATCTGATGTAGTATTGATTTCAAAATAATGGGAATTGGTACTGATACTTACATGAAATTGGTGCTTAGAAAATCTGTTTCAGTGACACCAAGGACTCAGCCATGTTGAAAGTGAGTCAGCAGTGCTTTCTGGTGAGATGGAGAGAAACCGTTCGTTGCAAATGCACAACTAAGTCCTTCTGTTGTACTTAAAATATGGATGTGGACAGTGTTGTGCCTGAACGCATTCATTGAACGAAAGTTCATGAACTCGTTCATATTTTGGGTGAACGTGAACTGAACGTACTGTATTACTGCCTGATGAACGTTATTGTGAACTCGTTCATTCTGGTGTCTGTGAACGGCTCGCTCTCTCAGTTCAACTCCTTTCAATAGGTTGCCAGATTTCTATAGAGCCCTCCAGGCGAAACCCCGGCTAAATCACACCGTAAACAGGCCTTAATATGTGGCAGGGAAAACACCCAATCTGGCAACACCAGCTACCAGCGTCGTAGCCTACAGCCGCGTGCGTCATCAAAACAAAATGCAGCGTGGAAGCCACAGCAGCATGGAGGCGACAAAGCAGCAGTATGATCACTTAAAACAGGTTTATGACCAGGTGGTCGGAGAGGATGATGGCAACAATCTTACATTTCTCTGCAAACTTTGCCCGCCGGCTTTCAGTAAAAAAATCCGCACTTCAGTAACATCCAAAGCAAATCTTAAACGGCATATGTACTGAAATGGAATTTCAAATGGAAAAAATTATTAAAATTAAAAAAAACATTTGCACCTTAAAGACTACTTTCCTGTTTTTCTTTTAATAATTCCTGATAAAAAAGACCATTCAAGCAGCACATTTTTCCTGATGTTTTTGAGAATATACTGTAGGGGTGAAAGCTGCAGCTGCTACTAGTGTGAAGTGAATGGACAGCAACCAAGCGTTAAAGCAACAATGGGGAAATGCTGTCCCCTCAATGCTAATGTAAACCCTGGTTGGATGAGGATTCAAAACTGGATATGAAGATGAAATCTGACGCACAGTTTCAGAGTTACAACTGATGAAATAATTGCTGTCTGTGGTTCTACAGTAGGCTATGGTGTAATTGAGCAATAGATGAAAAAAAAAAACTATGAACTAGTTCATTTTTTGGAACCGTGAACTTAGTTCAAAATTTTGAATTATGAACTGAACTAGTTCATTTTAAAATGTGTGAACTGAACTTTGAACTAGTTCACGTAGAAAGAGAACTTTCCCAACAATGGATGTGGAGTAATTAGCTAAGTAGCATTTAACTGTTGCAAATCTGCAACATCTGCCTGGAGAGGGTTAAATAAATAAATGGGAATCTGTTTCTAGAGGCTGGATAGAGGAGGAGTCACTGGATCTTCATGGAAGATCTGGGAAATAACCTCTTCCTGGATCAGTTGGCTCTGGCCTACAGCGCTCTGTACACCTGCTAGAGGGGAGATTCAATTCTATTCAGTTTATTTCTATAGCTCCAATTCACATCATGTCATCTCAAGGCACTTTCCAGTTCTCCAGATCATCCAGTCAGTTTGATTCAAAGTTTTCTATCTAAGGAAAACCAGCGGATTGCATCGACTCATTGACTCTTCAGCAATCCCTCACACTAAGCATGCTTGTAGCGACAGTGGAGAGGAAAAACTCCCTTTGAACAGGAAGAAACCTCCAGCAGAACCAGGCTCAGTGTGAGCGGCCATCTGCTGAGGCCCACTGGGGTTCAAGGAGACAGAAGCAGACATAGAAAAAGAAGCATAGATACAAAAGGCAACTGTCAACCAGCTCCACAGGCGGCCCCGTCCAGGAAACACACAGCCAGGCAGACGAGCTCCACAGTCCACGGTCATCTCTACGGTTCTGGGTGTGTTGGTTGTTCTGTTGGTCTGAATGATCATCATCCAGATGAAGCCGATTTGTCGTCAGGGAACTTCAGGAGTTTGACGGATGGTTCTGAGTCGCAGTTGGTTTGGTGAGGCTTCTGATTAGACAGCACTTTGGTTCACTGATCATAAAGATGTTTTATGTGGGCGTGTTGTGGTTTAAGTTTAAAAGTTTAAAAGCCTTTATTGTCATCATATTCTGCAACGGATACAATGAGATTTTTGGGACTTCCATTTCAGCTACCGTGAAATAAAAAAATTAAAATATAAATATATTAAAAGGAAAAGGAAATGTAAACAGTACTGGCACAGACTGTGGGGGGGGAATAGTGCAAAACAGGTGTAAAGTGACCGACAGTGCAGGTCGGAGTTGAGGGTGGCAATGGCTTGGGGGAAAAAACTGTTTTTGAGTCTGTTTGTCCTGATCCTCATTTGCCTGTAGCGCCTTCCAGAGGGCAACAGGTCAAACAGGGTGGAGCCAGGGTGGCAGCTGTCCTTGGAGACGGCCCTGGCTCTGCTGAGGCACCGGGTGGAGTAAATGTCTGTCAGGGAGGGGAGAGGGCGACCGATAATCCTCTGCGCCGCCTTTATCACCCTCTGCAGCCTCTCCCTGTCGGCAGCGGTGGAGCTGCCGAACCATACTGTGATGCAGTAGGTCAGCAAGCTCTCGACGGAGGAGCGGTAGAAGGCCAGCAGCAGATCGGAGTTGAGGTTATACCTTCTGAGGATTCTTAGGAGGTGTAACCTTTGCCGGGCCTTCTTGATGATGGTGGTGATGTTCTCTGACCAGGTGATGCGGTCAGAGATGTGGACGCCGAGGTATTTGACGCTGTGAACCCTCTCCACCTGCTCGCCGTTGATGAAGAGGGGAGCTGGCTCAGGGCTGTGCCTCCTGAAGTCTATGATGAGCTCGTTGGTTTTCTTGGTGTTCAGAGTCAGATTGTTCTCTGAGCACCAATCAGCCAGCTTCAGGACCTCCTCTCTGTAGGCGGCCTCGTCGCCCCTGGAGATGAGACCGACCACAGCGGTATCGTTGGCGTACTTGATGATCCGGTTGTGGTTGTGGATCGGTCTACAGTCGCGGGTGTAGAGGCAGAAGAGTAGGGGGCTCAGCACACAGCCCTGTGGGGAGCCGATGCTCAGCGTGCGGGTTGAGGAGAGGTGGGGGCCAACTCTCAAAGCCTGGGGTCGGTCAGGAAGTTGATGATCCAGGCACATGTGAGAGGGGTGAGTCCAAGGGAGCCCAGTTTGATGATGAGTCTGTCCGGGAGAATGGTGTTAAAGGCCGAGCTGTAATCCACAAAGAGCATCCGGACGTAGCTCTGCTGCTGCTCCAGGTGGTTCACAGCAGAGTGGAGCAGCAATTGCATCCTCTGTGGAACGGTTGGCCCGGTATACAAACTATTGGGGGTCCAGGTGTGGGGGGAGACAGTCCTTGATGTGCTGAAGAACCAGCTTCTCAAAGCACTTCATGATTACCAGAGTGAGGGCCACTGGGCGGTAATCATTCGGGCTGGTGATGGCAGACGTCTTCGGTACCGGGATGATGGTGGAGGTTTTCAGGCGGGACGGAACGGTGGCTTGGGCCAAGGACAGGTTGAAGAGCCTGGTGAAGGTGGGGGCGAGCTCGCCCGCGCATGCTTTTAGCACCTTGCCAGGGACTCCGTCTGGGCCTGCGGCCTTCCTGGGGTTCACTGCAAGGAGCACCTTCCTGACGTTAAGCTCCTGGACAGTGAGTGGGGGGATGTCAGCGCTGGGTGGGGGAGGGGGCAGGGCTGGGACAGGGGAGGGCCGCTGGGATTCTCCAAACCGAGCAAAGAAACTGTTTAGCTCTTCTGACAGCTGTGCGCCCTGTTGTTCAGTTTGCACGACGCTGCCCCTGAAGTTGGTGATCTCCTGGATGGCCTGCCACACCTTACGGTATTGTTACTGGACAGGTGGCACTCCAGCTGTTGTCTGTGGTCTGCTTTAGCCTCTTTGACCCCTCTCTTCAGCTCAGCTCTGGCAGCACTATACAGAGCTCTGTCTCCTGACCTGAAGGCGGCGTCATGGGCTCTAAGAAGGGAGCGGACCTGGCTGGTCATCCAGGGCTTCTGGTTGGGGAAGACCCGGAGAGTTTTGGTCACAGTCACATTACTGGTGCAGAAGTGGATGTAGTCCAGTACTGTGTCTGTGTGTGTCCCCAGCTCCTGGTGTTCGAACAGGTCCTAGTTTGTCCGTTGAAAACAGTCTTTGAGTTTGTGAAGTGCATCTTCAGGCCAGGTGGTGATGGTCCTTACGATGGGCCTGATTCTGCGTCTGAGGGGGGTGTAGGCCGGAAAGAGCAGTAGGGACAGATGGTCCGATTTTCCCAGATGGGGGAGGGGGACGGCTCTGTAAGCATGCCTGATGCTGGTGTAGACGTGGTCCAAGGTGTTCTCGCCTCGCGTAGCACACTTCACGTGCTGATGGAAATTTGGTAGTACAGACTTTTGGTTGGCCTTATTAAAATCCCCCGCTATGATGTGAAAGCCGTCGGGGTGAGCCCGTGGTTGTTCGCTCACCGCGTTCAGCAGGAGAGAGAGTGCCGTGCTTACATCGACGTCGGGTGGGATGTAAACAGCCGTGACAATAACTACGGTCAGCTCTCTCCGGAGGAAAAACGGCCGGCAACTAACAATCATGTACTCGAGGTCCGGACAGCAGTGGCTGTCTATGATGGTTCCATTGTTGCACCAGTTGTCATGCACATACATACAAAGCCCCCCTCCTCTGCTCTTACCGGAGTCCATTGTTCTGTCCGCGCGTAGCAGAGTGCGGCTGGCTAGCTGCATGCTAGCATCGGGAATGTCCGGGTTTAGCCAAGTTTTGGTAATGATAAACACACAGCAGTCCCGGACGTAGCGATTTCCAGTGAGGTGTAAATCCAGGTCGTCCATTTTATGCAACAGGGATCTGGCGTTGGAGAGAAACAGGCTCGGGAGAGGCGGCTTGTGTGGTTGTTTACGTAGCCTTAGCATTAGGCCAGACCGGCAGGCCCGCTTTTGCTTCCTCTCTCTCCTCCGCCTACGTCTCCTCCAGGACCCGACAACAATCCACGGACATCCGGGTGGTCTCGCCATCTCGTCCGGAATGTTGTGCTTACGAAGAAAGTCACTCAAAATAGATATCTGTGATTGATATCCAATGTCCAAGAGCGACTGAAAAGTGTACTTTCGGTAACACTGGAATGGAGAGCCGTAAGACGCTGCGTCCGTGCGCGCCGCCATCGCGTCCGATATATGCTGCACTAGTTAATGTGCACGACTCACGTAGAGAGGCCTTAGTCCTCGACGTGGCCGATCCTGGTTCAAATCCAGCCTGTGGTCCTTTGCCACATGTTTCTCCCCCTCTCTTGTACCCCCTTTCCTGAGCTCCTACTTTGCAATATCGAGCCATTAGTGATGCAAAAACCTAAAACAAAAAGGATGTTTTATGTTGTACATTTTCCACCTTCCTAGATCCATAAAATAGGAATCCCTAGACATGGTGCAGAACGACAGGATGAACTCCTGGACCTGCAAAGGACTGGGTATGGGGTTGCATCTGGTTCTGGTTCTTATAAACCCTCCACTCCCCTTATTGGGCTTTATGGAGCCTTTCTAATCATCTTCATTTTATCCTGATCCAACCTTCAGTGCATTTCATCTGGATTTTATGTGACAGACCAGCACAATGTGGTGCAGAATGTGAAAAATGTGAAGAGCTTCAGGATGAAGACGTCCTGTTCCAGAAGTTAGCAGAAACTTGTCTGGCTCCAGGTCTTTCAGGGTCTGCCTTCAGGGTCAGATTTGAGCATCAGTTTCTGCTCAGGTGGTTCCACCAAGTACTGACTCAGGTAAACCTTTCCTCCTCTGACTTATGTCCTCCTGTGTCAGTCTGTCCCATTAAATCCAGATCAAACCGATTGTTGAAACAAGACAAAATAAGAAAAGGTTGCCGGACAGGTCTGCTGAACCTTAATGTCACAGCAAACTAAACTCAGAGCAACTCTAAGCTGACAGATTAAAAATAAATCCTCTGTAGGTGTCTGAAAGACTCCTGCTTTCTTCACTGCAGTTTGGCTGCAGAACTTTGGTCCTGATCCAACTTTTAGGTCCAATCCAAGCCTGAGTTTTACAGCTCCAGCTTATAAAAACCTGTGCTGAGTAACAGCGCCGTCAGCCAGACAGGAAACAGACGACTCCATCAACTCTGGAGTCCGCTGACGCTGCAGGAGCTGAAGAGCTGCTGCTCACTGTTATTATATACAGACCAACCAAGGTCAAGCAAGGGGAGAGACAACGAAGAGGGGGGTCAGAAAATTAAGCTTCATCAGTGAAGAGGCAGCAGGGTTCTGACCCAGGAGAACCAGACATTCTTCATTTACATTAGTTTCAGTTTAAAATTAGATTTAAGGAAATCTAGCTGTGCTGCATGGGAGATAAATCCATGCACTCACGCTTTTATAAATGGGGGGGGGGGCAATTAATGTAGTTTTAAAGGAAAAGTCCGGTCAGCAAGGAATAATCAATGGATCATTATTTAAACCTAAAACGAATGCTCAAAATTCTTATTTTAGGGAAGAAAGTGATCTTGTAAAAGTTGTCATAAAATACAACTTTATTACCGTAATTTTTATTATTTCATTCTCGTTGCAACTTTATAATCGTAATTTTATGACTTTAATCTCATAATATTCCGACTTTATTCTCTAATAAACTGGAAAAAAATCGAAATAAGTAATTTTTTTCTGAAAATAAGTGCATTTGTTCTTGTATTGAGGAGATAAAGAGACATTTTGCCAATGGAACAAGACAATTTACATTTATAATAAGAAAAAGCAATTGCATTTTGTTGTTTCAAGTGCATTTTATCTAATTATTTTATTTTAAGAGTAAAAATACTCATTCCATTGGCAAACTATCTCGTTTATCTTCTTAAAATAAGGGTAAATACACTTTATTTAAGAATTTTTACTCATTTCCAGTGTAAAAAAACAAATCTGCAGCCTAGCCCTAATACTCCATCGTACAAAATAAAACATTTGTCTAAATCATTTAAAATAACTCATACACTGTAAAAACAATCTAGAAATGAGTAAAAATGTCTTAAATTAAGTTTATTTAACCTTATTTTGAGTAAGTAAATGAGACAGTTTGCCAATGGAATGAGTATTTTTACTCTTAAAATAAGATATTTAGATAAAATGCACTTGAAATAAGGCATTGCAATTGTGTTTTCTTATATCAAATGTAAAGTATCTTGTCCTATTGGCAAAATGTCTCTTTTACCTCCTCAATCCAAGAACAAATGCACTTATTTTAAGAAAAAATTACTTATCTAGATTTTGATTTTTTCCAGTGTATGCATCACCTCTTTAGCTCACAAAGTCAGCGGTGTGCCTTTAAGTATTTTCCAAAGCGAGTACTTGAGTAGATTTTTGACAGAGTAACTTTTACTTGTAGTGGAATAAGATTTGTTCATGAGTATAAAAACTTTTAGTCAGGTACTACTGTAGAGTACTTTGTCCACCACCATCAGAGAAAAAAAAACATAAACTTTAAAGAAATGTTGATGTTTAAACCCTTATTGTTAATCTGTGCTAATTCAATTCAATTCTATTCAGTTTATTTCTATAGCTCCAATTCACATCATGTCATCTCAGGTCACTTTCCAGTTCACCAGATCATCCAGTCAGATTGATTCAAAGTTTTCTATCTAAGGAAAACCAGCTGATTGCATCGACTCATTGACTCTTCAGCAATCCCTCACACTAAGCATGCTTGTAGCGACAGTGGAGAGGAAAAACTCCCTTTGAACAGGATGAAACCTCCAGCAGAACCAGGCTCAGTGTGAGCGGCCATCTGCTGAACCCCTCTGCTGAGGGGTTCAAGGAGACAGAAGCAGACATAGAAAAAGAAGCATAGATACAAAAGGCAACTGTCAACCAGCTCCACAGGCGGGCCCGTCCAGGAAACACACAGCCAGGCAGACGAGCTCCGAGCCAGCTCCCATGTCAGAGGATGAAGAGAGCACATCCAGTTAGTCACAGTCAGAGAAACAGGACTACACTGGAAAACAGGCCAAGCTCCAACATCTAGAAACAAAGGTGTTGATGGCAGCAGCACAGCTGATATTTCTCTCCAGGATGGAGTCACAGCCAAACAGGAACAGACCAGATGAAGCTACTATGAGAAAAAGCAGAGAGAGCAGAACGTTAGAGATTGAACTAACAGATTCTGCAGAGTGGGAGAATAGAGATAGAATGAAGCAGAATGATGAAAATGGGGTCCCTATGTCCTCCAGCAGTCTGAGCCTATAGCAGCAGAACTATATAGATAGATCAGGATAACCTGAGCCACTCTAACTAGAAGCTTTATCAAAAAGGAAAGTTTTAAGCCTAGCCTTAAAAGTAGACAGGGTGTCTGCCTCACGGACTAAAACTGGTAGTTGGTTCCACAGGAGAGGAGCCTGATAACTAAAAGATCTGCCTCCCATTCTACTTTTAGAAGTTCTAGGAACCACTAGCGCTCTGAACATCAGGATCATAAAGATAGAACGATGAAGGGAGTCTTGAGAGTTTATCTATGTATGAACCAAATCTGGAATAAAGATAAAGACACTAAACCTGGGTTTTGATGGAAGGGACAAATAAAAAATGTTTTCCTCCCATTTTCGTTCTAAATATTTTGTTTCAGTTTCTAAATAGATCCACCAAACCTCTAACCTGGCTAACGTTGGACCAGAGCTGTTTCTCCTTCTTTCAGACAGCTGGGTCACTCAGATGTTTAAGGTTAACTCTGTCTTTCTGCAGCTTTATAAAGATGAATCTCATCAGGTCATTTTGATAGGTGTTCGTATTCGCCAATGGAGACCTTCAGTGATCTCAAGGGGAAACGCTCTTCGTTAAAATGATGATCTTTCCAGCTTCTGTGTTCAAACAGCAGCTTAGCTCCACGCTGACCACATCTAATCCTTCTAACAGGCAGAAACATGAAGTCGCCTCTGCTGCTTGGCAGGAAAGTAATGATTATCTCATGGCTTGTAAGAATATGGAGCCAGACAGAAAACATCTGATCAAGGTTTTTAGCCTGAACTCCAGCAGCTGATGTCTGTGTTTGCGAAATGATCATCAGGAGAAGTTTCTGCTGAAGCTAAAAGAAAAACAAAACAAAAATAAACACACCTCCAAAATGCAGGTGGTTGTTAGCACAACTCCAAGGTGGAAATACATAAGCAGGGACCTCAGAGTCCTGTCCTTCAACTTGGGGAGGATCATAAGCTGTCTCCAAAACCATCTGAGATGTTTCCTCTCAGTGGGATGTTGGACCTCTGACAACTTTCAGAGAAGGGACCAAAAACCAGAAACTCCACAGATTTGCAGGTTAAAGGTCATGAGCCTGAAGGGGGTTCAAGGAGAAGGCGTCTTCTCTCCAGAATCAAGATGGTTGCATGACTGTTTCTAAATCTGCATCCGAATGAAGGACAGGACTTCTGGGACAATGTCCTCTGGACAGATTAGACCAACGTAGAGAAAAGAACCGTCTATGGAGAAACACCTCAGAGGAGCTGTGAGGCACGGTGGTGGAGGGATGATGGTTTGGATGGTTGTTCTGTAGTCCCTGAGTGGATAGGAGTCCAGTAGCTAAAGCTCAGCCCAAACTGGGTCATTGACAGAACCATAAACCAGTTGGAAAAAAACAGAACATCCAGAAACTGGAGAGGAGGAGCAAACAAAACAAGTTGTCATGATCGGTTTAACAATTTTGACCCATATGCTGAGAAGCACGGAAAAAGTTAAACAGGTTTATTGAAGGCGTTAACAGGAGTTGGATCTGGAACTCAGTGAGCTGGTGACCCGGAACTGGAAGTAAGAAGGGAAGTTCGGTGGTCTGTTCAGGTACCGTGGGAATCTTGGAAGCTCTGAGATTTACAAGGTGAGGAACTCCCTTATGAGGGGGGTCTTGTCAGTCCTTGAATCCAGACTGTGTGGTTAATCCAGAGAAGGGAGTAAACATTGAAAGGCAGACCGGTAGACTAGTGTTGGATCCGGAGGAGCAAAGGAGCGGACTGTCACTCAGAGGGAACGGAACATATGGAAGATTTTCCCCTGCTCAGTGTAACTTGGCTTTTTCCTTCCAGGGGAGAGAAGGTCCAGGAATCCAGTATCACAGGAAAGCTTCCTGTCAGAGAGCAAAGACAAAAACTCGTTAGACTCAGAGAAACAAAGCTAGGTTAGAGTACCCAAAACTGGCAAGCACTCTGGCGTCGAGGTAGTGACAGCCCACTGCTCAAATACTCCTCCAGATAATGATCCAACGAACCGCAGGTGTGCAGGGAGGGACAGCGAAGACAGGGCACCTCCTGGTGGTGGAAAACGGAGACACACAAACAGGCCACACAACTGGATTCCTACCACATGTTGCTTTTCTGCAGAACGGGAGAGAGAGAACAGGCAGAGGAGGAGACCCCTTGAAAAGTCTGTAGTCTACTCTACCAGAACCTCTCTTTTCTACTGCTTTTATTATCGGACTTCAAAGGAATAACAGGAGGGGTCAGAGGTTTACACATGATAAAGCATTACCTGTGTAGTTTTATTGCAGGTGATGACCAGTCAGCTGCAACCAAACACGACTGGATAGAACCTGACTTTTCCTATTCTGTTTGAAGTTAAAACAACAGAAAAAACAACAGAACATTCCTAACAGGCCAAATGCCTGCAACTTAAAATAAAATTATAACATACATTTTTCTAACATTCATCTTCTTCTGAAGCAGTTATTCCCAGAGGTGTAAAAGTATTCATGTTAGAGGATCAACTTAAGCGTATTACTCCAGTAAAAGTATAAAAGTAACATTTCTGAAACTACTTAAAGTATAAAAGTAAAGTAATGCAGGAAAAAATGTTAAGCACAGAAGCTTTACTGCTCTACTCTATTAAAGAAAAAATGTTCTATAATTCTGGATGATAACTTCCTTAGACTTCTTTTTCTTAGTTTTATAACTTATGGTAACAGTGTCAAATTTAACTTTGCATCATCTAAAAAAACTATTTATTTTGGTATGTGGTGAGCAACAAGTTGGGGCAGCACCAAGTCCAACCACAAAGAAATTAATTGTCTGTGTTACGAATCCAGTTTGTGTGGGTTGTGTGTTTGTGTTTTCTCCCTCCACCACCAGGTGGCGCCCGGTTCTCGTTGGCCCTTCCACACACCTGCGGATGGTTGCCTCATTATCTGAGGACTCTTAAGCTGCTGACTGCCACTACCTCGACGCCAGAGTGTTTGCCAGTTTTGGGTACTCTAGCCAAGCTGAGTTTAGCAGAGTCTAACTGAGTCTTTGTCTCACTGAGCCCTAACCTTATTGTTTTTCTCTTTGCCTCTTGGCAGGAAGTCATCCTGCAAATTGCATGTTTTGACCATCTCCCCCTGGAAGGATTGTTTGAGCTTCACACTGAGCAGGGGATAAATCTCCACACAGACCGTTCAAGTACTTCAGGAAATTTAAGTGGCAGTCCGCCTCATTGCTCCTCAAGGAATCAACCAAACCCGAGTAAACCCTGTCCGCCCTCCAACGAGTCAACCAAATTCTGGACAAACCCACACCGACTGGATTCTGGGAAGGACACCTTTTCCCTGGAAACATGAGTCCCGTTTCAGTCTCTGTTTTTGCAAGTCGTCGCTCAAGTTTCCCACTAAGCCTGAACTAACACTGAACTTCCCTTCTCACTTCCAGTTCTGGTTCACTGGCGTTCTGAGAAACTCTGGATCCAACTCAGCTTTCAATAAACCTGCTAAACCTTTTCTCTGGTTCTTTGAGTTGTTTCCTGCATATGGGTCAGATCCCCTTAGAACATCATGACAGTCTGGATAAAACACATTTTTTGATGGTTTTTATTTTTCTTTAAATACCAACAGGCCATAACGAAAATGAGCTTAAATTAAACAAAAATAACGAGTCGATTTTTAAAATTTTAGGAGTAGAAGTAAAAAGCTGTCTAGAAACTAATTCCTCCAGTAAAGTATAGATAGCAAACATTATCAAAGAGTTTGTACTTTATTATTTGACACCTGTGGGTTCTCCTAACGGTTCACATCAGTGACTCCCAGGACGGTCTGGGCTTCAGACTCATTACTCACCCATCTTCTCAGCTGCAGACAGACCATAATAAGCTCTGCAGTTAGACACAGAGCGTGAGCCATGGGAGAACTGCAGGATCAGCTTACAGAACTGAACTCATCCAGACCCAAGGTTTCAGTTTGTTCCGCCAACCGCTGGAAGATCTGTAGGTTTGATCAACCAAAGACGAGCGACTGGAAACAAACAACGATCTGCACCGGTTTCTGCATTTTCCCTCCAAACGCTTTCTGTCTCTGCTCAGAACATCCGTCGCTGAGCTTAGTTATTCCTTACTCAGATGTAAACTTATACCACATTGCTGGTTCCTCACACCTTAAACAGTGTCTTAAAAAGTGACCTCCATGATGAGGAAGATGAACCCTGTGCTGGACCGTCTGCATGGTCTCCATGCTGCTTCCTGTGGTCTCTGCCTCTCAGACCATCCACCATCACCTGCCTCAATGTTTAAACCCCTGTTCATCATCAGAATTAATTATAAATTATAGGTTACCATGAAATAAAATATAGTCTCCTTTTAATGATAAAAAAACTACTACATTTAAAGTGCAGTTACATTATTTTTACTTTCCTCACTATATGTTTATTCATAATTATTCAATTAACTTCAATTCAGTTTCTTTCTATAGCACTAATTCACAATGCACCTCATCTCAGGTCACTTTACAGAGACTATTCAACCAAATCATACAGTCAAATTGATTCTATCTAAGGAAAACCAGCTGATTGCATCGACTCATTGACTCTTCAGCAATCCCTCACACTAAGCATGCTTGTAGCGACAGTGGAGAGGAAAAACTCCCTTTGAACAGGAAGAAACCTCCAGAAGCAGACGCAGCAATTATAAAGTTAAATAATTCAGCTTGAAATACGATTAGTTAAAAATTTATATTTGATGATTTAAATCAGTATTTTAAATGTATTTTGAAATATTAAATGGGATATTTGAATATTTAACGGAGTACTTAAAAATTTTATGATAGCTTTAATATTTGTATCATGTATTGAATAAAAAATAAATAAATAAATAAATAAATAGATAAACAAATAAATATTTCAGGGGTTCCCAAACATCTTAGCCCATCTCGTAAGAAATAAAAAGCAACAGACAGAAAATCCCTTAAAAATGTGCATAATCACCTGATTCTACGTCATTCATAAATATCACCATCATTTTCACTTCATGATAACGGAGGCCAACAAACTGCTTTACAAACAAACTGTTTTTTTTTCCCCAAAGGCTAAACCGAGTCTTTCATCTGGTTCTCAGATGTTGCAGAAATCAGGCCAATATGAATAAATTCCTGTGAGAAAATTGTTCTGTTGGATACAACCTGCAAAAAAAAAAAAACACCAACTCTGCTAAATGAGACGCTCCACTTTTCAGTGTCAGGATTTAGTGGCAGCAGATAAGCTCTGCTCAGGCGGGAGGTGCAGCTGGAATCCTCCTGATATTCCATAGATCCTGATCGACCTCAGTCCTGGTACCGCTGGGCACACTGGGCCAAAGATGTCACTGATCATTAATTACAGAACGTCATGTTGGACCTTCTGACATTCAGGTCCTCCACCTCAAAAACCAGGGCCCCTCCTCGATCTCTGGCTTTGGACTAGTGATCTTTAACATTTTGTTCCTCTAATTCCAAACTGTGAAGATGTGCAGATCCTCAGAAACTCTGGGGAACTTTAAAAGATGAAAGGAAAACCTGGATCAAAGAGTTGAGGGGTTGATGGGAACATATGTTCTCAATGATCTGGGTTCTGAGAGGAACAGCGTCACTTTCGGTCATTTTTTTTAAAGAACCAGAGCAGGAAAACTGATCAGAAGATGCCTTAATCCCTTCTAGACTGAGTGGAATTCAAATGGTCCAGACCAGCAGAACCTGTGGTTCCTGTTTCATACCTGGTGGTGGACCACATCTGGTCCTCATCTCTCTCATCTCCTGATTCTAGATTCCTGATAAAGCCAGGAACAATCCACAGCCTGGCAGGTTAGATGGAGTCTGTTTCCACCAGGAAATGAGGCAGAAATCCACTAACTGCTCGTAAAACGGTTTCTGCCTTTTAACGTTAAAGCTACTGGTCTGCATTTGAATTAAGCTGGGTTTGGACCTGGAGACCTGGTTTGAAACTGGAGGCCGGGTTTGAAACTGGAGGCCGGGTTTGGATAGCAAGGCCGGTTTTGGATCGGAAGGCCGGGTTTGGATAGCAAGGCCGGATTTGGACCGGAAGGCCGGGTTTGGATCGGAAGGCCGGTTTGGATCGGAAGGCCGGGTTTGGATAGCAAGGCCGGTTTTGGATCGGAAGTCCTGGTTTGGATCAGAAGGCCGGTTTTGGATCGGAAGTCCTGGTTTGGATCAGAAGGCCGGTTTTGGATCGGAAGGCCGGGTTTGGATCGGAAGGCCGGTTTGGATCGGCAAGCAGGGTTTGGATCGGAAGGCCGGGTTTGGATACCAAGGCCAGGTTTGGATCGGGAAGCTGGGTTTGGATCGGAAGGCCAGGTTTGGATCGGAAGGCCGGGTTTGGATCGGGAAGCTGGGTTTGGATCGGAAGGCCGGGTTTGGATACCAAGGCCGGGTTTGGATCGGGAAGCTGGGTTTGGATCGGAAGGCCAGGTTTGGATCGGAAGGCCGGTTTGGATCGGGAAGCTGGGTTTGGATCGGAAGGCCGGGTTTGGATACCAAGGCCGGGTTTGGATCGGGAAGCTGGGTTTGGATCGGAAGGCCGGGTTTGGATAAGGAAGCCAGGTTCAGATCCGAAGGCCGGGTTTGGATAGCAAGGCCGGGTTTGGATCGGAAGGCCGTTTTGGATCGGAAGACCGGGTTTGGATAAGGAAGCCAGGTTCAGATCCGAAGGCCGGGTTTGGATAGCAAGGCCGGGTTTGGATCGGAAGGCCGTTTTGGATCGGAAGGCCGGGTTTGGATAAGGAAGCCAGGTTCCGATCCGAAGGCCGGGTTTGGATACCAAGGCTGGGTTTGGATCGGGAAGCTGGGTTTGGATCGGGAAGCTGGATTTGGATCGGAAGGCCGGTTTGGATCGGAAGGCCGGTTTTGGATCGGAAGTCCTGGTTTGGATCAGAAGGCCGGTTTTGGATCGGAAGGCCGGGTTTGGATCGGAAGGTCGGTTTGGATCGGCAAGCAGGGTTTGGATCGGAAGGCCGGGTTTGGATACCAAGGCCGGGTTTGGATCGGGAAGCTGGGTTTGGATCGGAAGGCCAGGTTTGGATCGGAAGGCCGGTTTGGATCGGGAAGCTGGGTTTGGATCGGAAGGCCGGGTTTGGATACCAAGGCCGGGTTTGGATCGGGAAGCTGGGTTTGGATCGGAAGGCCGGGTTTGGATAAGGAAGCCAGGTTCAGATCCGAAGGCCGGGTTTGGATAGCAAGGCCGGGTTTGGATCGGAAGGCCGTTTTGGATCGGAAGGCCGGGTTTGGATAAGGAAGCCAGGTTCAGATCCGAAGGCCGGGTTTGGATAGCAAGGCCGGGTTTGGATCGGAAGGCCGTTTTGGATCGGAAGGCCGGGTTTGGATAAGGAAGCCAGGTTCAGATCCGAAGGCCGGGTTTGGATACCAAGGCCGGGTTTGGATCGGGAAGCTGGGTTTGGATCGGGAAGCTGGGTTTGGATCGGAAGGCCGGTTTGGATCGGAAGGCCGGTTTTGGATCGGAAGTCCTGGTTTGGATCAGAAGGCCGGTTTTGGATCGGAAGGCCGGGTTTGGATCGGAAGGCCGGTTTGGATCGGCAAGCAGGGTTTGGATCGGAAGGCCGGGTTTGGATAGCAAGGCCGGTTTTGGATCGGAAGGCCGGGTTTGGATAGCAAGGCCGGTTTTGGATCGGAAGTCCTGGTTTGGATCAGAAGGCCGGTTTTGGATCGGAAGGCCGGGTTTGGATAGCAAGGCCGGTTTTGGATCGGAAGTCCTGGTTTGGATCAGAAGGCCGGTTTTGGATCGGAAGTCCTGGTTTGGATCAGAAGGCCGGTTTTGGATCGGAAGGCCGGTTTGGATCGGGAAGCTGGGTTTGGATCGGAAGGCCGGGTTTGGATACCAAGGCCGGGTTTGGATCGGGAAGCTGGGTTTGGATCGGAAGGCCGGGTTTGGATCGGAAGGCCGGTTTGGATCGGGAAGCTGGGTTTGGATCGGAAGGCCGGGTTTGGATAGCAAGGCCGGTTTTGGATCGGAAGGCCGGGTTTGGATAGCAAGGCCGGTTTTGGATCGGAAGTCCTGGTTTGGATCAGAAGGCCGGTTTTGGATCGGAAGGCCGGGTTTGGATAGCAAGGCCGGTTTTGGATCGGAAGTCCTGGTTTGGATCAGAAGGCCGGTTTTGGATCGGAAGTCCTGGTTTGGATCAGAAGGCCGGTTTTGGATCGGAAGGCCGGTTTGGATCGGGAAGCTGGGTTTGGATCGGAAGGCCGGGTTTGGATACCAAGGCCGGGTTTGGATCGGGAAGCTGGGTTTGGATCGGAAGGCCGGGTTTGGATAAGGAAGCCAGGTTCAGATCCGAAGGCCGGGTTTGGATAGCAATGCCGGGTTTGGATCGGAAGGCCGTTTTGGATCGGAAGGCCGGGTTTGGATAAGGAAGCCAGGTTCAGATCCGAAGGCCGGGTTTGGATAGCAAGGCCGGGTTTGGATCGGAAGGCCGTTTTGGATCGGAAGGCCGGGTTTGGATAAGGAAGCCAGGTTCAGATCCGAAGGCCGGGTTTGGATACCAAGGCCGGGTTTGGATCGGGAAGCTGGGTTTGGATCGGGAAGCTGGGTTTGGATCGGAAGGCCGGTTTGGATCGGAAGGCCGGTTTTGGATCGGAAGGCCGGGTTTGGATAGCAAGGCCGGGTTTGGATCAGAAGGCCAGGTTTAGATCAGAAGGCCGGGTTTGGATCGGAAGGTCGGGTTTAGACCTGGAGGCCGGGTTCGGAGCGGTATAAAACTGGTAAAACATGTTAAAACACAAAATGAGGCACTACATTAAATAATCTTTTTTTTTATTTTTGCTAATTTAACTATAATTTCATCAAACCATTTTTAAGGACTAAACTGTGTCCATGTAACTATAGAAAGATGCCATTTAAAGTCCAGTCGCTGCTGCGGTTATTTGTGACAGTTAAAGTGAACAAAGCTGCTCTGTCATCAGGGAGGTCTCACTTCAGCTCAGAAATCTCCTTCCCTTTGATTCACTGCAGAGTTCATGATAACATGTCAACCTTTAGGTGATGCAGCTGCTTCCTGTTCTCCTTGGTCTGAGCTGATGGAGTCCCTGCTGCTCAGAGACTGACTGGAGCAGGGCTTAGATGGAAGGTTCTGGAGGGCAACCAAAGAACCTGCAGGTCCACAGGTTTCGATGGTGATCAGGAGATGATTGATTTATTTGGCTGGTTGAAGAACATTTCTTTATTTCCTGCTTCTCTCCATCTGTCCTTCAATCTGTCTCAGTTTTTGAGGTTTTCTGTCTTTGCCTGGTTTACGGTCTCTTCCATTGAAGGACAAGCATCTCCCAGCCACCCTCTCTGTGTCATTAATGATCTCCAGGTGTGGTGGTGGTACCAGGACCAACATCTGAGCTCCTCCTTCTCCTCCCTTAAGAACAAACAACCATGTGTGGGTTTATGGCTTCTAAAAGGTCACACACAGGCAATGAAAGCTTATTGTTCTGAGGACATGTTGGTCCAAAATTGGAGCTCATTTGTTTTTAATCTGAGAACAGTGTTTGCCTGAGGTTCTTCAGCTGCAGCCAGAGCTGATGCCACGTTCATCTCCTTCCCAGGAGCTTCTGATGGAGATCCAGCAGGCCTGAGGGGACGCACCCATGATCCCCAACCGGACTAATATTGAACATTAAACTCTTTACATTTATTTCAAATGATGTAAAGTTGGAGAAAAGAAACGGATACAGAGGGACAGGTAGACCCAGAGGACTGGACATTTATGGACAGAACCAGGTTCTAAGGAGGTTAGATCCATTGATAAACCTAAAATCCATTTTTTTTTTCTTTTACAACCAACTTTTGGGCTGTTAACTCATTACCTCCAACTCTCCACTTACCCAGCGACTGAGCACACATCACTTTTAACTAGAAGCTTTATCTGAAAGGAAAGTTTTAAGTCTTTTCTTAAAGGAAAAGTCGCTCATATTCAGAATTCAAACTTCTGAAAGTTCTTTAAATCTGAAATGATTCCATCCTGTTCCATAAAAGATCAGTGTTTTTAATTCAGAGTAATTTTCATGTGAATGTGCTTTACTGGAGGCATCCATGTTTGCCATAGAACACTACTGCCACCTACTGGTTAGTGACGTCACGGTGCGGTATCGGCTGTTGATCAAGTCCCAGTGCTGTATCTGGTGTTTGTCACAACGCGCTATTATCCAAGTCATCTTGAAAACATTCTTCTTCCAAATGTTGGCTACATATTACGTGTTTTTTCTCTGGCCAGAAGTTCGATGGCAAATCCTCCCTCTTCAAGTTGGCGATCCAACGACCAACCCGTCCGTGGAGGATCAGGAATCAGAAAGGTGGAATAACTCTTTTTTTTTTTCACTTTTACCCGATGTATTCCAGCATCCAGCTGCCATGCACGTGGGCATTGTCAGTTTCACTATAGCTCTGGTGAATTTCAATGGTGAAGTCCTCTGGAAATCTTCAATAATTGTTGTTGATTGCAGATGTGTCTAGTAGTTCCCATTGATTTAGCTTGTAAAGCGGGGAGAATGGCGCTAGGCTTACCGCACCGTGACATCACTGCCGCAAAATAGCAGGCGGGAGGGGTTACTATATTTGGGCAAAAATGGCCGCTCCCAGACTCAGTGATCGCAACAATATAAATAATGATCCATCGATTATTCCTTGCTGACTGGACTTTTCCTTTAAAAGTAGAGAGGATTTCTGCCTCATGGACTATAATTGCTGATTATTTCTCTAAACTTTGGTCATAAAAATACATTGACAATTTTAATTTGAGGAATTCTGTGGGAAAATGTTGGTTATTATTCAATAGATTAATGAATAGAGTTTACAAAAACAGATCAGCTGCTGATGTCGCCCCCTGGAGGCCATGAGTGAAAAAAGTATTTAGGGTTTGGGCATCAGGTCCAAATAAAAAAAAACTGAGGTTCCTGCAGGAGTGAGAAGAACATCTTCTGACCTCTGTTAGGTTCACTGTAAAACATGAAGAATTAAACTAAAAAAATTTGTATTTTATCAATTTGAGTTCTTTATGTTTTCTTTATGTTTCAGACAATGATCTCTGCGAGGTAAAGAAGAACATTTTTTTACTGCCTTAGTGTTTTCAATTCTGTAGCAATAAATGTGGTTATAATTCAGCTCATTGTCTCACAGTTTTAAACAAACATGTTGTCATCAAAGCTCAGAGAGGAGCAGCTGGTGATGATTTGGGATGAATTATTTTAGGATTTATTTGTGGTTTCTCTAAAAAACTCCTGCAGATCCTTTAATTAATGTTCACCATGAATCATAAGCTGAGACCAGCGATGCTCACAGAACATGGTGAAACGGGATCACTTCGATTTTATTTAGATGGCAGATGGCCTGGGGCCCTGATCCTCTCTGAGCCTGAGAGCCTCCTCATAGACCAGGTCCTGGTTCTAGTCAGAGTCCTGCCAAGTGACTTCTGAAGAAGGTTCTGCTGGTGCTGCAGGCTGATCTTCACAGCTAAGCAGTTTCTGAAGGCTGAGGATCCTGCAGAGGTTTGGTTCTCCTGAGGTCAAGGCAAAGATCATCGTTACATCATCAGCATATCTAATGACGGTATAGGGTTAATTAGAGACAGCTGTTTGTTTTTACAGGATTTAAGACAGGAAGTTGTTTCTGGTCCATCTGTGAAGCAAGCCTGACCCCTAGTGTTAGAGCCGAGAACATCTGATGGTGAAGATTCTCAGTCATCCAGGTCGAAGTCATTCCAAAGAATTGAAAAAACAATCAACTGGACTTTGTTTCCAAGTTTGAAGACGTTTCGCTTCCCATCCAGGAAGCTTTTTTCAATTCAAAATGACAGTTCGAGGCTTTAAAGAATGGACCAAAAACGGGACGAATGGTCCCCGAAACGTCTTCATGAAACGTCTTCACACTTGGAAACAAAGTCCAGTGGATTGTTTTTTTTTTGTTTGTTTTTTTTTTACTTTTTTTGGAACTGAGAACATCATTTGAGAGCAAAACAAACATCTAATTTAAAGGAAAATAAAATTTAAAAACATGTAGACGCACAACAAACAAATCATTGGTACCCTCTAATATTACCTCTAATTAAGGTTGTTAGGAAATTTGTCAATTTCAATTCAGCTACAATTTAGAACTATCCCTACATCAACTGAGCTCTTTCTCCTGCTGCGTCTATGTTTAACCTAAAGCCTTCCTTAGGTTATAACATCTGATTAAGCTTAAATAATAACAGACCCTAAAAACAGCGATTGTCATATTGAAAAAAAAGCTGCTACTGTAGAACTAGAGGCCCGTCTCAAACCTTCCCTTCATTAGTGAGATTATGGAAAAGTTAAACACCTTCCAAACAATGACCGACTGCTTTGACATCTTTCAGTCGGGCTTCCTTCCTCATCCCAGTGTAGAGATTGCCCCCTGTCAATGTGATCACTGCATCTTCTTAGAGTGCCTGGGAAACTGGGTGGGCCTCTCTGGTCCGGACTGGTTTAAGTCCAAGTGGAAGGAAACAGGCTTTAATGTGTCACTCAGGAACTATGCATCACAGACCGGAAAACTGCCATTTGACATTCCCCAAGGCTCCATCTTAGGGCCCCTCCTATTGCTGCCTCTGACTCAGATTCAGAGGTGTCAAAAGTATTAATGCCTATTACTCCAGCTCAAGTATAAATCCTACAGTTTAAAAACATTTTGTAGAAGTTTCAGATTTTTTCTCAAGTTACAAATAACATTAGAATTCATTTACTTTGTTTTATAACTAATGGTAAAAAGTGTGAACTTAAACTTTGCATCATCTTGAAAAACTGTATTTTGGTTTGTGGTGAACAACAAGTTGGGGCAGCACCAAGTCCAACCATAAAGAAATTCATTGTCTGAATAAAACAAATTATTTTGATGCTTTTTTTACATTTACATAACATTTACATAACGAGCAAGTAAATTTGAAATTTCTGCTCAGATTTTAATAAACAAGATCAGTTACCATAGCGATGCAGGCTACTCCCAGCTATTCATCTCCATGTCACCAGGTGACTATGATCCATTCCAGCTCTGGGTGAATGCATCCTCACTAGAACTATAGAAAGTAGATCAGACAGCTGATCCAGACGCTGCTGCCTGCGTCCTCACTAGAACTATAGAAAGTAGATCAGACAGCTGATCCAGACGCTGCTGCCTGCGTCCTCACTAGAACTATAGAAAGTAGATCAGACAGCTGATCCAGACGCTGCTGCCTGCGTCCTCACTAGAACTATAGAAAGTAGATCAGACAGCTGATCCAGACGCTGCTGCCTGCGTCCTCACTAGAACTATAGAAAGTAGATCAGACAGCTGATCCAGACGCTGCTGCCTGCGTCCTCACTAGAACTATAGAAAGTAGATCAGACAGCTGATCCAGACGCTGCTGCCTGCGTCCTCACTAGAACTATAGAAAGTAGATCAGACAGCTGATCCAGACGCTGCTGCCTGCGTCCTCACTAGAACTATAGAAAGTAGATCAGACAGCTGATCCAGACGCCGCTGCCTGCGTCCTCACTAGAACTATAGAAAGTAGATCAGACAGCTGATCCAGACGCTGCTGCCTGCGTCCTCACTAGAACTATAGAAAGTAGATCAGACAGCTGATCCAGACGCTGCTGCCTGCGTCCTCACTAGAACTATGGAAAGTAGATCAGACAGCTGATCCAGACGCTGCTGCCTGCGTCCTCACTAGAACTATAGAAAGTAGATCAGACAGCTGATCCAGACGCCGCTGCCTGCGTCCTCACTAGAACTATAGAAAGTAGATCAGACAGCTGATCCAGACGCTGCTGCCTGCGTCCTCACTAGAACTATAGAAAGTAGATCAGACAGCTGATCCAGATGCTGCTGCCTGCGTCCTCACTAGAACTAAGGAAGTAGATCAGACAGCTGATCCAGATGCTGCTGCCTGCGTCCTCACTAGAACTATAGAAAGTAGATCAGACAGCTGATCCAGACGCCGCTGCCTGCGTCCCCACTAGAACTATAGAAAGTAGATCAGACAGCTGATCCAGACGCTGCTGCCTGCGTCCTCACTAGAACTATAGAAAGTAGATCAGACAGCTGATCCAGATGCTGCTGCCTGCGTCCTCACTAGAACTATAGAAAGTAGATCAGACAGCTGATCCAGATGCTGCTGCCTGCGTCCTCACTAGAACTATAGAAAGTAGATCAGACAGCTGATCCAGACGCTGCTGCCTGCGTCCTCACTAGAACTATAGAAAGTAGATCAGACAGCTGATCCAGACGCTGCTGCCTGCATCCTCACTAGAACTATAGAAAGTAGATCAGACAGCTGATCCAGACGCTGCTGCCTGCGTCCTCACTAGAACTAAGGAAGTAGATCAGACAGCTGATCCAGATGCTGCTGCCTGCGTCCTCACTAGAACTATAGAAAGTAGAGCAGACAGCTGATCCAGACGCTGCTGCCTGCGTCCTCACTAAAACTATAGAAAGTAGATCAGACAGCTGATCCAGACGCTGCTGCCTGCGTCCTCATTAGAACTATAGAAAGTAGATCAGACAGCTGATCCAGATGCTGCTGCCTGCGCCCTCACTAGAACTATAGAAAGTAGATCAGACAGCTGATCCAGACGCTGCTGCCTGCATCCTCACTAGAACTATAGAAAGTACATCAGACAGCTGATCCAGACGCTGCTGCCTGCGTCCTCACTAGAACTATAGAAAGTAGATCAGACAGCTGATCCAGACGCTGCTACCTGCATCCTCACTAGAACTATAGAAAGTAGATCAGACAGCTGATCCAGACGCTGCTAACTGCATCCTCACTAGAACTATAGAAAGTAGATCAGACAGCTGATCCAGACGCTGCTGCCTGCCTCCTCACTAGAACTAAGGAAGTAGATCAGACAGCTGATCCAGACGCTGCTGCCTGCGTCCTCACTAGAACTAAGGAAGTAGATCAGACAGCTGATCCAGACGCTGCTGCCTGCGTCCTCACTAGAACTATAGAAAGTAGATCAGACAGCTGATCCAGACGCTGCTGCCTGCGTCCTCACTAGAACTATAGAAAGTAGATCAGACAGCTGATCCAGACGCTGCTGCCTGCGTCCTCACTAGAACTATAGAAAGTAGATCAGACAGCTGATCCAGACGCTGCTGCCTGCGTCCTCACTAGAACTATAGAAAGTAGATCAGACAGCTGATCCAGACGCTGCTGCCTGCGTCCTCACTAGAACTATAGAAAGTAGATCAGACAGCTGATCCAGACACTGCTGCCTGCGTCCTCACTAGAACTATAGAAAGTAGATCAGACAGCTGATCCAGACGCTGCTGCCTGCGTCCTCACTAGAACTATAGAAAGTAGATCAGACAGCTGATCCAGACGCCGCTGCCTGCGTCCTGACTAGAACTATAGAAAGTAGATCAGACAGCTGATCCAGACGCTGCTGCCTGCGTCCTCACTAGAACTAAGGAAGTAGATCAGACAGCTGATCCAGATGCTGCTGCCTGCGTCCTCACTAGAACTATAGAAAGTAGATCAGACAGCTGATCCAGACGCCGCTGCCTGCGTCCCCACTAGAACTATAGAAAGTAGATCAGACAGCTGATCCAGACGCTGCTGCCTGCGTCCTCACTAGAACTATAGAAAGTAGATCAGACAGCTGATCCAGATGCTGCTGCCTGCGTCCTCACTAGAACTATAGAAAGTAGATCAGACAGCTGATCCAGATGCTGCTGCCTGCGTCCTCACTAGAACTATAGAAAGTAGATCAGACAGCTGATCCAGACGCTGCTGCCTGCGTCCTCACTAGAACTATAGAAAGTAGATCAGACAGCTGATCCAGACGCTGCTGCCTGCATCCTCACTAGAACTATAGAAAGTAGATCAGACAGCTGATCCAGACGCTGCTGCCTGCGTCCTCACTAGAACTAAGGAAGTAGATCAGACAGCTGATCCAGATGCTGCTGCCTGCGTCCTCACTAGAACTATAGAAAGTAGAGCAGACAGCTGATCCAGACGCTGCTGCCTGCGTCCTCACTAAAACTATAGAAAGTAGATCAGACAGCTGATCCAGACGCTGCTGCCTGCGTCCTCATTAGAACTATAGAAAGTAGATCAGACAGCTGATCCAGATGCTGCTGCCTGCGCCCTCACTAGAACTATAGAAAGTAGATCAGACAGCTGATCCAGACGCTGCTGCCTGCATCCTCACTAGAACTATAGAAAGTACATCAGACAGCTGATCCAGACGCTGCTGCCTGCGTCCTCACTAGAACTATAGAAAGTAGATCAGACAGCTGATCCAGACGCTGCTACCTGCATCCTCACTAGAACTATAGAAAGTAGATCAGACAGCTGATCCAGACGCTGCTACCTGCATCCTCACTAGAACTATAGAAAGTAGATCAGACAGCTGATCCAGACGCTGCTGCCTGCCTCCTCACTAGAACTAAGGAAGTAGATCAGACAGCTGATCCAGACGCTGCTGCCTGCGTCCTCACTAGAACTAAGGAAGTAGATCAGACAGCTGATCCAGACGCTGCTGCCTGCGTCCTCACTAGAACTATAGAAAGTAGATCAGACAGCTGATCCAGACGCTGCTGCCTGCGTCCTCACTAGAACTATAGAAAGTAGATCAGTCAGCTGATCCAGACGCTGCTGCCTGCGTCCTCACTAGAACTAAGGAAGTAGATCGGACAGCTGATCCAGACGCTGCTGCCTGCGTCCTCACTAGAACTAAGGAAGTAGATCAGACAGCTGATCCAGACGCTGCTGCCTGCGTCCTCACTAGAACTATAGAAAGTAGATCAGACAGCTGATCCAGATGCTGCTGCCTGCGTCCTCACTAGAACTATAGAAAGTAGATCAGACAGCTGATCCAGACGCTGCTGCCTGCATCCTCACTAGAACTATAGAAAGTAGATGAGACAGCTGATCCAGACGCTGCTGCCTGCGTCCTCACTAGAACTATAGAAAGTAGATCAGACAGCTGATCCAGACGCTGCTGCCTGCGTCCTCACTAGAACTATAGAAAGTAGATCAGACAGCTGATCCAGACGCTGCTGCCTGCGTCCTCACTAGAACTATAGAAAGTAGATCAGACAGCTGATCCAGACGCTGCTGCCTGCGTCCTCACTAGAACTAAGGAAGTAGATCAGACAGCTGATCCAGACGCTGCTGCCTGCGTCCTCACTAGAACTAAGGAAGTAGATCAGACAGCTGATCCAGACGCTGCTGCCTGCGTCCTCACTAGAACTATAGAAAGTAGATCAGACAGCTGATCCAGACGCTGCTGCCTGCGTCCTCACTAGAACTATAGAAAGTAGATCAGTCAGCTGATCCAGACGCTGCTGCCTGCGTCCTCACTAGAACTAAGGAAGTAGATCGGACAGCTGATCCAGACGCTGCTGCCTGCGTCCTCACTAGAACTAAGGAAGTAGATCAGACAGCTGATCCAGACGCTGCTGCCTGCGTCCTCACTAGAACTATAGAAAGTAGATCAGACAGCTGATCCAGACGCTGCTGCCTGCGTCCTCACTAGAACTATAGAAAGTAGATCAGACAGCTGATCCAGACGCTGCTGCCTGCGTCCTCACTAGAACTATAGAAAGTAGATCAGACAGCGCTGCTGCCTGCGCCCTCACTAGAACTATAGAAAGTAGATCAGACAGCTGATCCAGACGCTGCTGCCTGCGTCCTCACTAGAACTATAGAAAGTAGATCAGACAGCTGATCCAGACGCTGCTGCCTGCGTCCTCACTAGAACTATAGAAAGTAGATCAGACAGCTGATCCAGACACTGCTGCCTGCGTCCTCACTAGAACTATAGAAAGTAGATCAGACAGCTGATCCAGACGCTGCTGCCTGCGTCCTCACTAGAACTATAGAAAGTAGATCAGACAGCTGATCCAGACGCCGCTGCCTGCGTCCTGACTAGAACTATAGAAAGTAGATCAGACAGCTGATCCAGACGCTGCTGCCTGCGTCCTCACTAGAACTAAGGAAGTAGATCAGACAGCTGATCCAGATGCTGCTGCCTGCGTCCTCACTAGAACTATAGAAAGTAGATCAGACAGCTGATCCAGACGCCGCTGCCTGCGTCCCCACTAGAACTATAGAAAGTAGATCAGACAGCTGATCCAGACGCTGCTGCCTGCGTCCTCACTAGAACTATAGAAAGTAGATCAGACAGCTGATCCAGATGCTGCTGCCTGCGTCCTCACTAGAACTATAGAAAGTAGATCAGACAGCTGATCCAGATGCTGCTGCCTGCGTCCTCACTAGAACTATAGAAAGTAGATCAGACAGCTGATCCAGACGCTGCTGCCTGCGTCCTCACTAGAACTATAGAAAGTAGATCAGACAGCTGATCCAGACGCTGCTGCCTGCATCCTCACTAGAACTATAGAAAGTAGATCAGACAGCTGATCCAGACGCTGCTGCCTGCGTCCTCACTAGAACTAAGGAAGTAGATCAGACAGCTGATCCAGATGCTGCTGCCTGCGTCCTCACTAGAACTATAGAAAGTAGAGCAGACAGCTGATCCAGACGCTGCTGCCTGCGTCCTCACTAAAACTATAGAAAGTAGATCAGACAGCTGATCCAGACGCTGCTGCCTGCGTCCTCATTAGAACTATAGAAAGTAGATCAGACAGCTGATCCAGATGCTGCTGCCTGCGCCCTCACTAGAACTATAGAAAGTAGATCAGACAGCTGATCCAGACGCTGCTGCCTGCATCCTCACTAGAACTATAGAAAGTACATCAGACAGCTGATCCAGACGCTGCTGCCTGCGTCCTCACTAGAACTATAGAAAGTAGATCAGACAGCTGATCCAGACGCTGCTACCTGCATCCTCACTAGAACTATAGAAAGTAGATCAGACAGCTGATCCAGACGCTGCTACCTGCATCCTCACTAGAACTATAGAAAGTAGATCAGACAGCTGATCCAGACGCTGCTGCCTGCCTCCTCACTAGAACTAAGGAAGTAGATCAGACAGCTGATCCAGACGCTGCTGCCTGCGTCCTCACTAGAACTAAGGAAGTAGATCAGACAGCTGATCCAGACGCTGCTGCCTGCGTCCTCACTAGAACTATAGAAAGTAGATCAGACAGCTGATCCAGACGCTGCTGCCTGCGTCCTCACTAGAACTATAGAAAGTAGATCAGTCAGCTGATCCAGACGCTGCTGCCTGCGTCCTCACTAGAACTAAGGAAGTAGATCGGACAGCTGATCCAGACGCTGCTGCCTGCGTCCTCACTAGAACTAAGGAAGTAGATCAGACAGCTGATCCAGACGCTGCTGCCTGCGTCCTCACTAGAACTATAGAAAGTAGATCAGACAGCTGATCCAGATGCTGCTGCCTGCGTCCTCACTAGAACTATAGAAAGTAGATCAGACAGCTGATCCAGACGCTGCTGCCTGCATCCTCACTAGAACTATAGAAAGTAGATGAGACAGCTGATCCAGACGCTGCTGCCTGCGTCCTCACTAGAACTATAGAAAGTAGATCAGACAGCTGATCCAGACGCTGCTGCCTGCGTCCTCACTAGAACTATAGAAAGTAGATCAGACAGCGCTGCTGCCTGCGCCCTCACTAGAACTATAGAAAGTAGATCAGACAGCTGATCCAGACGCTGCTGCCTGCGTCCTCACTAGAACTATAGAAAGTAGATCAGACAGCTGATCCAGACGCTGCTGCCTGCGTCCTCACTAGAACTAAGGAAGTAGATCAGACAGCTGATCCAGACGCTGCTGCCTGCGTCCTCACTAGAACTAAGGAAGTAGATCAGACAGCTGATCCAGACGCTGCTGCCTGCGTCCTCACTAGAACTATAGAAAGTAGATCAGACAGCTGATCCAGACGCTGCTGCCTGCGTCCTCACTAGAACTATAGAAAGTAGATCAGTCAGCTGATCCAGACGCTGCTGCCTGCGTCCTCACTAGAACTAAGGAAGTAGATCGGACAGCTGATCCAGACGCTGCTGCCTGCGTCCTCACTAGAACTAAGGAAGTAGATCAGACAGCTGATCCAGACGCTGCTGCCTGCGTCCTCACTAGAACTATAGAAAGTAGATCAGACAGCTGATCCAGACGCTGCTGCCTGCGTCCTCACTAGAACTATAGAAAGTAGATCAGACAGCTGATCCAGACGCTGCTGCCTGCGTCCTCACTAGAACTATAGAAAGT
Source organism: Cyprinodon diabolis (assembly GCA_030533445.1). Taxonomy (NCBI): domain Eukaryota; kingdom Metazoa; phylum Chordata; class Actinopteri; order Cyprinodontiformes; family Cyprinodontidae; genus Cyprinodon; species Cyprinodon diabolis. The sequence continues at coordinate 1,799,092 of CM060076.1, read as the reverse complement.
AGATCAGACAGCGCTGCTGCCTGCGCCCTCACTAGAACTATAGAAAGTAGATCAGACAGCTGATCCAGACGCTGCTGCCTGCGTCCTCACTAGAACTATAGAAAGTAGATCAGACAGCTGATCCAGACGCTGCTGCCTGCGTCCTCACTAGAACTATAGAAAGTAGATCAGACAGCTGATCCAGACGCCGCTGCCTGCGTCCTCACTAGAACTATAGAAAGTAGATCAGACAGCTGATCCAGACGCTGCTGCCTGCGTCCTCACTAGAACTATAGAAAGTAGATCAGACAGCGCTGCTGCCTGCGTCCTCACTAGAACTATAGAAAGTAGATCAGACAGCTGATCCAGACGCTGCTGCCTGCGTCCTCACTAGAACTATAGAAAGTAGATCAGACAGCTGATCCAGACGCTGCTGCCTGCATCCTCACTAGAACTATAGAAAGTAGATGAGACAGCTGATCCAGACGCTGCTGCCTGCGTCCTCACTAGAACTATAGAAAGTAGATCAGACAGCTGATCCAGACGCTGCTGCCTGCGTCCTCACTAGAACTATAGAAAGTAGATCAGACAGCGCTGCTGCCTGCGCCCTCACTAGAACTATAGAAAGTAGATCAGACAGCTGATCCAGACGCTGCTGCCTGCGTCCTCACTAGAACTATAGAAAGTAGATCAGACAGCTGATCCAGACGCTGCTGCCTGCGTCCTCACTAGAACTATAGAAAGTAGATCAGACAGCTGATCCAGACGCTGCTGCCTGCGTCCTCACTAGAACTATAGAAAGTAGATCAGACAGCTGATCCAGACGCTGCTGCCTGCGTCCTCACTAGAACTATAGAAAGTAGATCAGTCAGCCGATCCAGACGCTGCTGCCTGTTTCCTCACTAGAACTATAGAAAGTAGATCAGACAGCTGATCCAGACGCTGCTGCCTGCGTCCTCACTAGAACTATAGAAAGTAGATCAGTCAGCCGATCCAGACGCTGCTGCCTGTTTCCTCAGTAGAACTATAGAAAGTAGATCAGACAGCTGATCCAGACGCTGCTGCCTGCGTCCTCACTAGAACTATAGAAAGTAGATCAGTCAGCCGATCCAGACGCTGCTGCCTGTTTCCTCACTAGAACTATAGAAAGTAGATCAGACAGCGCTGCTGCCTGCGTCCTCACTAGAACTAAGGAAGTAGAGCACATCCGCCTAGTTCTAAAGTGCTCCCTGTATCGCAGAGAATAGACTTTCAAATTCTTCTGTTAGTCTAGAAATCAGCGAATGGATGAGCTTCTAAAGATTACAGACTTGTTGGCAGGGGGTCAACAGCCAGACCTCCCAGGTCTACTGGATCAAATCTATTCTTCGTAGCCAGAACCAAATATGGATTAAAGTTGCTCAGACTGAACATGAACCTGATGTTTGTTTGAAGTTTAATCCAGGTTTGCGGTTGATCATTTATTTTGGATTAATTTCAAAAATGAAGAGACGCCAGAAGAAGAAATTCAGGCAGAACCAAAAACTCAAAATCTCACATTTATTTTTCCCATCAGTAGTTTCCTCTAACTCTAACATTTTATTCCTCCCAACTGCAAGAGGTAATTGTTAACTAATGTTCTGGCCATGTTTAAAGGCTGAAGATGATGAAGAGGAGCATCAGAGGAGGCAGGAAGCAGCTCAGCAGGATGTGGCGGCGCGGCGCGGCGTTCAGATCAAAGTCGTTGTTTGCTCGGCACTGGCTGCAGTCTTCTCCACAGAAGGAGCAGGTGGACGCTGTGCTCCTCCAAGACGATTTGTACGACTTCACTCCCCTCCGTCCTGTAGGGGGCGGCAGAGAGAGCAACATCAGTACTATTCGCCAACTTCTGACTATGCTCCTCTTTAAATAGATTCATTTGTTTTCAGACTGAGTTATTTTTCATTTTAAATGTTGAACTAATTCTCCTGAAGCTCCTAAAGTATTTATGACTATTGACTTTTTTTATCTAAATCATTTAAAAAAAGGAAGAGGCTATTAAAGGTGTTTTTCTAAAATCTTTAGACACCCTGATATTTCAATTCAATTTAGTTTATTTCTATAGTGCCAATCAACAACACATGTCATCTCAAGGCCGCTCGCACTGAGCCTGGTTCTGCTGGAGGTTTCTTCCTGTTCAAAGGGAGTTTTTCCTCTCCACTGTCGCTACAAGCATGCTTAGTGTGAGGGATTGCTGAAGAGTCAATGAGTCGATGCAATCAGCTGGTTTTCCTTAGATAAAAAACTTTGAATCAATCTGACTGGATGATCTGGTGAACTGGAAAGTGACCTGAGATGACATGATGTGAATTGGAGCTATAGAAATAAACTGAATAGATAGAGAACAGGGTCACCTGGCTGATCAGGAAACCCTCCAGATCAGAACCTTATTCCATCCACCCTTCAGCATGATGCTGCCACCACCACTAGATTCTCAGGTGGAGGAACAGAAGCACACAAACTGGGACCAGCCACTAAGCAGAACCAGAAGCACCAGTGTGTCTAGTCCGTGAGGCAGACACCCTATCTACTTTTAAGGCTAGGCTTAAAACGTTCCTTTTTGATAGGGATGCACGATATTGGGATTTTGGCCGATATCCGATATTTTAAAACTCATGTAGCCGATAACCGATATCGATACCGATGTTAAAGCTGGACAAAAATAAGTAGTCATTGAAAATCGCAGTTTTGTTATCCATTTCTAACACTTTGAAAAATAATAAACTCAAATATATTTTCATATGCTGATATCAAATGGATTTTTAAAAACGCGGTATCGATCTATTTTACTTTCAAAATCTTGTGAAATTTCATCGTTCTGTTACAAACTATGGTGATATTTTGCAAATTCTTGTGAGATTTTGTTAGTAAAATAGATTGATACCGCGTCAATATATCAACATATAAAAATATGGCAAAATTTCTTGAATTTTCGGGGGATTTCGTAGCATAACGATGACATATAGCAATATTTCATTAGTAAAAGAGATTGATATGGTGTTTTTAAATGGCAATATATCAGCATCTGAAGATATTGGGATATTTTAATGGATCAATATTTTTTCCCTCGTCTTTAGAAGTTTTTAAGTCTGTAAAAAAGAGGTTTTTGAGGAAGAAGAAGAAGTAGTATATTTTTTTTTTTTTAGACTTTAGAAACTCAGAAGCTGATCAAATATCGGGTTAAATATCGGTGGGGTGGCCGATGTCCGATATTCAGTTTTAAGGCCGATACCGATAGGGGGCCGATTATATCGTGCATCCCTACTTTTTGATAAAGCTTCTAGTTAGAGTGGCTCAGGTTATCCTGATCTATCTCTATAGTTCTGCTGCTATAGGCTTAGACTGCTGGAGGACATAGGGACCCCTTTTTCATCATTCTGGAGAGAAATATCAGTTGTGCTGCTTCCATCAACACATTTCCTTAGATAGAAAACTTTGAATCAATCTGACTGGATGATCTGGTTGAACTGTAAAGTTTCTTGAGTTGTGAATTGGTGCTATAGAGATAAACTGAATAGAATTGTCTGAGCCTCCATGATTGACCAGCAGAATCTTACTGGGTTCATAGTAGTCATAGATGGTGACGGTGGCCTCCTGGACTTTAGCCACCATAAACTCCAGGATCAGAGGAATCGACACGCACGTCTCGTGAGTCGTGACCTGCAGACAGAACCAAAAACCTGCTGTTGGCTCAGGAGCCGAGACAGAACCAGCAACCCCTGAAAGAGACTGTTTGGGTTCCAGCTCACAGAGTCCAGGTACAGGACCACCTTCCCCGGATGCGTCTCCACTTTTTTTAAGGCGCCGTCCAGTTCGATGAGGTCCGGACGCAGGCTGAAGCCGCTGAGTAGACCCACCTCCATCAGAACCATCCCTGTCTCATTCAGGTCCAGATGGTGGGACAGACTGCAGGGAGAACACATCCAGATCATTACATCCTGTCTATGCTTCTTTTTCTATGTCTGCCAGGGATGTCAAAGTCAAAAACACAGAGGGCCAAAAAAACAAAATTTTCTACAAGCCGAGGGCCGGACTGGCTAAATGTTTATTAAAACATATTAAAATGAACATAACCTATTGAACCAAGACCTAACACATTTATTGTTTAAAAACACAACAATATCAATATTAATAATACACTTTACTATATTAATAAACTTATTAAGATAAATACATGCATTATAAACCAAAAATGCATCACTGTGCTGCTCTATGATCCTACTGATAACTGCTTTCAAATAGTAAAATATTAATAAAATAAATTCATGGCTCTTATCTGCATTTTTCCCTCAGTCCATTCAACTGAAAAATATGAATAAATAAAATGAAATATAAAAATCTATGGCACACAGACTTCCTTCAAAGAAAAATCACGTCTTGTACAAAGAAATATAAAGATTTTGTGGTGAATCATGGCAGCGGACCCAGAATTCAGCAAGAGGTTCTTTAAAAAAAGGAGTTAATTAAATAAAAAGAAGAGCAATACCAGAAAGGACTAAAGAACCCTGCAAAAAATGTAAATCTAAATGAGGGATTTTTTCTTAAAATAAGTGCATTTTATCCTGATTTGAGGAGGTAAATGAGACACTTTGCCAATGAAACAAGACAATTTACATTTGAAATAAGAAAAATCAACTGCATTGTCTTACTTCATCTGCATATTATCTAATTGACTTATTTTAAGTGTAAAAATACTCATTCCATTATTTACCTGCTCAAATTAAGGGTAAATACACTTGATTTAAGACATTTTTACTAATTTTGAGATCATTTTTGCAGACTACAGGTGTCAGCAGAGGCTGATTGAGGCCAAAATAAAAGGAGCCTGGATGGAAGGAGAGGAGAGCTGATCCTGCAGGTGACAGAGACGGACACGCTGCTGAGCGAGGGGCAGGTGGGATCCACAGGCCATGCACAGAATACCAGGAGGGGAACAGGCGGCACAGTCAGGGTATCGTGCGGATCCCACCTGCCCCTCAATCAGCAGCCTGCAGGATCAGCTCCGCCCCTCCCTCCATCCAGGCTCCTTTTATTTTGGCTTCAATCAGCCTCTGCTGACACCTGCGCAGCGCAGTTAGTGGACTCAGCCTCCTCAGACAACCGACTTCAGCCCAGCTTGGATTGTTAAAGAGGGAAAAGCACAAACCAAAACAATCCAAACATACAAAGCACAACAAAAAAATAAAATAAAAACACAATCATGTTTTTTTCCCTGGGAACGCAGTGTTGGTGCGTGCAACACGACCGCACAAACACTACATCCCCCACAATGCAACGATAGCCTGTGAAGTCACAGCAGCGCGCACAAGCAGCCGTGGCCTGTGGGCCGGTTCTAACGTAATTAAATATCATCCAGGGGGCCGCGGACAAACCATTTACGGGTCGGATCCGGCCCACGGGCCTTGACTTTGTGTGCCCTAAAGGGACACTGAAGGGAAAAAATATACTAAATTTCTCATAATGATAAAAAAAAAACTATGAAACAAATCAGATACAATTGGAAATACATGAAAAATTTCTTAGAACCTTCTAAATAAGGTGACCATTTTTATTTATTCTTAAAATATTTTTTGCAGTAATGAAAAACAAATCTTTCATGAAAATTCTGGGATATGAATATTATTTCTTTTTTATTTAAACTCTTCCTGATTGATTGAAGTCTGATGCTTTATTTAGCTACAGTTACCGTTCGTGATAAACGTCTTTTAAAAAGTCAAATGAATCTGGAGATCTTTTAAAGTAAATAACTAAACTCATTTTCATTTTTTTAGCTGCCTTTGCTGCTGAAGTGCTGATGTTTGGACCAGAGGCATAGCCAGAAAATATTAATAAGGCTGGCCAGGCAATAATCAATGTACACTGAAAAAGATTAACTATACTTTCCTACAGCCTTTGATATCAAAGAGACGCATATATTTTAACATTCATGTTGTCTAAATTAAAGGTGCAGCAGGTACATACTTTTATTAATAATCGTTCTGCATAAAATTAATATTTATTAAATGGATTACTTATTATTAAAGTAGTTGTTTATTTCTGATTTCATTGAAGGCTTTTAGATGACTTGCAGAGACATAATTTTCTCTTTATCCAATAAGAACAAATCTGGTTCTGAAAGAGAATGAATTCTGTATCTTTAATGTTAGTATATTGATGTGAATAATTAACCAGAGTGTTTTTGTTGTCAAGTAAGAAATGGTAGGAGGGGCCAATGATTGGTTAAGGGTGGCCATGGCCAATCTAGCTCCGCCCCTGGTTTGGATCATGTGACCTTCTCACCTGCTGCATACGTGCAGACTGGCGTGGTTCTCCTCCGAGTCAAACAGATCCACATATAGATGGAAGGCCTCATCTTCATGCGTGTCCCGTCTCTTCCTCATCAGCTCCTCAGTCCTGATGTTGTAAAACACATTCAGCTGCGCAAGAGATGGAACGAATGAGAGGGCGGCTGACCAGCACCAAACAGCAGGGGGGGGGGCTGAGACACGGGTACCTGGAACAGAGCCAGTCCTTGACCTTTTGCCACCACCTTTAGATCCAGCTCAGCTTCTGGAAGAATCTGGAAAGTCAATGAAAAACGATGATCAGAGCAGAG
>CM060076.1:1765000-1780000 GCA_030533445.1 Cyprinodon diabolis | reverse complement strand
GAGGAGTTGTTTTACCTTTAATCATGTAGTCTGTGGCTCGCCGTGTCAGGTCTGGGTCCACCTGGCCCGTGGCGATCAGGTACTGCAGGACGTAGATGTTTGGAGCGAAGTGGATCATGTTCTGCTCCCCACAGCCATACGGCATCTGGATCAACGAGTCCAGACCACTGATGGAGGGCCCCAGGATGTCACCTACGTCGCAACAGGAAGCAGAAATCACCTGAATGGTTCAGTCTGCATCCAAAATGTTTCTGGTTTTAAAGAACTGAGAACCATCCAACGTTACATGAACATCATCTCATAGCTGCTGCTTCTGATCCAAATAAACAGATAAACACAACTATAAAAGACAGAGTCCTCAGGAGGAACCAGCACCACAGCTGGATTCCAGCCTGCGTTCCATCATGGCTCCCATCCGGGGCCCCACCATTGTTATAATCGTAGGAATCTTCATAGTTCTCATCCAGGGCCCCCTTATGGCTCTAATCCTAACCCCATTCAATGAGCGCATTGTGGGCCAACTCATGGTTTCTATTCTGGGGCCCCTCATGGTTTCTAATTGGAGCCCCCTCGTGGTTTCTATTCTGGGGCCCCTAATGGTTTCTAATTGGGCTACCCTCAAGATTTCTATTTGGGGGTCCCTCGTGTTTATATTCTGGGGCCCTAAAATAGTTTGAAATTGGAGCCCCCTCATGGTTTCCATTTGGGGCCTCCTCATGGTTTCTATTCGGGGGCCCTTAATGGTTTCTAATTGTGCCCCCCTCAAGGTCTCATTTCGGAGGCCCCTAAAGATTTCTATTCTGGGGCCCCCACAAGGTTTCCAATTTGGCCCCTTCATGGTTTCTATTCAGGGCCCCCTCATGGTTTCTATCCCGGGCCCCTAATGTTTTCTATTCCAGGCTCCCTCATGGTTTGTATTTGGGGCCCCATCGTTGTTATAATCGTAGGACTCTTCATAGTTCTCATCCAGGGCCCCCTTATGGCTCTAATTCTAACCCCATTCAATGAGCGCATTGTGGGCCAACTCATGGTTTCTATTCTGGGGCCCCTCATGGTTCCTAATTGCGCCCCCCTCAAGATTTCTATTCAGGGGTCCCTCGTGTTTAAATTCTGGGGGCCTAAAATAGTTTGAAATTGGAGCCCCCTCATGGTTTCCATTTGGGGCCTTCTCATGGTTTCTATTCGGGGGTCCCTCATGTTTTCTATTCTGGGGCCCTCATGGTTTCTTTTCTGGGGCCCCTAATGTTTTCTAATTGGGCCCCCCTCACAGTTTCTATTCGGGGTCCCTCATGTTTTCTATTCTGGGGCCCCCACAAGGTTTTCATTTTGGCCCCCTTCATGGTTTCTATCCAGGGTCCCCTCATGGTTTGTATTTGGGCCCCTTTTCATTGTTTCTATCCAGGGTCCCCTCATGGTTTGTATTTGGGCCCCTTTTCATTGTTTCTATCCAGGGTCCCCTCATGGTTTGTATTTGGGCCCCCCTTCATTGTTTCTATCCAGGGTCCCCTCATGGTTTGTATTTGGGCCCCCCTTCATTGTTTCTATCCAGGGCCCCCTCATGGTTTGTATTTGGGCCCCCCTTCATTGTTTCTATCCAGGGTCCCCTCATGGTTTGTATTTGGGCCCCCCTTCATTGTTTCTATCCAGGGTCCCCTCATGGTTTGTATTTGGGCCCCCCTTCATTGTTTCTATCCAGGGTCCCCTCATGGTTTGTATTTGGGCCCCCCTTCATTGTTTCTATCCAGGGCCCCCTCATGGTTTGTATTTGGGCCCCCCTTCATTGTTTCTATCCAGGGTCCCCTCATGGTTTGTATTTGGGCCCCCCTTCATTGTTTCTATCCAGGGTCCCCTCATGGTTTGTATTTGGGCCCCCCTTCATGGTTTCTATCCAGGGCAGCCTCATGGTTTGTATTTGGGCCCCCCTTCATTGTTTCTATCCAGGGTCCCCTCATGGTTTGTATTTGGGCCCCCCTTCATTGTTTCTATCCAGGGTCCCCTCATGGTTTGTATTTGGGCCCCCCTTCATTGTTTCTATCCAGGGTCCCCTCATGGTTTGTATTTGGGCCCCCCTTCATTGTTTCTATCCAGGGCCCCCTCATGGTTTGTATTTGGGCCCCCCTTCATTGTTTCTATCCAGGGTCCCCTCATGGTTTGTATTTGGGCCCCCCTTCATTGTTTCTATCCAGGGTCCCCTCATGGTTTGTATTTGGGCCCCCCTTCATGGTTTCTATCCAGGGCAGCCTCATGGTTTGTATTTGGGCCCCCCTTCATTGTTTCTATCCAGGGTCCCCTCATGGTTTGTATTTGGGCCCCCCTTCATTGTTTCTATCCAGGGTCCCCTCATGGTTTGTATTTGGGCCCCCCTTCATTGTTTCTATCCAGGGCCCCCTCATGGTTTGTATTTGGGCCCCCCTTCATTGTTTCTATCCAGGGTCCCCTCATGGTTTGTATTTGGGCCCCCCTTCATTGTTTCTATCCAGGGTCCCCTCATGGTTTGTATTTGGGCCCCCCTTCATGGTTTCTATCCAGGGCAGCCTCATGGTTTGTATTTGGGCCCCCCTTCATGGTTTCTATCCAGGGGAGCCTCATGGTTTGTATTTGGGCCCCTTTTCATTGTTTCTATCCAGGGCAGCCTCATGGTTTGTATTTGGGCCCCCCTTCATTGTTTCTATCCAGGGTCCCCTCATGGTTTGTATTTGGGCCCCCCTTCATTGTTTCTATCCAGGGCAGCCTCATGGTTTGTATTTGGGCCCCCCTTCATTGTTTCTATCCAGGGTCCCCTCATGGTTTGTATTTGGGCCCCCCTTCATTGTTTCTATCCAGGGCCCCCTCATGGTTTGTATTTGGGCCCCCCTTCATTGTTTCTATTCAGGGCCCCCTCATGGTTCTAGTTTTCCATTGCCTCCAAGTTAAAATTCTGAATTTATTCCTGGTATTGAACAAACATGATATTCTCTTTTTTTTTACAAATTGAAAACAAACAATTGGAGACTAGAAATGGCACCAATGGGTTTTCAAAAATCAATAAAAGAATTCGACCCAAACATGATGGGATGATGACGTACCGATGGCCGTCAATGAGACGCGCCCGCTGCCCTCCACCACACCTGGTGGGAAGGAGAAGCTGACATCCCTGGAGAGGCTGGTCTGGTCTGCAGAAAGATGGAAGAGCATCGAGGAGGAGAAGGTCTGCGGGACTCCTTCAGCCTGAGAGGAAACCACAAAACAGGCTGCTGATATAAAAAGCTCCCCTTCAGGATTCAAAGGTTTATTCCAGGAGCAGAATCATGAATGGGAACGGATCAGCTGCAGTTACATCATTTTACCATCAGGGAACATCGTGTGAGGAGAGAAGCACTGTTTTCCAGTCGGGGTCATTTCTCTGTCTCTACTTTCCACATTTCAAACTAAACCTTTGCCTAACCTGATCTACTATCTATAAAATGATGCAAGCTGCATGGTTTAAACTCTGGGCTGCCGTTTGCTGCATGGAGTTTTCATCATTTCTCCAACTGTCCAAAAACACTGGCTGCTCGGCCGTTGGTGTCTCTGGACTTCTTCCCGTCTCTGTGTGACGGTGCAGCTCAGTGACAACATATCTTTCATATACTACTAGCAAAGTGAGGACCCTTTTAGGCCCCGCCTCCTGGCCGGTCCAGCTGAGCTGCACATGTCACAACCACTGATCTCTATTTATTCCCTGGATTGCTGATTGCCCGTTGGTAGCACGTGGTTGAAGTGAAGCCACCGGCCGCCATATTGGTACACCCTAGTTAGACCGGTCGCAATGTAAACAAACTGTGTGCTACGACATCGAACAACGATGATGTTCTAATTTTCAGGGGGCTGAAGCCTTAAAATGATTATATATTCATCACTTTGACACACATTTGCTGTTTCATACTACAAGTAAAATACTTTAACTTATGATAAAACAAATCGGCCCATCACATTGCATAGTCATTATGAAGTCAATGAAGTCTATAAATCATGTAATATAACATATTATACAAAACCATCACAATAAAATTAATGTGTTAAAGGAGCAGATGTAGATGTGCCAAAAGGGTTAAATTGATGATGTAAATGTAATATAGATGTATTTATTACATTGTTATGGTAATTGCATATTACATATGATTTCAAAATTTCACATCAAGACTGAATTACAAGCACATGTCTGTTAATGCTGCACTATTTTCCTATTTGCAGATTATGCATGAATGATGCCATATATTTTAATATGTCTGTGCACTAGCCTTTAAAATATTTGAGTTGCTTTTTTCATCAATATAACATGCAATATATTTCAGCACAAATGAGAAATACAACAAACTCTACAAATATGACAGCATCATCCACTTAATAAAGAATTACTACATTAACATTTCACAGTGAATTACTTTCTATTTCCTCTACTTTCTGTTTTCTAACGTTAGACCCAATGTCAGTGTCTAACTCAGTCAATGTCTTCCAGTCAGTCTGAGATAGCCAGACTAATGTTAGTCTGCAGACTAAACTATAGGATCCATCGGCTATAGATGGATTTATTGCTTAGTTCATCCACTGACTGGGAAATGACCTGAGGAACATCGTCCTGCAGACAGAAAACTGCTGGTTTTAGCAGCCAGATGCTGCACAGATAGGTTTACTGTGCGTCTCTGCGGGAGTGGAGAGTACCAATATGGCGGCCGATGGCTTCACCTAATTTGTCTATCAGCAATCCAGTGAATAAATAGAGATCAGTGGGTGGAACCAGGAGAGTTAGAGGCTCTGCTGCAAACCGTTAAAGGAGTCATTACCTGCTATTTTACTAATACAGTTCTAAATACACAAACTTTGTGAAAAAAGCCCTCATTAATGAGGTACCAGCCTAATGTTTATTTCTTTTCTTGAATCCGTACTCGCATGACGTTCAGTTGCAGCTTTCCCTATCTGCTTACGTCTGCATCGCATTGATGTGAACGACTGCAGAAGCCACGGAATGAGTCTCCTCTACTTTAAATTTATCATAAATTCATGATATTTTGTCCACTCAGAGACAGAATGAGGTCTTGTATTTTGGCATGACGCTAACTTTCTTTCAATGTACTTTGACAGCACTCTGATCCTTGTTTATCATCTGTTAGACCAGTTGATGTATTTTTTTCATTCTATTAGGTTTTATTATTTATACATCATGTGCGTTGTTATTCTGTTAGTCAGATTAGACAGAGTAGAAGGCCTTCCTTCACATTGTGGATGTCACTGTGTGTACGGAGGTCATCTAATCAGGACAGCCTTCGTGTCTTTAGAAGTACACAGGATATGGGCACATCTTGGAGCTGGTATGATAGAGGAGGGCTATCTGTAACCCTGAGACAGAGAGGCAACCTGCATGGAGTTCAAGACATGGATGGCGTGTCAGTTTCTGATATGGACAGCTAAGCATCCACATGATGCAACACAGACTCAGAAGGTATAAGAAGCAGGAGATGACCTTGTTCGGGGCTCAATCTTTGCGGGACGCTCACGGACGTGATTTTTGAGCCCACAGCTGTGCAAGCTCTAAGCGTTTTTCTCTGTCCTGTAACGACCTGATCTGGAATAAACTCTGTTAATTTTTTACTCCTGTTTTTAAAGTCCTTTTTATATGGTTTTACCCAGTTTGAGTTAAGAGTAGTAAATAACTTGCTCCCAGGAAAAGAACCGGTGAGGAGGCCCCCTGGGTGCTACAGCCTTTACTTCCAAGGGGACAAATCCTCCTCACTTTAACAATTCTATGATTGGATATTGTCCTGCAGCCTGGCAAAAATAAAAAAACCCTGCTCTTCAAGCCTTGTGCCTCATGAAGGAGGATAAATATGCGTCTGGCTGAATTCATGGAGATATAAAGTTAGGTTAGCCATGGTTTGTTTACCATTCTTTCTCTGTCTTTTATACAACACTGATCAACAAGCAGAAACACCTACTGACTGCCTGCAGGGGAGTCCCTCATCGGTGGAAATGGTCATATCAATGCGGATAAAGTCAGAATCCTTCCAGGATTGACGTCAAATGAGGAGGAAGACCAGAATGGAGCTTTGTAGAGAACGTACACTACTGGGCCTTTTCTGGTTTGTACAAAGACCCCAAATGCGGAAATAAATGACACTCTGGATTTTGCAGCAGTTTTTAACTGAAGGCGACACAAAAACACACAGTTTGGCCTAAAAAAACTAATTTCCTCCAGAAGGAATCTCTATAACGCTTCCCTCAAGTGATTCAGACCCCCCCCCCGTAACTGAAATTTATGCACTAGTTTTGCACGCCACGCATCACTTTACTTGGATTTATCACTTTACTTGGATTTAGTTTTTACATATGCATATAGATATACATATATATATATACAGAAGAGCTATATGTGTATATATATTTTATCTCTTTTTTATTTTTATCTTTATTATCTTGCGTAGTTGGATGTGTGTATATATATATATATATATATATATATATATATATATATAAATAAAACTGTAACTGTAGCGTGTAACAAAAGTAATTTTCCTCTGGGATTATTAAAGTATTTCTGATTCTGAGACACCCCCCCCCCAGCAAAAAAAAAAAATACAAAAAAATGCAAACTTTAAAACTTCTACAAAGATGGACCGAAGAGCATCATTTACATTTTCAATGTAATTTTTACTTTGCAATTTCAACAAATTACAAATATCCTCACATGAAAAAGTAAAATATAAATTAAGTTTTCATTAAAAATCGTCCTCCTAAATTAATAACAGTTTAATTAGAACAAAAAAAAAGATTTATCTATATATGCATGTAAAGAAAATAGCTTTTGGATTTTTAAAATATATTCCTATTTTGTTTCGCTATAAATTTAAACAAAGGACAGATTATTTTTATGCGGGCGATGAGAATTTATTTTTTTATTCATGTTTATATGTAATGACAATAATGGTGAATATATTCATGCTTTGTTTTGCTGCTTGATCCTGAAAGATCAGGGAAAACACAAAGATCTTTTTTTTTCACTGCAAGATTTTCTTTTTATGTTTAAAATATCTTGTGGGAGATATATTTTCTTCTTCTATTGGAGCCCTCATCAGTCAAGGGAATCTTCCTAACTTCCTAGCAGGGTTCTCAAAGGAAACATTTTACTTTGAGCTTCATTAAACGTGTTTTTCTCCAGGTAAGAACCTCCCCACCTTAACCAGGACGGTGGTGTGGATGTGGTCAGACGCCGCAGAGGACATGGCCTTCACAGAGATGGGGATGTTCCCGAGGACCTGAGGCCTGATGGGGATCAGAACGGTGGCCCCGCCCTCCCTCTCCACGTAGACGTGACGGACGCTGGCCATGGAGACGGCCTCGTTGTCCGGGAAGACGAATTCAAAGCTGTCGCTCTCTGCCACGATCACAGCGACCTGAAGAAGGAGACACGCTCGGATTAGGTTCAGCTAGACAAAGCTGAAGGGTGGGGTGATGAAGGAGACGGGTTTCTGGGTCAGCAGGACGTTCCAAAAGAGAACAGGAAGCTACGACCACAGGGAGCTTTGTGGGAAGCTCATTCAGAGCTAAAATCACCACCATCAGGCTTCCTGATGAGACGCTGAAACACAATACAGTGGAAGAAGAAAACACCTTTCTCTAGAGAGCGTCTTTCTCAAAACCTCCACCACGGTTAAAGATTCAGGCGGATTGCCGTGGTTACCAGGGGTGGATTAAGGAAATTTGGGGCCTTAGGCAAAGACAGGCATTCATAGAACAGACATCCATTATCTGTTCTAGGTTGTGTCCCTCTCTTCTTGTCCCTTTTCTTCTTGTTTTCCTCTCTATGTTTTGTACTCAGCTGACTTTTCATGCTGTCTCTAAAGGAATGAAAGATTTTTTCCAAGCACTAAGCTCACTTAGCTGATTGCTCCTTCCTGTGTTTCCAAAAAGGCCAAAGTAAATAACCCAGTCCTTCTTTTCACTGTAGACAAGCCATGATCTGCTTATCTGTTCTCCATTTTTCATTTGGATGAAATAATAGCTGCATGAATCATGACAGCAGACAAGATAGAGGAGAGCAGGAGGCGGGGTTACCAATCTACTTGCTCTGGAGAGCAGAGTTCGCTGCTTTTAGATGTTGTCTCCAAAGTCTCCAGTAGCAGAAAAAAGTCTCTAGATTTGGCGCTAGGAGCTTTTTAGAAATCAAAGTGCTAGAGGGGTCTGAAAAGTGGCTAAATATAGCGACTAAAGCGCTAAGTTGGCAACACTGCTCTTTGCATGGTTTGTTTTCAAATGGTTTGCTGCTGTCTGTTTGGACCTTTCTGAACATGTGCAGCAAATGGACTGATCCAATATGGTGGACGCTGAAGGGGTGGAAGGGTGGGGGATTATCAACAACATAATTAATGTGCACAAATAAGGAATAGTTGTATTAGCCATACATGTAAACAGAGTTCTATGGGTGTTAGGTTTATTCAATGATGATTATAAAGTTAATGTGTGCATATAAAACATTGAAGAAATAAGATGCTACATTCTGTCCCGTGATTCAGTCAGGAGGGGTAATTTTGTTTATTTCAGGGTCATTTCACTTTATGACCTGCCTCCAGCCAGTTGGTCATAAAGCACAGTCATGCTGTTTTATTACCTGCATCCAGCTAGATAATCATTGCAGGGTCTTCTATTCTTAGACCCACCCATCTGCTTGTGATCTGTTAATAAAAGACTCTGCTGTTCTGGTGGGGGGCAGAAAGGTGCTGAAATGTGAGCAGGCAGCCTTTCTCCTCCTGCAGGAAGCTGTGTTTGAAAATCCCTTGGTGTGTCAGATTCATTTTTTGTCCTATATGAACTCACAATTTTTTGAAGCTAACAATGGGGCCCCAAGTTCCTGGGGGCCCCATACAACTCTGTTTACATCTGAAATGGAGCCTGGTGAGTGACGAGCAGTGATTCGCACACCACAGGAGAGTTTCTATGAACTGAAAGTAACTTATGGTGACCTTATAAGGCCATATAAAAACCGGATCACTCCTCGACACTCATCAGGCTCCATTTCAGATTGACTCAGGTAAAACACCTGTAAATCAGAAACCGCAATCAGTTCAGATACAAATAATTGCACATGCAAAATTTCAGCTGGATCAAACAACTGGAAGTGTGTCAGTAGCATTACTTATTAAATGCCCCTCTTATATATATATTTTGAATTAGATTTGACGCTTGGAAATAACATTTAGATTTAGTTTTACATTTGATTTTTAAAATAAATATTTAGAATTAGTTATAAGTATATTCAGATATGCAATATTTAACACTTGGATTTAGATGTGTATACCAAATTTATATATAGAAACAGGATGTATAAACAGATGTACCATATAAAGTTGGATGTCTTTTTTTTAACATTTATATATTTGTGTTTTGCACCTAAATGCTAGATAAAAAAATTAAAAAAAACTCCAAATGTGGTAAAAGTGTAAAATGTAAGAGACATTTTTTGGTAAATATTTACATTTGGCCCCAAACTGGAGGCCAAATGGCCATTAACTGAGTGGATGATGATGCTGATGATGTCTGCAGATGTGGAGTCTCCCTCCAGTCTGGATTCTATGAAGGATCTTTCTTTTTGTCTAGATCTCCCAGAAGTTCTGCTGTGAAGGAAGAAGACTGACCTCCAGGTCCTCTTGGAGGTAGTTGAACAGAACCACCTCCAGCACCAGCTCCTCTCCCCGGGTAACGCAGGCAGGAAGGTTGAGGGACAGGAAGAAGTCCTGAAAAACCGTGAGCTGCGGGGAGACCACAAAGGAGATCAGAGGAGCAGAAAGCAGGCTCTGAAGATGGAGGATTTATCAAATGCAGCCTTTCAATGTGTCTGGATCCTCCAGGTCCAGATAAAAAGCCGGCCTTGTTTTCCTTCATCCTGTTCATTTAACCAGCTGATTAATCTGCAATGTGGAGCCAGAGATGCAGATGGTTGGAACAGATCTCTGTACAGGCCTTTTACCTTCTGGACCTGGATTATCCACCTGTACTGGGATCTACAGCATACCTCTGCTGGTTTCTCTGTGACTCCCAGACCCAGGTCCTGGGACATGACGAAGGCGGAGGCCGTCCAGGTGGAGATGCTGTCAGGAACCGTCAGCGGGATCTCTTCTCCAACTGAAGCTCTACAGAAAGACGTCCAGATGTGACCAAAAAGAATCTAAAAGGTTTCAGAAAACCTTCCATAACTTTAGAAGTTTTATCTGCTTCAACATGGATTAAAAGAACGGATCACTAGCTGGGTTCTGCAGAATTCAGCCGTGTGAAGCAGCTGTTCTGCTGCCAAAAGAATCTAAAACCTGTTCAGCTTCACAAGCTCTGATCGGAAAATCATTGTTTTTGCCTTCGGCACGGCTGAGGAGGTCTGAACAGGAAGACATCAGAAACCTAATAAGAACCTCCAGAACCATCTGTGATCTCTGGGCTGCTGCTGACTCTGTTTCTGTGTTTAATGAGATGAATGCTGCAGATCAGGGCGAAAAGATTCAACCTCCTGCTCTAATGGCGTCGATCTGAACCTAATGGTTCTGGAATAATACAAGAGAATACTGGGATCCATCACCCTGTGTTGACTTCCATCCAGACCCAGGTCTCCGGGAAGTTCTCACGCTTGTGCGGCTCTGGTTGTTCCTGGTGATGTTCTCCATCCACCTGGAGATAGTGAACCAGCTCCTCTTCTGCTGTCCAGGAGATGAAGGTTAGTAACAGCAGGGGAGGAAGAACATCCAACTGACAGAAATAATTTGGTTCTCAGCACGTCTCCAAACTCAAAAAAATAAAAAGAACCTGGGATGAAAAACAACAATTCGATTTTAATGGTTTGTGCAGAAGAAGGACTTTGACTTTAGTTCCTCTTTACTTCCATCATGATCAACAGTTTAGACCAGGGGTCTTCAACCTTTTTCAGACCAAGGACCCCAAACTGATGGCGATGGAGCGGGGACCCCCTAATTATATATATTGTATAAAATAGTGTTCTATCAAACTGGTCCTATAGTCACTCTATTACAGATGGAGTACTGTAACTAAAGTAATCCCTCCCTGGGATTATTACATATTTCTGATTCCTGGTTGATGGGACAGGTGTTGTGAATGAAACGGTGCCCAGCTTGAAAGAGCTCCTGTGTGTCTCTGAATGTGAGCATTGATGACTGAAAGACATCTTCTGCCTCCATTGATCTGTTTACTACAGTCTGTTGGATTCATGTTAATGTGGATTTAAAGACATTTTAATTAGTGGAAAAAATTGCAGGGAGGAATATAAAAAAAACTAATCAACCAAAGCTTTGCGACCCCCATGCAGTACCTCCGTGGACCCCCTGGGGGTCGCGGACCCCCTGTTGAAGACCTCTGGTTTAGACAATGAAGATGCAGAGAGAATTCTAGAGGAGGAAAGTAAAGGATGGAGCAAAAGGATGGAGGAGAGGATGGGGGACAAGATGGAAGAAGGATGGAGGAGAGGATGGAGGACAAGATGGAAGAAGGGATGGAGGACTTGTTGGAGGACAGGATGGAGGAAAGGATGGAGGAAAGGATGGAGGAAGGGATAGAGGACAAGATGGTAGAAGCGATGGAGGACAGGAAGGAGGAAAGGATGGAGGAAGGGGTGGAGGACAATTCCAGGATGGAGGAAAGGATGGAGGAAGGGATAGAGGACAAGATGGAAGAAGGATGGAGGACAGAATGGAGGAAAGGATGGAGGAAGGGGTGGAGGACAAGATGGAAGAAGGATGGAGGACAGGATGGAGGAAAGGATGGAGGAAGGGGTGGAGGACAATTCCAGGATGGAGGAAAGGATGGAGGAAGGGATAGAGGACAAGATGGAAGAAGGATGGAGGACAGAATGGAGGAAAGGATGGAGGAAGGGGTGGAGGACAAGATGGAAGAAGGATGGAGGACAGGATGGAGGAAAGGATGGAGGAAGGGGTGGAGGACAAGATGGAAGAAGGGATGGAGGACTTGTTGGAGGACAAGATGGAAGAAGGGATGGAGGACAGGATGGATGACAGGTTGGTGAAGAGGATGGAGGACAGT
Organism: Cyprinodon diabolis; assembly: GCA_030533445.1. Lineage (NCBI taxonomy): Eukaryota > Metazoa > Chordata > Actinopteri > Cyprinodontiformes > Cyprinodontidae > Cyprinodon > Cyprinodon diabolis. The sequence continues at coordinate 1,767,952 of CM060076.1, read as the reverse complement.
TTTAGGACCTTCTGTGGACCAGGTTTTTCTTTATTTGGTCGTAAATCTAATAAAACTGGACTTTAGGACCCGGGTTAAGTTCTTAAACTGGATCATCAGGTTGACTGCTTGAAAAAAACGACTTCAGACTCACTGAGCTGCAGCCATGTTGGGTTTGGTTCGTGTAAACTGGCATCAGTCATCACAGCAAGATCACACATCTGCAGAATCAAAGTTCACAGCCTGTTAGCTCCATGGTCCCTGCTGATGCAGGAAGTTACTGAAACTGGATCAGCCTGGAAACTCATCAGGTCGGGTTTCTGAGGAGGATCACCTGGAAAATGGAGTAGGGATCTCCCATTGTAATCTCTTCTCTGAGGGTGTGGCTCATGGGAGCGTCATGGTTCAACTCCTTCAGCACCTGTAAAACAAAACCTGACTCAGATGGACTACAGCTGAACCATTTAGACCCAGTTTCACTCAGATTTCACAGGTTAAAATGTTACAGTAGACAGGTCTCTGGAGGATTCTGGGATTCACAGACCGCAGGATGGCGTGTGAAGAACAACTCAGATGGTATGACTGAGTACTGGGAGGACCGAGAACTGGGAGGACCGAGAACTGGGAGGACCGAGAACTGGGAGGACCGAGAACTGGGAGGACCTCACCGCTACACAAAAAACTAAACATACAGATGATAAATGTCCTGTACTTATATAGTGCTTATTTAGCTCAGAGGACTTAAGCGAAGTGCTTTACTCTACATTCACTCATTAACTCACACACTGATGGTGCTGAGCTAGCTGACCTGCTGCTCACTGACAGAAGACTGACGCCACCAGTCCCTCTGACCACCATCATTACGCAATGCAGCTGAAGTGTCTAGCCCAAGGACACAATGAAACGGAAAGTAGGAGCCGAACCCTCAACCCTCCCATTGCAGGAAAACTCCCACACCCGAAGCCACTGGATGGAAGGCTGGATGGATGGATGGATGGATGGATGGATGGATGATGGATGGATGGATGGATGGATGGATGGATGGATGGATGATGGATGGATGGATGGATGGATGGATGGATGGATGGATGGATGGATGATGGATGGATGGATGGATGGATGGATGATGGATGGATGGATGGATGATGGATGGATGGATGGATGATGGATGGATGGATGGATGATGGATGGATGGATGGATGGATGGATGGATGGATGGATGGATGGATGGATGCTGTGACAGAGCTGGTTGCTTCTGACCGTCTCCATGGTGATGTCGTTGTGGCATCCTGCCCAGCGCATTGCCTTGTCAACCACCAGGATTCCGACCAATGAGTCGGGTTCTGCCACCGACACCTGCAGGGCGACGTCATCAGCAGGCTGCAGCTTTTCACTGCTCCACCTCAGAGACACCTGCAGAGACAGTCTGACCCATCAATCACTGATCAATACAGAAACACCATGCTGCATCATGGGAGGAGGAGGAGGAGGAGGCTGGTCAGTGAGTCACCTTGTTCTGTAGAAAGTGGGCGATGGGCAGGTGGATCACATCATTGATGACCTCTCCACTCAGATGAACACAGTAAACAATGATCTTAGCCATGGGAGCCCAGGAGACCTCAGGGACCAGAGTTAGATAACCTGAGCTTCTCCCAGCAGAAACCACCTGACCTCTGGATGTCACCTGGAAACACAAAGATCAATGAGATCTCAGGTGAGGAAGCTGTTTCGGAGCAATAGGTCAGCAATCTGCTGATCTAAGAGATTTTACCTACCAAATATTGAACATCAGTGAGTGGAAAGTTGCTCTCAATCTTCAGCCGAAGGCTTGAACCAACCTGGAGAAGGTGGAGAAGGTGCTGTTACAAAAAACCTGGTTGAGTGGATCAACTAATGTCTGCTTAGCCGTCTTTCTTGGCCAGAAAGATCTATGGAGCTAGTTTGCCATAACAGAGAAAAGTGCATCTGGGTTTCTGTTGTGTCTGTGCTCAAACTCTCAGTCAGAATTCCCTTCCTGCTGATCCTGGTTCTGGTTCTGCTGGAGGTGCTTCCCGTTAAAGGAGTCTTTCCTCTCTACTATTGCTACATTCATCCACCCAAGATTGCGGCGCCGTAAAGGCAGCGGCTGCATCAGATCTTTGACAATATTCCAAATGTGTTGCTTAGCACGCTACAAACTATGTATCAATCCTGTATCTATGATGCTGCAACTACTCTCAACTGTTTAAAGAGCTTCAGAGTGTTTTGAGCACAGAGAGAGCGTTCTGAGCAGCTGTCTCACTGTGGTGTGGAGGCTGCAGCGCCTCAGACTGGAAGAAGGTGAGAACAGCAGAGAGGATCATGGGGGCTCCTCTTCCCTACATTAAAGACATTTCATCCCAGCGCTGCGATTGCACCATATTTATTTATATACACTGCACTGAATCTCAACGCCTTTTGCACCATGTCTTTAAACTGGTTTTCCTTTTCTCCTACACTGTTTACATTCTGATCAATGCTGCACTTTATAAATGGAAAAGTTGGAAAAGCGGATGGATGGATGGATGGATGGATGGATGGACGGATGGATGGATGGATGGATGGATGATGGATGGATGGATGCATGGATGGATGATGGATGGATGATGGATGGACATATGGATGACAGATGGATGATGGATGGATGATGGATGGATGGATGACAGATGGATGATGGATGGATGATGGATGGATGGATGATGGATGGATGGATGGATGGGTGGATGGATGGATGGATGATGGATGGATGGATGGATGGATGATGGATGGATGGATGGATGGATGGATGGATGGATGATGGATGGATGGATGGATGATGGATGGATGGATGATGGATGGATGATGGATGGATGGATGATGGATGGATGATGGATGGATGGATGGATGGTGGATTGGATGGATGGATGATGGATGGATGATGGATGGATGGATGGATGGATGGTGGATTGGATGGAT
>CM060076.1:1655000-1762500 GCA_030533445.1 Cyprinodon diabolis | reverse complement strand
ACCGTATCTACTCCAAGTCAGTGACTCTACCGTATGTACTCCAAGTCAGTGACTCTACCGTATCTACTCCAAGTCAATGCAATCTGGAAAGGCTTCCTTAGATAGAAACGTTTTGACAGATCTGTCTGAATGATTTGACCGGAATAGGTTTGTGAAGTGGTTTAAGGTGTCATGAATTGTAAATAAGGTTTGTATGAATAAATAGTTTAAACTGAATCCAGGGTTTTGGTTCCATTGTTGTAACTTCTGCTCGTTTTCTCACTTCTTCCCTTAAGTTTTCAGGAAGTCAATCCTTCTTGGTATCTCTGAATATAAGACCAGCCCAAACATCCAGTTTTTTTCTCTAAACTCAACCTTTGTAACGTTCAAATCTCTGAAGCAGAACTAAAACACTCAAAGATTCTGTATATAATTTATTAGTGAGCCTGTAATTGGTCTATGGAGTCAGAAAGGGGTCAAAATGTTTGCAAAAGTTTAAATAGTAGTTGAAACTGACAAAGTAAAAGTTTGTATTTAATGTCAAATCTTTAAATTATAATGTGAGAAACTATAAAAGAAAACATAAAATAATAAGATTTGAATCTAAATTCATTTTAGAATTTCAATTACACTTTTTCTTTCATTTCTTAATTTCAGTTTTATATTTTCAAATTCAAATCCATTTCTTCTTGTTTCTTTCTTTTTTTTTCCTTTAGTTTCAAATTTCTTTTTCAGTTTGCAATCTTTTTTACCTTCTGATTTTGACCCCAATAATATGGGAGTGGGCGGGGAAACGTGATTGACAGATTGCTGCAGCGCTGGAGACTTAGACATTAGACAACTTTTATTGTCATTTTGTATACACATAGTATAGTGTATACAAAACTCAATTTAGTTTTCTTACAGCTTTCAGACAGTAAATAAGCCCCAGCTTAGTTCTTTTTATGTTTTATTATTTTATGTTTGCTTTTTTAGTTTCTCAGATTATAAGAAAAAAAATTGACATTCAATATCAACAGTTTTAACTAAGATTTAAAAGTTTACAAAAATTGTGATCCCTTTCTGACTCCATACAATTCTCTGTTGAATAATAACTTGAATGGGTTGAAAGCTGATATTGGTGATAAGAATGAGAATAAACTGTTCTCTGGTGTCAAAGCTCTGACATGTAATACTACCACTGGCCTAGTTCTCAATAAAAAGCTGTTTCCAAAGCACACATAGTGAAATCTCACCTGACTTTGGACTATGAGAGCTACATGTGGTTATCTTAGAAGACGTCCTCGCCGATATGTCCCTGGGAGGTCCCTAAGGGCCCATTAAAAGGACCTTTTTAAAATGTTTATTTTGATTTCTGGGATTCATTTCAGCTTTTTGTGTGAGTCCCTCCTGAATAACCTGAAACCCTAACCAACCCTAACTACCCACTCCTGGTTTTAAACTGTGGTTGCTTTCCAACACCTGTTCTCTGCAGGGTTGGATGAAGATCCTCCTCCCCTGATCTTACATACTGAGGGGCCCCTGATGGAGTGGAGCAAAATGTTTACCTCTGCAGGTCTGTTGGCTTTATGAATACGGAGGTAGGAATGACTCGGGGAGGTGTAGCTTGTGTCGATGAAAAGATCCTTGTAACAATCCTCTAAAGAAACCTGAAAACATCAGAAAGATTATTTAAGAGAGACGACATTTTCTAAATAATTTCAATTCAATTCAGTTTATCCATATAGCGCCAATTCACAACAATTCAGGTGCCAACTCTTAAGACACAGTTCAACCAGATCATATATATATATATATATATATATATATATATATATATATATATATATATATATATATATATATATATATATATATATATATATATATATATATATATATATATATATATATATATATATATATATATATATATATATATATATATATATATATATATATATATATATATATATATATATATATATATATATATATATATATATACACACTATATTGCCAAAAGTATTTGCTCACCTGCCTTGACTCACATATGAGCTTAAGTGACATCCCGTTCCTAATCCATAGGGTTCAATATGACGTCGGTCCACCCTTTGCAGCTAGAACAGCTTCAACTCTTCTGGGAAGGCTGTCCACAAGGTTTAGGAGTGTGTTTATGGGAATTTTTGACCATTCTTCCAGAAGCGCATTTGTGAGGTCGCACACTGATGTTGGACGAGAAGGCCTGGCTCTCAGTCTCCGCTCTAATTCATCCCAAAGGTGTTCTATCGGGTTGAGGTCAGGACTCTGTGCAGGCCAGTCAAGTTCATCCACACCAGACTCTGTCATCCATGTCTTTATGGACCTTGCTTTGTGCACTGGTGCACAGTCATGTTGGAAGAGGAAGGGGCCAGCTCCAAACTGTTCCCACAAAGTTGGGAGCATGGAATTGTCCAAAATGTCTTGGTATGCTGAAGCATTCAGAGTTCCTTTCACTGGAACTAAGGGGCCAAGCCCAGCTCCTGAAAAACAACCCCACACCATAATCCCCCCTCCATCAAACTTTACACTTGGCACAATGCAGTCAGACAAGTACCGTTCTCCTGGCAACCGCCAAACCCAGACCCGTCCATCAGATTGCCAGATGGAGAAGCGCGATTCGTCACTCCAGAGAACGCGTCTCCACTGCTCTAGAGTCCAGTGGCGGCGTGCTTTACACCACCGCATCCGACGCTTTGCATTGCACTTGGTTATGTATGGCTTGGATGCAGCTGCTCGACCATGGAAACCCATTCCATGAAGCTCTCTGCGCACTGTTCTTGAGCTAATCTGAAGGCCACATGAAGTTTGGAGGTCTGTAGTGATTGACTCTGCAGAAAGTTGGCGACCTCTTCGCACTATGCGCTTCAGCATCCGCTGACCCCGCTCCGTCAGTTTACGTGGCCTACCACTTCGTGGCTGAGTTGCTGTCGTTCCCAAACACTTCCATTTTCTTATAATACAGCTGACAGTTGACTGTGGAATATTTAGGAGCGAGGAAATTTCACGACTGGATTTGTTGCACAGGTGGCATCCTATCACAGTTCCACGCTGGAATTCACTGAGCTCCTGAGAGCGACCCATTCTTTCACAAATGTTTGTAAAAACAGTCTGCATGCCTAGGTGCTTGAATTTATACACCTGTGGCCATGGAAGTGATTGGAACACCTGATTCCAATAATTTGGATGGGTGAGCAAATACTTTTGGCAATATAGTGTATATATATATATATATATATATATATATATATATATATATATATATATATATATATATATATATATATATATATATATATATATACTTTTTTTTCAATGCAAAATATCAGTGTGTCCACCTCTGACAGCTCTTTTTTTTTTTTTTTATATATTACCATCATTATACCGGTTTATTGTAATTGCAAAGGGTGAAGAGGCGAGGTCTTCTGTTCCCCTGTAAAGCAGTTGGGGTTGACCATCTATCCATCCATCCATCATCCAGACCTCGCCTCTTCACCCAGGCCAACTATTCCCTCTAACGACCCCCCTTTCAGAGACATGAACAGGTATGGGGCATTGCAGGCTAACAAAGAAGCCAAACGACCCCCATTCCAAAGGGGGGGACCCGTTCATCTGTTTCTATTTGCATGTTTTCTAAACTAAAACCAGGCTTTGTTGGGCTGCTGGATAAAACCTGGAACTAAACGCTATTTCTGACATTTTGAATTGAAAAAGCTTCCTTTTTTCCTTTTTGCTCAAATTAAGTGAATTTTTTTCTTGACTTGATGAGGTAAGTGAGACACTTTGCCAATGGAACAAGACAATTTACATTTAAAATAAGAAAAAAAAACAATTGCTTTGTCTTATTTCAAGTGCATATTATCTAATTATCTTATTTTAGGAGTAAAAATACTGATTCCATTGGCAGATCATCTTATTTACCTGCTCAAATTAAGGGTAAATACACTTAATTTAACACATTTTTTACTTATTTCTAGATGTTTTTTGCAGTGAGGATAAACGTGTTAACAATGGAAAAAAATTCAAATCTAGATAAGTAATTTTTTTCTTAAAATAAGTGCATTTGTTGTTGGATTGTGCAGATAAGAGAGACATTTTGCCAATGGAACAAGACAATTTACACTTAAAATAAGAAAACACAAAAGCACTTATTTCAAGTGCATATTATCTATCTTAAAAATACTAATTCCAATAGCAAACTATCTCATTTACCTGCTCAAATTAATGGTAAATACACTTCATTTAGAAATTTGTACATATTTCTAGTGAACTTACTGCAATAGTGAGATATTGTGTGTCATTCAGGACTTGGATGTTCAGAGGAAGGACTCCGTCTGCTGGCAAAGGGAACTCCATGTCCTTCATATCATCCTTCTCTTTCTGTTTTTGCATCACCGAAACTTTGACCATCTTCTCCTGATCCTTCGCCGTCAGTGGATCACCATTATAGGAAGATATTTTCAGCTAAAAACAGAAATAAAAGGTGTTTATGAGCTGGGCAGACCAAGAGGAAGACGAAATGGTTAATTTCTTACCCTGCCGTTGAAGTTTAAAGATGGTCTCAGGACTTTAGGAAAGTCTTCAAAACTAATGTGGTATCTCTCTGTTGCCAAAGCGACCGTCGCTGTGTTGTTATACGTGAGACCTGAAAGAGGACATAAAATGAGCGTACACACTAAACTGGGCCTGAAAACTGCGCTTCCACACAAAGATTTTGGTTCATAAAAAAAAGGAAAAGTCGCTCATATTCAGAATCCAAACTTCTGAAAATACTTTAAATCTCAAATGATTCCATCCTGTTCTATAAATGATCAGTGTTTTAATTCAGAGTAATTTTCATGTGAATGTGCTTTACTGGAGGCATCCATGTTTGTCAAAGAACACTACTGCCACCTACTGGTTAGTGACATTGTCACGGTGCGGTATCGGCTGTTGATCAAGTCCCAGTGCTGTATCTGGTGTTTGTCACAACGCGCTATTATCCAAGTCATCTTGAAAACATTCTTCTTCCAAATGTTGGCTACATATTACGGGTTTTTTCTCTGGCCAGAAGTTCGATGGCAAATCCTCCCTCTTCAAGTTGGCGATCCAACGACCAACCCATCCGTGGAGGATCAGGAATCAGAAAGGTGGAATAACTCTTTTTTTCACTTTTACCCGATGTATTCCAGCATCCAGCTGCCATGCACGTGGGCATTGTCAGTTTCACTATAGCTCTGGTGAATTTCAATGGTGAAGTCCTCTGGAAATCTTCAATAATTGTTGTTGATTGCAGATGTGTCTAGTAGTTCCCATTGATTTAGCTTGTAAAGCGGGGAGAATGGCGCTAGGCTTACCGCACCGTGACGTCACTGCTGGGAGATGGCAGGAGGGAGGGGCTACTATATTTGGGCAAAAATGGCCGCTCCCAGACTCAGAGATCGCAACAAAAATTATTTTAATTTTTTTTATTGATTAACGACAATCTCATTAAATCACATATTTTAGTTTTAGGTTTAGTTTTCTCCTATCCATCCGCACAGGTCTGCTTAATTCAGAAAGAGGAGAAGTTGGCGACACAGATGGTGTCTGAGATGTAGAACTGAAGCCAGATTACATTATAATTCTTCTCAGAAAATTTATCTAACTTTATATGAAACTTAATGACTATATTGGATCAGAAACCACAGTGTGATAAATGCTGGCGGTCCTGAGACCTGTTAGTCAAATACGAAAACAAGCTTCATAAGCACACTGGAAAAACGGTCTAGAAATAAGTAAAAATGTCTTAAATTAAGTGCATATACCTTTAATCTGAGTAGGTAAAGGGGATAGTTTGCCAATGGAATTAGTATTTTTACTCTTAAAATAAGATAATTAGAAAATATGCACTTAAAATAAGACAATGCAGTTGTGTTTTCTTATTTGAAGTCTAAATTTTCTTGTTCCATTGGCACAATGTACACTATATTGCCAAAAGTATTTGCTCACCTGCCTTGACTCACATATGAGCTTAAGTGACATCCCGTTCCTAATCCATAGGGTTCAATATGACGTCGGTCCACCCTTTGCAGCTAGAACAGCTTCAACTCTTCTGGGAAGGCTGTCCACAAGGTTTAGGAGTGTGTTTATGGGAATTTTTGACCATTCTTCCAGAAGCGCATTTGTGAGGTCGCACACTGATGTTGGACGAGAAGGCCTGGCTCTCAGTCTCCGCTCTAATTCATCCCAAAGGTGTTCTATCGGGTTGAGGTCAGGACTCTGTGCAGGCCAGTCAAGTTCATCCACACCAGACTCTGTCATCCATGTCTTTATGGACCTTGCTTTGTGCACTGGTGCACAGTCATGTTGGAAGAGGAAGGGGCCAGCTCCAAACTGTTCCCACAAAGTTGGGAGCATGGAATTGTCCAAAATGTCTTGGTATGCTGAAGCATTCAGAGTTCCTTTCACTGGAACTAAGGGGCCAAGCCCAGCTCCTGAAAAACAACCCCACACCATAATCCCCCCTCCATCAAACTTTACACTTGGCACAATGCAGTCAGACAAGTACCGTTCTCCTGGCAACCGCCAAACCCAGACCCGTCCATCAGATTGCCAGATGGAGAAGCGCGATTCGTCACTCCAGAGAACGCGTCTCCACTGCTCTAGAGTCCAGTGGCGGCGTGCTTTACACCACCGCATCCGACGCTTTGCATTGCACTTGGTTATGTATGGCTTGGATGCAGCTGCTCGACCATGGAAACCCATTCCATGAAGCTCTCTGCGCACTGTTCTTGAGCTAATCTGAAGGCCACATGAAGTTTGGAGGTCTGTAGTGATTGACTCTGCAGAAAGTTGGCGACCTCTTCGCACTATGCGCTTCAGCATCCGCTGACCCCGCTCCGTCAGTTTACGTGGCCTACCACTTCGTGGCTGAGTTGCTGTCGTTCCCAAACACTTCCATTTTCTTATAATACAGCTGACAGTTGACTGTGGAATATTTAGGAGCGAGGAAATTTCACGACTGGATTTGTTGCACAGGTGGCATCCTATCACAGTTCCACGCTGGAATTCACTGAGCTCCTGAGAGCGACCCATTCTTTCACAAATGTTTGTAAAAACAGTCTGCATGCCTAGGTGCTTGAATTTATACACCTGTGGCCATGGAAGTGATTGGAACACCTGATTCCAATAATTTGGATGGGTGAGCAAATACTTTTGGCAATATAGTGTATCTTTTATCTCCACAATCGAGGAACAAATGCACCTGACTTATCTAGATTTTGATTTTTTTCTGGTTCAGCTTAAATCCTAAAGTCTACACAGATTTAAACCTTTCCTCACCATCATAATTCTCTCCCTGTTGATCACTGAGGTGAGTCATAGAATATATATGTGTTGGAGTTATTATGATTTCTGTTGTTTTTATCATTTTATTAATTTATATCTTTTATATTGCTTTTAATCATTTGTTTTTTCTATGATACTTTCATCAGTGGAAACATCGATGCAGGTCATAAGACGGTCAAATGTTTGGCGAAAATGCTTTCATGTTTTTCATTTGACAAACACCGAAGTTAAAGTTTATGACCCCCGAGACCTTTTTTAAAAGCGTATACTGAAACCAGACATGTTCCCTATCTTAAAAGCTCATGCTATGTCTAAGAGATTGCGTAATCGAAACTAACGACTGCTCAATAAAAAAGCCTGCAAGCGTGGAGCAAGACGAAGATGCACAGAGAGATCCCAAAGCTCTGTGTATTTACCCTTTGCAAAGCACGGTCAGGAAAAATCTTACACTGTCTTTGTTTTATTCCTTATAGGTTAAAGTTGGGGAAACTTAACAACCCTAACATTATGAATATCACTATATGTGAGGAATTCACACTGATTACTGTAAATGTTCTTAAAGTCATAGGGAAGTCATATTTAAATGTCATTCTGGCTTAAAAATGTATATAAATGTATTCTTTATCAGACGATATCGTCCCAAAAAAAATTTCTATTTTTTTTTAAAATCCTGTTGTAAAATCTGTTTTTTCGTTATGTTATACAGGCCATGTAACCATGACGATGCAGATGACACCCAGCTGTACATTAGCATGTCATCAGGTTGACTATGAACCCATTTCATTCTCTTTAATTGATTGTTGTGCTTTTATGCCTGTGTAACTTTTTTCTCTTTTGTCTTGCCACTGTAATGTTCTCTATAACTTGCCTTGCCCTGCCTATAAATGAGACCAAAACATGTTCTAACTGCTTCTATGTTCAAACGGACTTACCTGTCAGGTTTTCGGTCACAGACACCTGGATGGTCAGGTAGACCCGGCTTTCTTCATAGAATATCATCATCACCCACTCCCAGTCTAGAGGAAAGTCGACAGCATCAAACATGAACTTTTCGGACCCATGGATCTGGAAAAACAAGGTAAATTTAGGAAAAAATGTAATATTTAATCAAAACGATTTAGACCAGGATGGACTCTTTATTTCCTGACCTCCCCCTCCTTGCTGTGACTATAAACGTTGCCATGGGAGTGAAGACTGACTGTGATGTTCATGTGTCCGTGGACGGGTTTGCCATACCAGTACCTGAGGACCAAAATAGAACTCATGAGCCCAGGGCTGGTGAGGTTAAAACCACGAAAAAAAAGTCCCACCTGGCCGAGACGAAGCCTTTCAGATTGTCCTCCCAAAGGATCACATCCGGAGCTTTGATCACTACCTCAAACTTTGGCAGAACTGGAACCAAGCAGACACAGGGTTAGCGGATCAGAGGGACTGGTTGTCCTACAGGGACATGCCTGGTTAAACGTGAGGGGGACCAAACTCACCATAATGATCCACGCTGAAAGACTTCTCCGTGGAAACGCCCTTAAAGAAAACAGAGATGACCTCTTTATTCCCACCATCTACAGCAAGACAACCATTACGTTCATTACTGGTTTAAAAACTGGTTTAGTCTCCAAGGCCCTGGTTCTGTTCAGTCCTTCTGATCCGACTCTGATACAAATCCTGAACAGGACAGAGGATGAAGCCAGACTAGCAGAACCTTCTCCTGCCCTCCAGGCCACCAGAGGGCGACATCCCACTAAGCACTGGTTTGTTTTTTCCTTCGTTTTTTATTGTCATTACACTGTCACAAGTACAGAGCAACAAAATAAACTCTCTGCATTTAACCCATTGAGGAGCAGTGGGCTGCCATTGTGCGGCACCCGGGGAGCAGTGTGGGGTTAAGGGACCCAGAGTGGCAGTCTGTGGGAGTGGGGCTTTGAACTCAGAACCTCTGGATTCCAAGCACAATACCCTAACAACTAGGCCGCCACTCCCTCCCTGTTCTGGTAACTGACCCCTAAACAGAACCCATCAGAACTTTCCCCCCCCTCCAGGTGGTGGAGTGGTTTCAGTGCCAGAGGCCATGTCCTTGGGGGCTTTAAAACCCCTGGTGGGGTCTCCCAAGGCAGAAAGGCTCCTAGTAACAGGTCAGACAAAGAGCGGAACCATGAGGGACTGGGCAGCAGTCAGAGGCTTTGGCCTTGGCAACCCGATCTGTGGATCTGTAAAGTGGCTCTGGGGATGTGCAATGTCCCCTCGCTGGTGGGGAAGCAGCCTGAGCTGTTGCGGGAAGTGGTACAGGGGGGTAACAAGGGGCGATCCGCCTCCAACGACCACCTCCAAATCAGGAATCGTAGGGTCAGGAGGAAATCAAAGATGTTTGGTCGTGGGCTAATTGCTTAGTGGGCAAACAAGGATCCTTTTTGTTCTTCTTCCATGGTGGGGGTGCGAGTGAAATTGAGTAGGCCTGGGTGGCCTGCCGGTGCTGGGGCTGTCACATCTGCTCTCCCCAAAGGGTGGTGGAGGGAGGGGCGAATAGCGAATTCAGTGGAGGTAGTGGCTGGGTGAATTTTTTGGGGTAGGTGGGTGGTTGTTTGGAGAGGGGGGTCTGGGGTCTGGTTGGGTGGCCTGTGTGGGGCATGTGGGCCCCGTCCCCGGTGGGAGGTTGGTGGGAGTTTTAGCCTCGTTATGAATAAATCTGGAAGTAAAGATGGAGACCGTCCCTCCATTAGGAGACCTAGGGTGAGACCTACCTTCACGGTAGCAATGATGCTCCACTCCCCTAGAGGAGGGTTCTCAGACAGCTGGAACTCCGTGGACACCACACCGAGGACGGCAACCTCGTCCAACCACTGTCTGACCAGGTTTCCTCTGGGATCCTGGATCAAAGGACAAAAATCTCAGAATCCACGACGTTCCTCGATAAAAAAATTTACATTTTTGTAGTTAGGAAGCTGAGAAAGAGGCATTTCTTGCAAGGAAAAAGTAACTACTAACACATACACTCCCCACAGGGGAACCAACCCACCCCCTGCATAAAGAACTTTCTCACACTTGAATATACTGTATGGAAGAAAGCAACCTGAGTTCATCAAGTTCATTTGAGGTCAGGTTAATATATCTTTCACTGATCTCATAACAGTAGTCTTCCCCTTCATGCCATGAAGGAAGCTGTTTGAACTCATTCTCATCCCTCATGACCTTCGTTTTGATCCTGTGAGACTAAGAACAGACAAACCTCAACATTTTTTACTGAACACACCATTTTTTCTCCTCAACCATCCTGGAGAGAAATATCAGCTGTGCTGCTGCCATCAACACCTTTGTTTCTAGATGTTGGAGCTTGGCCTGTTTTCCAGTGTAGTCCTGTTTCTCTGACTGTGACTAACTGGATGTGCTCTCTTTATTCCTCTGACATGGGAGCTGGCTCGGAGCTCGTCTGCCTGGCTGTGTGTTTCCGTCTGTGGAGCTGGTTGACAGTTGCCTTTTGTATCTATGCTTCTTTTTCTATGTCTGCTTCTGTCTCCTTGAACCCCAGTGGGCCTCAGCAGATGGCCGCTCACACTGAGCCTGGTTCTGCTGGAGGTTTCTTCCTGTTCAAAGGGAGTTTTTCCTCTCCACTGTCGCTACAAGCATGCTTAGTGTGAGGGATTGCTGAAGAGTCAATGAGTCGATGCAATCAGCTGGTTTTCCTTAGATAGAAAACTTTGAATCAATCTGACTGGATGATCTGGTGAACTGGAAAGTCACCTGAGATGACATGATGTGAATTGGAACTATAGAAATAAACTGAATTAAACATGTTGAGCTTTTTCAACCAGAAGCTTTGATTGGTTTCATCCTTAGTATTCCCACAGAGGAGAACATCTATGAAATGACAGAAAACCATGGGCCGTTCCGGGACATTCTCCATCCAATCTGAGCTTTAATGTTCTACAAAGAAGAACGGAGAACTCTAGGCTTTTTTTTACAGTTCTGAAGCTTTAGGGGTGTGAATGCTTTTCAGGGAATTCTGTTCTCAGTTAAACTAAAGCATTGGTTCTAATAGGTTCCGGTGGTTCTGGTCTTCAGACCGATCCCTGATCCGGATGGGTTCTAATGAAAGGTTCTCACCCGGATCAGGATGTCTGCTGAGCCGACACAGGGCTTCCCGTCAGGCAGAACCGACACGGCTCTGATCTTCACCGCCTGACCCGGCCGGTAGGATCGTTTGTCGGTCTGGATGAAGGTGGACACGCCTCCAGGCTGGACCTGCAGCTGCGTGGAGTTGGAGAAGATCTGGACCGAACCTCTGTGGCCTTTGACCTTTAGGGTGTAGGAGCTTCTGGCACCAGATTCGGCTTCTTTGATCTGCCAACGGAAACAGAACCAGATCAACGAGCGATCCGAACATTAGAAAGGGAGATCAGCTGAGCTTCCCTGATCCAGGTCAGAACCAGAGAAACGTTTGGTGCTTACAGCAGGCAGAGTCAGCTGAGCTGTGGTTCCTGCAGAGAAGACGAGATGTTAAAAGTTCTGATGAGGAAGTTCTGATCGGACCCAAACTGTTAGCGGACCCCGGACCCACCTCCTTTAACGACGGTGGAGTTCTTGGACAGAACTCCTCCTCGTTCCTGGTAGATCTCAGCAGAGACGGTGACGGAGGAGGAGCCCAGAACGGTGACCGCCACTGAGGTGGGGAGTCCGGTTCTGAGAGCCGTGGGAGTCAGCAGCAGGTAAGAAGGCTCCGATTTAGGCTGGATCCAGTCCCATCCGGAATCAGGCCTGGAAAACCAACGGAAAAAAAGGAGGACAGGATCTGAACTCAGGCTCCAGTTTCTGTTCACACGACTGAACAACCAGTTCATGTGAGCAACCAGAACCAAACCAGAACCATCATTTAGAACACGGGTCCAAATGCACCGTATGACCTTTTGAAAAACAACAAGGTATGAATTAAAACAACAGAAACTCATGTTTGAGGGAAAAAATTAAATGATCCAAAATGTGAAATTAAAAGAATGTCATCTTAAAAAGCAGAAATGAATCGATCAATCGCTGATTTCTTGTAAAAAGAAAAATGTTATTAACATTTGTAACAGTTAAGTCATTAAAATAAATCTTATTCATTAAAAGGATTATTTATAAAGCACGATTTAAAAATGAACTGGTCATAGTTTTTTAATAGTATTTTAACCATTTTTTAAAAAACAGATTATTAAAATTCACATTTAATTTTTAGGCATTTTTTTAAAGAGTTATAAATTGTAATAAATACAAAAGCTTTAAAGAAAACTGATTAGTCCAGCATAAATATTTAATCAATAAAAAGTTTTCTATTTCAGCTTTTAAACCCTTAAAGAAGTGAAAAGAGAAAAGACGATTTTTCAGCATAAATTCCTGTAGATAAGATGAATTGAAGGTCCTCTGTCAGCTCCAGGTGAGCTTACCTGTGAGGTTCTGTGAGGTTCTCTGCAGCAGTCAGGACCAAGAAGAGGAAGACTCCCTTCAGCTGGAGGCGATCCATCATCAGGGCAGCAGGTTGCTTCTGGGAGCAGCAGGCGTCAGGAGCTGCCTTCATACCTGCAGAAAGAGACCACGCCCCCTTCCAGCTGTGCCACCTGAGCAGGCGTCACCTGCAGCCTGCTGCTCTCATTCACAGCTTTGCTTTAAAATTAGCTGCAAAAATAAGCTTTGATGCGATTATTGCATTTAATCATGTATCGTTTTTCATTTATTTTCATTTTTTCTACATCGGCTGTTTTGCGTGATTCAGTTATTCGTTCTTAACACGTTTTTATTGTGCAGTGATTCATTTGATCCTCTGCCTTTATTGTTTTTGCGTTCAGCTATGGAGTGAATTTTGTTTCGATATTGTTTCAGCAAAGAACCATTTTGTAAATTGAATTTTTTTAAAAGGTGCAACCCAGAAATTAAACTTTGAAAAAATGTTTTCATAATTTTTTAATAATTATCTTTTTCTCATTTTATTCTATTTTTTACAAATTTTGCTTTTGAATTTGCTTTTATATTTTCCACTTTTTCTGTTTTTCAAACTGAGTTTTACAAATTGCATTCTTTGCAGATTACATTTTAGAAATCACATTCTCATCACTTCTAGCCCAGTAAAAATGGCCGCTCTGAGCCATCAAAACGTCCAGCAGTCGAATCCAGATGTGGTTTTGCCCTTCACTCTAAAAGAAAGAATGCATGTTTTAGCGGTTTAACACAATTTAGAAAGAGTACTTTTGGTAAAACTCAATCTGAAAAAGAGAACAAAAAAAGGAAAATATAAAATCTGAAAAAATAAAACGGGAAAGAATAAAATCTTTAAGCATTTTCCTGCATAGATAAAATTTGAAAAACTATGAGAAGTAAAATAGATTTTTTTTTTTTAAACAGCAAAGTTTATCTGAAAGTTTATTTTTATTAAAAATGTTTTACAGTGTCTCCTCTCTGGATTGCATTTTTTAAATTTCAGTTTAAGATATATTATTTTACAACAATATTGGAACAAAATTCACTCCAAATTTTTTCTTATAATTTTCCTTTTAATGCATGGATGTAATCATTGACTTACTATTGACTGATTTACTGGTTCAACACCCTGTTTTTTTAAGTTAGAGTCAACATAAATATGATGAGATATTGATGTTGGCACAGGAGAGTAATCCTTTTCTTGGAATTATTAGTTATGGTTATGTTTAGTTGTTCTTTTTGCCTTTCATAATGATGTAGGGCAGAGTTAAAATCTCAAAGTTTTGACTTTCAGGAAGCTCTCTAGTGTTGCTGTCAATAGAAAAATGTTGACCAAAAAAATCAAGCAGCTGGGATGTTTAACCCATCAGGTGGTTGATCTGGAAATCATCATTTAACAGAAGTTTAAAGAAACTTAACCGCTAAAGTTATTTTAAACACGGATCTTCTTGGTTTATTTGGCTTTAGGTGTGTTTAATTCCACAAAATTTAAATATCACACACTCACTTATTAAGTTATTAAGTGGAATAAATCAAACTAATCTGCTATTTATTGATTTTGGGGGAGCTGTAGTGATCGCTGGTTCCAGCAGGGGGCAGACGTGTTTCCCTGTAGATGAGGAGCTGTAGTAATCGCTGGTTCCAGCAGGGGGCAGATGTTTTTCCCATAGTAGAGGAGCTGTAGTGATCGCTGGTTCCAGCAGGGGGCAGATGTTTTTCCCATAGTAGAGGAGCTGTAGTGATCGCTGGTTCCAGCAGGGGGCAGATGTTTTTCCCATAGTAGAGGAGCTGTAGTGATCGCTGGTTCCAGCAGGGGGCAGACGTGTTTCCCTATAGTAGAGGAGCTGTTGTGATCGCTGGTTCCAGCAGGGGGCAGATGTTTTTCCCATAGTAGAGGAGCTGTAGTGATCGCTGGTTCCAGCAGGGGGCAGATGTGTTTCCTATAGTAGAGGAGCTGTAGTGATCGCTGGTTCCAGCAGGGGGCAGATGTGTTTCCTATAGTAGAGCAGCTGTAGTGATCGCTGGTTCCAGCAGGGGGCAGATGTGTTTCCTATAGTAGAGCAGCTGTTGTGATCGCTGGTTCCAGCAGGGGGCAGACGTGTTTCCCTATAGTAGAGGAGCTGTTGTGATAGCTGGTTCCAGCAGGGGGCAGACGTGTTTCCCTATAGTAGAGGAGCTGTTGTGATCGCTGGTTCCAGCAGGGGGCAGATGTGTTTCCCTATAGTAGAGCAGCTGTTGTGATCGCTGGTTCCAGCAGGGGGCAGACGTGTTTCCCTATAGTAGAGGAGCTGTTGTGATCGCTGGTTCCAGCAGGGGGCAGATGTGTTTCCCTATAGTAGAGCAGCTGTAGTGATCGCTGGTTCCAGCAGGGGGCAGACGTGTTTCCCTATAGTAGAGCAGCTGTAGTGATCGCTGGTTCCAGCAGGGGGCAGACGTGTTTCCCTATAGTAGAGCAGCTGTAGTGATCGCTGGTTCCTGCAGGGGGCAGACGTGTTTCCCTATAGTAGAGGAGCTGTAGTGATCGCTGGTTCCTGCAGGGGGCAGATGTGTTTCCCTATAGTAGAGCAGCTGTAGTGATCGCTGGTTCCAGCAGGGGGCAGACGTGTTTCCCTATAGTAGAGCAGCTGTAGTGATCGCTGGTTCCAGCAGGGGGCAGATGTGTTTCCCTATAGTAGAGCAGCTGTAGTGATCGCTGGTTCCTGCAGGGGGCAGACGTGTTTCCCTATAGTAGAGGAGCTGTAGTAATCGCTGGTTCCTGCAGGGGGCAGATGTGTTTCCCTATAGTAGAGCAGCTGTAGTGATCGCTGGTTCCAGCAGGGGGCAGACGTGTTTCCCTATAGTAGAGCAGCTGTAGTGATCGCTGGTTCCTGCAGGGGGCAGACATGTTTCCCTGTAGATGAGGAGCTGTAGTAATCGCTGGTTCCAGCAGGGGGCAGATGTGTTTCCCTATAGTAGAGCAGCTGTAGTGATAGCCGGTTCCTGCAGGGGGCAGACGTGTTTCCCTTTAGTAGAGGAGCTGTAGTGATCGCTGGTTCCAGCAGGGGGCAGACGTGTTTCCCTATAGTAGAGGAGCTGTAGTGATCGCTGGTTCCAGCAGGGGGCAGACGTGTTTCCCTATAGTAGAGCAGCTGTAGTGATCGCTGGTTCCAGCAGGGGGCAGATGTGTTTCCCTATAGTAGAGCAGCTGTAGTGATCGCTGGTTCCTGCAGGGGGCAGATGTGTTTCCCTATAGTAGAGCAGCTGTAGTGATCGCTGGTTCCAGCAGGGGGCAGACGTGTTCCCCTGTAGATGAGGAGCTGTAGTAATCGCTGGTTCCAGCAGGGGGCAGATGTGTTTCCTATAGTAGAGGAGCTGTAGTGATCGCTGGTTCCAGCAGGGGGCAGATGTGTTTCCCTATAGTAGAGCAGCTGTAGTGATCGCTGGTTCCAGCAGGGGGCAGACGTGTTTCCCTATAGTAGAGCAGCTGTAGTGATCGCTGGTTCCAGCAGGGGGCAGACGTGTTTCCCTATAGTGGAGGAGCTGTAGTGATCGCTGGTTCCAGCAGGGGGCAGACGTGTTTCCCTATAGTAGAGCAGCTGTTGGGATCGCTGGTTCCAGCAGGGGGCAGACGTGTTTCCCTATAGTAGAGCAGCTGTAGTGATCGCTGGTTCCAGCAGGGGGCAGATGTGTTTCCTATAGTAGAGGAGCTGTAGTGATCGCTGGTTCCAGCAGGGGGCAGACGTGTTTCCCTATAGTAGAGAAGCTGTAGTTATCGCTGGTTCCAGCAGGGGGCAGATGTGTTTCCTATAGTAGAGCAGCTGTTGTGATCGCTGGTTCCAGCAGGGGGCAGACGTGTTTCCTATAGTAGAGCAGCTGTAGTGATCGCTGGTTCCAGCAGGGGGCAGATGTGTTTCCTATAGTAGAGGAGCTGTAGTGATCGCTGGTTCCAGCAGGGGGCAGATGTGTTTCCTATAGTAGAGCAGCTGTTGTGATCGCTGGTTCCAGCAGGGGGCAGATGTGTTTCCTATAGTAGAGCAGCTGTAGTGATCGCTGGTTCCAGCAGGGGGCAGATGTGTTTCCTATAGTAGAGCAGCTGTAGTGATCGCTGGTTCCAGCAGGGGGCAGATGTGTTTCCTATAGTAGAGCAGCTGTAGTGATCGCTGGTTCCAGCAGGGGGCAGATGTGTTTCCTATAGTAGAGGAGCTGTAGTGATCGCTGGTTCCAGCAGGGGGAGCTACCGGTTGTTGCTGTTGGTGTTTGAGCTCCTCCTCTTCCTCAGTGAAGGCAGCAGCAGCAGGAGGAGGAAGATGACTTCTTTACGGCCGTTTACCTGCGATGATCTCTTTAAATTCAACAACATGTGAGTCAGAACCGCCTGGTTCCGTCTGATAAGAACCCATCTGTGTTCCGGTCCAGTTCGGGGTTTAATCCGGATCCGAACGCTCAGACACCGACCGTATGATTAAAACTGATCGTTCAGATTGATTCTGAATTATTCAACAGGATAATCCGGATTATTGTTTGCTTAGTTTTATGTTATTCTTCACTAAATTAAGCATAAAAGTCAAACTCTTTCTTTAACTGTCTGTAGTTTCTGAATGATGCTTTATTTGCCGTTTCTCTTCCTCTAAAGGAGTTAATTCAGGGATTAATGATCATTTACTGTTTGTTTTTTAGTTTATTGACTAATAGAACCGGGCAGTTTACATAAAAACTAATTTATCAATATTAACAATGCTAAATAAATCACCCAAACAAAGCGGCAGATTAGGACAAAACAAAGAACCAAATAAAGGCTAATCAGGAAAGACTGCTGCAGGCTTCCGTAGTCTCTAAAGTTGTGGTCTTTCAGTTGTTAATCCTCCCAGTTTTATACAGACTTCATGGTTTTTGCATCCAGTGATTCACGGGAAGCTTCATCCGACTGGCTGTGATCATTTACTGTCCATCATCCATCCATCCATCCATCTTTTTTCTATATTAAAGAAATTAACTTTTTATGGAATTTTTAAATTAAGTAATTAAATGTTTGTCTATATTTGTTGTTTTGTTTCTTAAAGTTTTCCTAATCTGTTCAGATCATTAACTGTTTTTAATAAGCGACTAAATTATTAATTTGAAACCTGTTTTTCCCTTTTTCCCCCCAGAAATTTGGATCCACTCACTGAGACGGTATCCTTCACCACCATGGCTGTTAAGAATAAAGGATCTTTATTATTTCTATTCATGTTCAGGCAGAACTAGATCATAAAATGAGTAGAAATAGATTGTTTTTTATTATTTTAAAAGTATTCCCCCTCCCCTGAAAAGTTTTTTAAATCCTGAAATGTGTTTTTTAGGGAGAATTTTAAGTATGTGTAAAGTGAAAGGAAAAAAACTACTGGAATCAAATGATGTAAGGCTGAACTCTGCACATCAGCCCACAGTGAAACATGGTGGTGGCAGCCTCATGCTGTGGGACTAGGGTTTTAAAAGTCCTGACTCAGGGGAACCGATTCTAAAAGCCATTAATTCTTTGATCTCTTCTGTTTCAGAATGTATAAGTTTTCCCCTTTAGAAGTTAGTTGGGTGTGAATACTTTAGCAGCGTCGTTCTGATTCCCAGTTCTCCCTAACCGCTCTGCTCTAGTATGGGATCCCGTTCTACCTGCAGTACCTGGCCCACTGGCCCGAGTACTTCATCGTTGCCGAGGCGCCGGGCGGCGAGCTGATGGGTTACAGTAAGTCCTTCCGGCTGAACTAGGATTAGCTCCTCCTGGTG
The DNA here is from genome assembly GCA_030533445.1 of Cyprinodon diabolis. Classification (NCBI taxonomy): domain Eukaryota; kingdom Metazoa; phylum Chordata; class Actinopteri; order Cyprinodontiformes; family Cyprinodontidae; genus Cyprinodon; species Cyprinodon diabolis. Next base: position 1,744,014 of record CM060076.1, on the reverse strand, counting down.
GGATCCTGTCTGACTGCGTGTTCTGGTTCAGTTATGGGGAAGGCGGAGGGATCCGTGGCCCGGGAGGAGTGGCACGGTCACGTCACGGCTCTGTCCGTGGCTCCGGAGTTCAGACGTCTCGGCCTCGCCGCCAAGCTCATGGAGATGCTGGAGGAGATCTCAGAGAGGTTTGCTGGAGTCTTTGAGGTTGGAGCCGGAGCGCAGGAGGACGCTTCTGATTGGTTCTCTGTTCTGCAGGAAGGGCGGATTCTTCGTGGACCTGTTTGTTCGGGTGTCCAACCAGGTGGCGGTGAACATGTACAAACGTCTGGGCTACAGCGTCTACAGGACGGTCATCGAGTATTACTCGGCGAGTAACGGCGAGCCGGACGAAGACGCCTACGGTAAGTCTTCAGCTCTGTTCCAACGCCACAAGCCCTGCTGGCGGTTCAGACAGGAAACGATGGAAGGCGCCCTCATGGGTCCAAACTGAGCCGAGGAATAAAACTCAGCGGCTTTTAGACAAAAACATTCTAGTTTTTAAATCCCCATCATCCCTGAAACGAAACAAATTCTCTACAGAACGTCTCTGTTCTGATGGAGGTTTAGTTGGAGCTCAGTTTGGCCACATGAGGGCGCTGTTTGACACAGAAGGATGGTTTCATAAGAAACAGGAAGATGTTTCAGGTCATTTAGCATATAAAGAGAATAAAATCAGATTTAGAAAGCTGAAACAATCAGATTAATTGATTATTGAAATAATCGTCAACTAATTTAGTGATTAATTGTTAACTGGAGCAGAGAGACTGTAAAACATGCCTTTAACTGACAGAGTGACCCACAGGAATTAGGAGCAGAAATTCTACCAAGATTGTAATAAAAAAAAAATATATATATATATACACTACCGTTCAAAAGTTTGGGGTCACATTGAAATGTCCTTATTTTTGAAGTAAAGCTCTGTACTTTTCAATGAAGATAACTTTAAACTAGTCTTAACTTTAAAGAAATACACTCTATACCAGTGTTTTTCAACCCTGGTCCTCAAGGCACACTGCTCTGCATGTTTTGGATGTTTCTGAGGTTCAGCACACCTGATTCAGATGATTGCAGTTCAGCAAAGCCTGATCATCTGCTATCAATTGATAACAGGTGTATGAATGCTTGGAAACATCTAAAACATGCAGGGCAGGGTGCCTTGAGGACCAGGATTGAAAAACACTGCTCTATACATTGCTAATGTGCTAAATGACTATTCTAGCTGCAAATGTCTGGATTTTGGTGCAATATCTACATCGGTGTATAGAGGCCCATTTCCAGCAACTATCACTCCAGTGTTCTAATGGTACAATGTGTTGCTCATTGGCTCAGAAGGCTAATTGGTGATTAGAAAACCCTTGTGCAATCATGTTCACACATCTGAAAACAGTTTAGCTCGTTACAGAAGCTACAAAACTGACCTTCCTTTGAGCAGATTGAGTTTCTGGAGCATCACATTTGTGGGGTCAATTAAACGCTCAAAATGGCCAGAAAAAGAGAACTTTCATCTGAAACTCGACAGAATATTCTTGTTCTTAGATCAGGTTTCCCGCTGGTCCTTAAAAAGTCTTAAAAGGCATTGAATTCTTCAAAATAAAACTAAGGCCTTAATTTGTATTAAAATGTCTTAAATCAGTCTTTCGTAGGTCTTAATTTTGAAAACATCATAAATAGGATTATTTTTTACTACAATTTATTTTTGTAATCTAAATAAAAAGTTAAAATTGACGATTTATCTATTTTTTTATATAAAAGAAAAAATAACGGCTCGCTATTATTAGTTCCGTCCAGATAGCGGAACCAATAAAGCGTTGTTGCGGCCGGGACATTTGGGAGATGCACCATAAACTTTTTGTCCATGGCTAAAACCAGGGAACATACATGAGGCTCAGTGGATTTATGCTAGAAGTCATTCAAGCTCAGAACGATGGGAATTAAGGCAGTGGAGTCGCACATGCGAAGCACGAAACACAAAGCGTCAAAATGGAGTTACGGAGAAACAGCCGGTATTTCTCAGTTTAGTTCCACCCTTGTCTCTGCAACGCCTCCACTTATCACCAAATCAAACATACTAAGAAAACCATACAAAGAAAAATAGCTGCAAAAAGACTTAGCACTGGTTATGTTGGGGCTTTAAAACTGGTTTGTGAATTCAGTTAAATAATTGTTAAAATATATCTGTCATTTGTGTGTTTTTAGCTTTCTTCCTGTATGGGAAGCTTTTCAACATTTGAAACATTAGTGCAGTGGTTTATGTTAAAATAAACCTTTGGGTTAAGTTGTCGCAAGCAGGTTTTTCTGTGTTTCTTTAAATTTTTATTTGTAGTGGCATTAAAAAGTCTTAAAAAGTCTTGAATTTAACTTGCCTTATGTTGTAGGCACAGGCTCTAACCAGAGTAGAAAAAGAAGTGGGAGGCCGCGTTGCACAACTGAGCAAGAAGATAAGTACATTAGAGTCTCTAGTTTGAGAAACAGACGCCTCACAGGTCCTTAACTGGCATCTTCATTAAATAGTACCCGCAGTAGCCTGTTTGTGCTGTCCTCTGAAGAGAGCAGTACACACCGTTGTAGGAAATCTTCAGTTTATTAGCAATGGAATAGCCTTCATTTCTAGGAAAAAGAATAAACTGTCAAGTTTCAGATGAAAGTTCTCTTTTTCTGGCCATGTTAATTGACCCCAAAAATTGTTTGCCTGGCTGAATAGGCAATTCCCTTTAACGACCCCCCCCTTTCAGAGACATAGACAGGTATGGGGCATTGCAGGCTAACAAAGAAGCCAAACGACCCCCATTCCAAAGGGGGGGACCCGTTCATCCGTTTCTATTCGCATGTTTTCTAAAGGTTTAGTTGGTCCACTCTATAAAACCTGGAACGCTATCATTAAACAGCAGTAATGGCTGTAATGACGGTGGATTTGGAAAAGTTGGTCTTTATGAAACCATTTTTAGGGGTTAATATAGGAATCTACTCAGAATTGGAAACTTATTTTACTTAAAGCCCTATTGAGATCTTCTGTAGCTGCATTGGTTCCGGTGTCCCTCAGGGACGAGTCCTCGGATCCCTGCAGCTTCGCTCGATTCCAAAAATGATTCAAACTTTTTTTTGTGTGTCGAATTCACTGCTGTAATTGACTTCCTGTAGGCGTCAGTCTGAGCGCCGTACGTACGGAGGGAACTTAGTTCCATTATTGTTGAAAGCAAAGGACGCATTTTGTAAATTAGAAAAAAAATGTTGAAGTTACTTTTTCGTTTTCTCTTTTTCAGATTGACTTTGAATTATTCTTTGATCACATTCTCTTCACTTTAAGCTTAATCCAAAACATCTGACCAATAGAAATGTTGCTAACATCCAGCAGATCAAGAGGAAGAGAAGATCTAGAAAAATGCAGTTTGAAAAAAATATAATTCCTCAAACTAAAATCTTAAGAAAATAATTTGAAAACAAACCTTTTTTAGATTTAAACATTTTCCAAAGTTTGCATTTTTTCATAGATTTCAATCAAACCCAGCCGTTGTGCTCTTTCCTGCCAGCTGGTGGCAGCAGCGAGCCTCTGCTCCTCTCTGCATCCTCAAAATAACATTCTGGCATTTTTCTGAAATGTGTCATAAAAAAAGTTCTTTATTTAAACCGCTGAGACGTTTCCCGTTTCCCCGCAGATATGAGGAAGGCGCTGTCCAGGGACACGGAGAAGAAGTCCATCATCCCGCTGCCGCACCCCGTCAGACCCGAGGACATCGAATAACGGCCCGTGGCTCTCTGACCGCCGCGCTCCTCCTGCCGGACGTCAGAGAGCCGCTGAACGTACAAAACCTTTGACCTGCTGCAAACTTTAATGAAAATGTTTCAGAAACTCTGAGGTGTGTTTGATGTCTAATCTTTATCGTCCTCGCTGCTCCGTTTCTTCTTATCATCATCATCATCGCTGCTGCTGCTACCCGCATCGTCTCGGTCGTCGTAGGTTTGCTCCGTCTCAGTCTTTTTCTCAGGCTGGTCCTCAGGAGGAGGAGGTTCCCGTTCCTCTGCGGTGGAGGAGGAGGAAGAGGAGGAGCCTCCCTCCTCCTCCTTCTCTCCGTCGTCGTCTTTCGCCTGCTGCCTCTTCCACATCTTGGCCATGGCGAGCAGCTTGAGGTTGGGCTGGTTGGCGGCGTCCTCGGGGAAGATGTAGTCGTAGTACTCCTCCCAGCCGGCGTCCGACTGTTGGGACACAGAGATAAAGGAGGCGATGATAAAGGAGGCGCCGTAGCTCGGCCCGTCGCCCCGGAGGTTCCGCTCCTCTTACCCCGTCCTCGGCCGTCAGCTTCCTCCTCTTCTTCACCTTCTCCGGCAGGAGCTTCCGGACGCGCTCCCTGGTGCCGTCTGAGCCGAACTCCTTCTCAAAGTCCCTCCAGGACTCCAGCAGCATCAGCCGCTCCTCCTTCTCCTCGCAGCTCCTCATGCTCCTGTTGGCCTCCTCGTAGGTCTGGCGGCACCGCTGCAGCCGGTCCGAGTCCTCAACCGACAGCTCGAACTTGGCGTAACTGATCCAGACCTGCGGGGGAAACGAGGCGGTCAGTCCGCTCCACGTTCCGGAACGGACCCGGCTCTGTGAGAAGCTTTGGGTCCGGCTCAGGGGGCGCGGCCTGTGGTCCGACCTCACCTTGACGTGCTGCGTGCGCTGTAGGAGCCGCTTGTAGAGGTTCCTCGTGTTCTCAAACTCCTCCTGCTCGATCTCAAAGTCGACGTACGACTTCCACAGAACCTGGAGGGACGGAAGGACGCCGACTTTAGAGGACGGGAAGGAACCGGAGCAGCGGGAAAACAGTCAGGATCCCGCTGCTTCAGCAGGAAAAACCGCAGAACCCGGACCTGATGGATCTGCCGGGGCCTCATGAAGAAACTATGCACACTTTTAAATCTACAAAAACAATCTTTAAAAATAATTAAAACATGAATCCGTTAAACTGAAGGAGAATCAAATCTGATGTTAACTTTAACCTTTTCGATTTAAACCTGAACGATGAAACCGATTCGTCATCCGACAGCAGAACATGATGGAACCCTCCTCATTCTGCTGGAAACTAAATATTTCTCTGCTTTGGTCATAAATGTGCATCATGAGCAGAAAATCCACATTTATTCTCAAACCTACAGGAAAACCAGCAGTAATTCAGTAAAAAGAGGGAGAGCAAAAAAAAAAGAGCAACTAAGAGAAGAAATTAAGAAGGAAAAACCCTGACGGCCATTTTGAAACTCAGACTAAATAAAATAGTTTTAAAAGTGATCAATCTGTCATCTAACAGATTGTGGTTTCATTTTATTTCAATGTGCTTTACTGGGATTAACTTTCCGATGTTTAACCCTTTCAGATTGGTTGGGGGGGGGGGTGAAAACGTAATTAACATCAAAGGAGGCAGACCATCCGTAACGGCGTGCTGCCGCCGTTGATTCTGATGGAGTATCTGGTTTGCAGCTAACGCCTCCTTTCTATCAGTGACGTTTCAGATTGATCCAAACTGTGACTCCGCCCCCTAACCAACCGTCCTCTGACGTGTTTTTAGTGCAGTTCGGAAGGTTCAGGTTCAAGTAACTGTTGCTAACGGAAACATAGAAAGGTGAACTGCTCTTAAAGCCAAAACACACAGATTCCATTTGTGTCCGATCTGACAGAATAGAGGTGGTGGCGTTTAGCTCTGATTGAAAGTCAATGGTGATGATTTCCTGCAGGGGGCAGCGTCGCTCCGACTGAGATGGAGCCCAGGTCTGTTTTAGTGGGACTAAGCAGCAATTCAGCAGCAATTTCATTGGTCTGACAGGAAGAGAGACGCAGTTAGAAAGTAAAACACATCCGCTTTGGGGGAAAATACAAAATGAAATCTGTTAATCTCACTGAGAAAGAGTTAGTTTGGAGTCGCTCATCGTGTTTATAGGCGGCAGGACAGACTGGAGCAAAAACATTAAAATAGAAAACTTTCCCCATGATAGGAGTTCAGGAGGACAGGAAACGGATAAAGTAGTTGATCCTCTTTGAGCCTCACAGAAACCAGAATAAGGAGGAGCAGACAGAGCAGGTCAGCGCAGCGCATCTCTCTCACCTCTTCATGGAAAAAAGAAAGAAAAAACTGTGATAAACTTCCCAGATCTCTCTGAGAATCACATGTTTTTCTTCTCTTTAGACGTAGATCTCATTATGTTTTTAATAGATTAACATTCTCTATCTGTTCTGGTTCTAGATGCTCCACAGACTCGTTAAGCTTTGCTTTATAGAATAGGCTGGTCTTTATTTTTATAAATTCATAATCTGTCCAAGTAAAATGTGAGAAATTGTTTTAATGTTTATTAGCACAGAAGGGGGGAAAAATCTGCTCACCCTGCCTCTCTATACGCCAGGGGTGGGCAACTCCTGGGGGGCCGGGGTCCTGCAACGTTTACATCCATCCTTGGTTCAACACACCTGAGTTACCTCCTCAGCATGCAGTCGGTTCCTCCGGAGTCCTCTCAATCATCTACTTGCTTCATTCAGGTGTGTTGAACCAAGGATGGATGTAAAAGTTGCAGGACCCCAGCCCCCTAGGAGCTGGAATTGCCCCCCCCCCCCCCCCCCCTGCTATATGCAGTCACTGTGACATGGAAAAAAAAAATGGATCAGAGATTTATGCAGCCGGTGTGTTCAGGCCTTATGTTGGTACCACAGAAAAGGGACTTAAGGAACCATGTGTTTCCCCCCTGTGCTGATTGACAGGTTTGGTATTTAACAGTTTCCTGTTCCCATGACAACAACACCAACAGATACACATCAGATCAGAGTTGCGGTTCCTGCATCAAGCCCCTGTTCTGCCGAGTCGTGGTTTCTGATTAATCTGAGGTCAGGTAAGTCAAACCTCAGGCATGTCCAGTCGGGGCTGACTGATGGCCAGCTCAAAGATGGCGCGGGCTCTCTCGACGTCGCCCAGGATGGTCTCCAGCTCGGCGAACTTGATCCAGGTGGTGCAGTTTTCCGGGCTGAACTCCAGGTATTTCTCGTAGAGCTTCCTGCAGCGGTCGAACTCGCGCAGCTGCAGCTCCAGCTCGATGTAACCCTTCAGCAGCTTGTTCTTCGGACATTTCCCGATCCCCATGCCCTGGCAACGACAGACCACAGCATCGTTACAAACGGACCGGTCCGGACCAGCGCCACGTCCTGAACCCGTCCCTCTGTGCTATAGAACATTCTACAGACATAGAGGTCAAGATTTCTACTGAGGGTCCAATCAGGTCCTGAACCTTAAACCGGTACAGGAACCACTGGTGGAGTGGTACCAGTACCAATCCACTCGGGTCTAACCGGTTCCAAACTTAGTTATGCTAACCGCTATCTGAGTGAGTTCTACAGAGTTCTGCTGGATCCAGCAAGGCCCTGCTGTTGGTTCTGTACAACTTTAAACAGAACTTTTCATCATCTTTAAAACAGGCTGCCGTTAGAACGTCCTAGTCAAAGCCCAGCTCCAAATCCAACAGGGAATCTGGGATATGATTTCTCATCTGATCTGCAGCCGGACCCGGTCGGTTCTGGTCCACTTTACAGGTTCGTGTTCAGATCAGGGGGGTTAATACTTACCATGATCTTTCTGGCTCCTGGAAGGTTCTTCTGCCGGACCTCAAACTGAGCAAAGAGCAGCCAAATCTTGGCAAACGTGAACTGGAACGAAAACCGAGACGTTGATCATCTGAACGGAGACGCGAGAACCGGTGGGCGGCGCCGGGAGACGTTGCCTGCTTCTGATCCTTACCTTCTTATGAGGGATGAGCTCCAGACACGCCTGGTACACCTGCCTGGTCCTCTCTGGATCCTGCAAACAGAACCAGCCGCCGTTAGACGTGGCGGTTCTGAGCCGCCCTGGCTCTGGTTCTGGTTCTGAACCCACCTTGGTCTCCAGCTCCTCGTACAGAGCGTAGTTGATCCACAGGTAGATGTAGCGCCTCCAGTGCCTCTTCTCCTGGATGGGCGGTACGTTGGCGATGGCCCGCTCGTACACCTCCCTGACGGTGTCGGCGTCTGCGTCGCTCTCCACCAGGCGCAGGTAATCGAACCAAGCGTCATAGTTGTGTGGGTTGGCCTGGGTTCAAACAAAGAGGAGGAGTCAGTCGGCCCGAGGCAAACCACCTCCTCTGGATCTCCAGGAGCCGCTCTCTGGTTCACCTTGACTTCTTCCTCGTACTGAAACCTCCTTTTGCTGACGATGACGTCCTCGATTCCTCTGCGGTCGCCAAACTTCTTCTCAAACATGGTGTAGTTCTTGAAGAGCTCCTGCGCCTGATGTTTGGGGATTCGGTCCAGAGCGTACTTATAGATGACCCGGACGCGCTCAAACTGCGAGGAAAGGACAGAGTCAGATGCGGAGCGGCTAAAGTCAACCCAAAACGTTCCAACAGAACTCGCCTCCTTCTGCGTCTCCTCAAACCTGGCGAAGGCCACAAACAGGTTCTCGTCTACGTGTTCCTCCCCAAAGAACTCCACGGCTCGTTCGTACACCTTCCTGCTGAGGGCGACGTAGCCGTGCCTCTCCTCAAAGCGTGCGTACTTGATCCAGTTCTTCACCTCAGGGTGGACGATGACGAGTGGACTGGAGTCAAGGAAACCAGGAAGCAGATGAACCAGTTCCTGATGCTAAAACCAAAGACGCTGCTGAGAAAGTCGATAACAGGGAGGAAGACCACCGCTGAGCTGAGGATGACTGGAGTGTTCAACTAAACTATCACCAGCAGAACCAGTTTAACCAGTATAAGGCATCTGCTAGGGGTGTAAATAATAATCGTTTTGTATCGATGCATCGATCCAACAGCCGACGATCCGATGCATCGACATGTTTGCAAGAGAATCGTTTCATGTTTTTTTTTTCTCCGGTCTATTTTTATCCATTTGCTCCTGGGCGTAATTCTGGGGCGGGGGGGGGGGGGGGGGGGGGACGTCTGGAGCCGAGGTATTGCATTGCACTGATTTTCTGCAGTATTTTTTGATGCAACTTTTCTACTTCTGTTATTTGTATATAAAAAAAGAAAAATGCATAATGATATATATATATATATATATATATTTCATTGATTTATTAGCCTTTAAGGTGTAAAAAAAAAAAAATTTTACCGATTAATTGAATCATATCGTGGTCTATTCTCGAGTATCGAAAATAAAGGAATCGTTGGGTCAGGAAATCGATACTGAATCGAATCGCCATGATGGATGTGATTTACACCCCTAGCATCTACACAGGTCAGCCTCTGATGGTCAACCAAAACCAGGGATGGATAATTGATAGTGGATGATTATTGATGGATGGATGGATGGAAGACGAAGGAAGGACGTCAGTGACCTTTATCCTCCATGAAGCTTTTCTAGTTTCTGACTCAAAGGTCGTTACTTTGGGTTTTTCTCCTGCTCCTCATTTCCTGTCAGTCCACTTTCAGATTAAAGGCCAAAAAAAATCCCAGAAACCTTCAGGTAGAGGATCTGAAGTCAGCAAGTCATCTCATTCTGCTCAGCCACTGAACCAGGGGAGCCCAGTCTGGTTTAACCTGGTTCTGGACTCCCCTGGTTCAGTGGCTGAGCAGCACAAATAAATGACATGAGCTACGTTCACACTGCAGGCCTTAATGCTCAATTACAATTTCTTTGAGTAATCCGATTTTTTTGCGTCGCTGTTCACATTTCCAAGTATAAGCAACTTGTTTGTGATCTCCTGTGTGAACTGCATTCATACAACGCAAGTGTCCCGCATGCGCAGTAGAGGACGCAATGACGCCTCAGGCCAGCATGCTCTACGTTTACGGCATGGATGGTAGCGACAGAGCCCTTCTAGCGATCTTTCCCAACCAAAAAAATGTAATTAAAAGATCAGATCGCATATGGGCAAAAAAAAAAAAAATCTGATTTGGGTCACCTAAGGCTGCTGTGTGAACGTAGCCATGGAGATGATTTGTTGACTCCAGATCCACCACCTCTGCCTTCAGCGATCCCCTGGAGAACGTCTGTCCACTAAGCTTCTCAGGTCCATCAGCTGCTGTGGTTCCAGGCTGAGGAACCACAGCAGGGAACCCTTAGAAGGAACCAAGTCTGCAGACCTTCTCCATCAGATCTGTAAATGTCTAAAGTGGGTTCCAGACTGTTCTCTGGTTTTATCCTTGACCTAAAACCATCCAGGATCATTCCAACAATGGAAAGGACTAAATGTGACCTCAGAGCCCTGAAACAACCTGAAGTAGATGTTGAAAACATCTCTGGATCCCTCTGCCCCCCCCAGCTAAGCCAGCAGTAGGATATATCGCTCATAGATGGTGCGGGCCTTGTCCACCTCCTTGTAGCGCAGCTCAAAGTTGATGTAGGAGTGCCAGGCCTGTTCTTCAGGCTCCCACTCCATCCAGCGCTCAAACACCTGCCTGCAGCCGGGCACGTTCCCCAGCATCTCCTCCATGTAGGTGTACTTGTACCTGGACACAAATTCAAAGGATGAGGATCTGAAGAGCAATGGAGGCTAGAAAATGACCACCTAGAGTCACTAATTAGTAAAAGAAACCAAAGGACTTATTTCAAGCGAATAACAGCTAATGATCTTATGTTTTCTCTCTGTTGGCAGGTTTTAGTGACTCCAGCACAGAGAAAACGTCCCGTAATAAAGCAATACTGGACAGAAATAAAAAGAGTAAATAAAGTTGATCAAAGTTTTAATTTGAAGTGATGCATCTTTGGAATATTAATGCTTTAAATTCACAAATTAATTAAATTCTGCTCCTGGCTGCTAATAAAGAAATATCCAGAAGATGGCGCTCTGGTGCGTAAAGTAGAAGAAGGGGTTAATGACTTGTTAACGCTGATCTCTCTTTATTCACTTGCTGATTGCCCGTTGGTAGTACAGGGTTGAAGTGAAGCCATCGGCCGCCATATTGGTACTCCCAAGATAGACCGGTTGCTATGTAAATAATATGTGCGCTACGGCATCGAACAACGATGATGTTCTCATTTTCAGGAGGACTTAAGACGTTTAAAATAAAGATCAATTCATCACTTTGACACAGACTGGCTGTTTCATAGCATCGGTAGACCCCCAGGAACTCGGGGCCCGAGGCAACTATCTAGTTTTGTCCAATGGAAAATCCTCCCCTGACTCTAGTAAAGGATCCATTGGCTATAGATGGATTTATTGCTTAGTTCATCCACTGACTGGGAAATTACCTGTGGAACTAGCCTCGTGAGACCATCCTGATCTCGCGAGCTTTCAAGGTTTCACTCGCAGATCAGTCTGGAGACTCTCCGTTGAAGAGAATTTGGAGCCGTTCACCAAACGAACGTCCAATCAGCGTTGGCTTTGAGGCGGGTTGAGGTGTGACGCAATGAGAAGCGCGACAGTTCAGTCTAAAGAACATGGCGGCTTCAGCCGATGAAACTAGCGTTAGCGTGGCTATTGAGCAAGTTTTATCGGAATTACAGAGTATTTCTTCACTGAAAGAAGAGCAAAACACTGCTCTGGAGGCTTTTCTCAGAGGAAAAGATGTTTTTGCTCTTCTCCCAACTGGTTTCAGCAAGAGTAGCCTGGCTTGTGGTTGTGTTTTCGTCGTCGCTATGTTATTACGTCATATGCTTCGTTGATCTGATTGGTTTATTTGGCCCGTCTATCACCAACATAGGCCAATCAGCTAACCAGTATTTTCGCCCCTTCCCAAAATTACTTCGACGGAAGGTTTCCAGATGGATATGCGAAGCAAATCCATCTGGTGGAGTCAGGTTACTGTCGAACGTCTTCCTGCAGACAGAAAACTGCTGGTTTTTGCAGCCAAAAGCTACACAGGGAAGGATTTTTACTGAGTGTCTTCTTCGGTGTGGGGAGTACCAATATGGCGGGCGGTGGTTTCACTTTTTTTGGGCCATCAGCAATCCAGTGAATAAATAAGAGATCAGTGGCAGCTAAGGATTTATGTTGTGTTGAAATTAATAAGATTAGAGGTTGAGAAATCTAATGACGATTACAGCAAACAAACAGCGAATGAGCAAAATAACCACAGTTACAGTAGAATAAGCCCTAAATAGATGCTACTTCTGTTATGACTTTTTATTTACTTCATTTTCTGTATTATATCTGTTTTTTTGTTCATTCAAAAAGAACTGACTTGATGCAATCAGCTGGTTTTCCTTAGATAGAAAACTTTGAATCAATCTGACTGGATGATCTGGTGAACTGGAAAGTGACCTGAGATGGATTAGAGTGTCAGGTTTATTTAATGATGATTATAAAATTAATGTGTGCTTATGAAACATTTGAGCAAGGGGATGCTCCACTGTGTCTTGTGATTCAGTCAGGAGACCATCCTGCCTTGTCATTCTGGTGGAGCATCCTGTCTTTATGAACTGATCAATTGTTCTGTCAGAACAATACTCTGTTTGTAACCATGTGTTATGTTCTGTTAATAAAAGACGGCTGCAGGAGAGGATTCGGAGAAAGAAAGCTTGAAGTTGGGTTGGGCTTTTTATTTCCGCTCCTGCAGAAGTTGCTTGAATCTCTTTCCTGTGTAGCCCCAGTTTCTCTTTTACAAACCTACATTTTCTGAACCTAACATGGAGCTATAGAAATAAACTGAATAGAATTTACCTTATGACACTGAACATGTTTGAACTGGAAGTTTCACACACACAAAAAAATAATTTAATCTGAATGAAAGATTTTCATGTTTGTTCGACCAATCGAGACATTTCCTGTAAATAATCAAAGGAGTTTTATTTAAACCAGGACAAATTTAGGGATGTAACTGAATGATTTGTAAGATCGTGGCCTTCTGATGGAGAGCAGGCAGGACGCTGAGTGTCACCAGCTGTTTCTGTTCGGCAGCTAAACTTTAAATCGTAACCAGAACATTGGGGCCACATGGGTCCAAAGTGAGGGGTGGTCCTACCAGAACTGGTTGACCCTTGGGAGGATGGTGATGGCTCTGTCCCAGATGTTGCGAGCGTGGTTCACCTGACGGCTCTTCATCTCCATCTCGGCGTACTTCAGCCATAGAGTGATGTTGCGGTGGTCGACGTCTAGCGCTCGCTCGTAGATGGACCGAGCCCTGCAGGCAGACCGGAGAACAGGTTGGTCTGATGATCTAAATGCATCTTTCAGACCTCGCCGAACCGTTCAGCTCTGACGCTACACGTCAAATACATCGACATTTAAGACCTTTGCATTTAGATGCATACCGCTGGATCTCCTGCAGGCTTTCTTCCCATTGTGCGTATTTAATCCAGTTACTGATGACGGTTCGATTCTTCCTGATGTTGTCTTCAAAGCCCTTTAAAAAAAGGCAGATTCACAGCATGAGAAACTACAGCTTTCCTTTGTTTAGTCTGGTGATAATCAAGTTTCAAAAAGTGAGGTAAGGATAGTTTAACTGCATTAATGAACCGACCTTCCTCTTCTTCAGCTTGTAGTCGTTGAGCTCATCCTTATCAGTGATTTTCTGTTTGGGAGGTGGAGGCAGAAGTTCCAGCTCCCTCTCTTTGGCTTCTCTGAGCAGCTGCTCGGCAGTGATCTGAACCTCCGCAGGAGCTTTATTCTTCACCTGAAAACACAAACTGCTTCAGAAATTTGCACCAGGAAGTTTTCTGTGTCTTTACGTCATAAAAAAAGCTCAGACACAAACACCATAAGCAGGGATGAAACAATTGATTTATTATCACTATTGAAAAAACTATCCACTAATGCATCGATCAAATCACTGTTAACTGGAGCAAACAGGCTAAATAATGCTGAATGAAGCTGAACGGAACCAAAAAATAACCCAAAAACCTGCTTGGTCTGTAAATAGGATCCATCCTGATGCCGCTTTTAGCTTCACCTGCTTTAAGTTCTGGAACAAACATTTTAATCTTGACATCAACAAAAACTAAGAAAATATTAGACCCTGGAAACCATTTTCAATACAGCAGGGATACAAAAATTACAATTAGAGGAATTAGATAAAACTATTTTCTTAATGTGATAAACTCCCATTTTTAATCTCAATATAAAGCATGAGTTTTCTCAAGAAACGGCGTCTAAAACGGCCTTAAACTATCTGAATGCATTAAAAAGGTGGTTAACCCATTTAAAACTTCTCATTTACAAGCATAGCTGCATATTTTCTTTTCCCCAAAAACAACTATTTTCAAAAGCTTGCAGAAAAAGTGCTCATTTTTTAATTGGTAAAGTTTTCATATAAAATAATTATATCTAAGGCAGAAAGAAGTATTTGATTAATTATTAATGGGAGTATAGTGACTGTAAAACCTGCCTTTAGCTGACAGAGCGACCTACTTAGGGCAGGAATTATACCAAGTTACAAATAAATATATAAACATTTGGCATTTAAGATTTTTGTTCACACAGGGTGTATACAAAACGAAATTTCGTTCAGTACAGCTCTCAAGACATTTCCATTTCTCAAAGTGGGGGGTCATTGATGATGTCACGGGCTCGGGACACGCAGCGCTGGGATGAAATGTCTTTAAAGAGGAAGAGGAGCTCTCTGCTGTTCTCACCTTCTTCCAGTGGACCTCACCTCACCTTAGTTCATAACACTAGTGATCTATATATTATATCTCTATACTCATTCAGTAGAACCCATGTCCTGTATTTATGGAACCATTATTCATCCTGCATTTGCTGCTATTGCACTTCTGGTTAGACATAAACTGCATTTCGTTGCCTTGTACCTGTACCTGTGTAATGACAATAAAGTTGAATCTAATGTAATTATCAGATTAATCAAAAAGAAAAAGTTTATTTTATATGTTCCCCCTCACTCTGCACCTATTTCTCTCTCTCTCCCTTTTTTATCTCTCCAGTCATCTTATGTATATAATACACTAAGAATAAATGAATCCTCCAGGGTTGAGTAGCAAGGGAGGCGTTATATTGTAAACATTAATAAAGATAATCGACAGATAAATCGATCTGCAAAATAATCGTTTGTTGCAGACCTAATTATATTTTTCAATGATTCTATAATTCTACTAATCCTATAAAGGGCTTCAGACATCCATTATTTTAGTAATCATAAAACAATGATCAAAGGTTTTATTTTTACTGGTTTGTTTGAATGAATGCTGTCAGTTATTCTTTTAGCATATAACATGTTTCAGATTCTGTGTACCACGAATCTACGTCATGATCAGATAAAGGAATTGGTGGTCTACTGCTTTGGGCATAGAGCTCGCGGTTGTGAGTTCAAGCCCCACTTCCACAGACTGCCACTCTAAGCAACCCCACACTGCTCCTCGGGAGCCGCACAATGGCAGCCCAAGGGGAGGGGTTAAATGTAGAGATTTCATTTTGTCGCTACAATACACTGTGATAGTATAATGACAATATAAACACTTTAAAAGATGACCAAGTTAGTTGGAAATTATTTTGGGTCCTCACGACTATTTCCATAATGAAACTGAGAGCCTGACATGATGATAGATGTGTACAAATAATACTCCAATCTTTGTCAATTGCAAACAATTAGCAAGTGATGAAGGATAGTTATGATAAATATGACAAATCAAATCCCTTCCTGCCACCATCGCAACACCTTCACAGTGGAAGAAAGGACCTCACCTATTCAGCCAGGCCAACTATTCCCTCTAACGACCCCCTTTCAGAGACATAGACAGTATGGGGCATTACAGGCTAACAAAGCAGCCAAACGACCCCCATTCCAAAGGGGGGGACCCGTTCATCCGTTTCTATTTGCATGTTTCCACCCAATAAAACCTGGAACTCAACATTATTTCTGAGATTTTGAACTGAAAAAATCTTCCTGGATGGAAGAGAAAGTTCTTCAAACTTGGAAACAAAGTCGAGTGAATTGTTTATTAACTTTATTTTGAAACGACTATCACCTGGATGACTGTGAATATTCACCAGCAGGACAAACCAAACAATTGTATTTATGGGGGCGGTTAAATAAATAGTGTTGAACATTAAAACAGCAGAATATTCCTTTATTTAATTCGGAGGCTAACATTAGCGTTATTGTGCCATGCTACCGGAAAAAGTGATAAAAAGTGATTATTTGATCTTATCAAACATCTTAGAGCCAAACCCGAACTTGAATTAGTAGATTTCTAACAGCTTTCTGCCAGCAGAAAATCAACAGTTTATCAAAACCGCCAGAATTCCCTCCATGTCTTTAGCCTTTGTTAGCATCAGACGCTCGGATGCTAACCTCCCTCCGGGGTTCCTTACCTTCGCAACCTTCGGGATGCGCTGCTTCCCCGCCGCCGTTGACGCCATGTTGCCGGTGGCTTCGACCGAGAACCGTCTCACAACTTTTGACAGAAAACACCAACACCGGGAGCAGGTTTCTCTGGACACACCGCCAAACGTTTTTTGTGTCACCAGCAGACAGCCGCCATGACAATACCCACAATGCCGCGCGGTATCAAAGTATCGCGAGAGGATTCTCAGCCGAGCGGTTGTCCTGGCAACGTATTAAACGGAAAGCAACTGAACAAGTTTAGAGAGGAAAACGAGAAAAAACTGAGGTTTAAAACACCGAGGAGAGAGAGAGCGTTCAGAGACAATCAGTGATTTAACTTTTTATTTTCCCCAATGTCTTATAATCTCACGAGAGGCGGGAAAATGATGCTTTCGGCCATGAAACGGGAAGAACTGATCATTAGAAGGAGTCAGTCAGAGGATGCTCAGTGGATCAATACGCTGATCGGGTCCGCAGAAGAGGCGGTGTTTGGACGGATCGATGTCATCAATCTGCTGTGAGGACGGTCCTGTTTCTCCTAAACCTCACACACTGATCACTGATTTCCCATCTATTCACTAAAACAGCCTCTTTTAGCTTTCCTTCCATTCATCACTGCATTTATTGGATCCATCTAATCAGCCACACCTGAACCCGCTTTATTATTGACCCAATTAAACACATTCACAACATGATGTAAAAGTTAAAAATTAAAGTCTGCTCATATTCAGAATTCCAACTTCTAAAAGTGCTTTAAAATTAAATATTTCCATCCTGTTCAATAAATGATCAGTGTTTTTAATTCAGAGTAATTTTCATGTGAATATGCTTTACTGGAGGCTTCCATGTTTGTCAAAGAACACTACTGCCACCTACTGGTTTGTGACGTCACAGTGCGGTATCGGCTGTTGATCAAGTCCCATGCTGTATCTGGTGCCTTACCGGACAGGCGAGGGGAAGCACGGTAAGGCAGGTGGGGGAGGAAGTATGGGGCCAAGGCTACCATCACCGCTCCGTCCCCCGTCCGCCGGGGTTCCAAGACCAGCCCCAGAGCTGACGGCTGTAGTGGACCAAAATCCCAGACGATTTTGAAATTCCCCCCGGACATTTTTTTAGGTATGAAAAGTAGGACATGTTCGGGAAAAAGAGGACGTCTGGTCCCCCTACCATATCAACAATCTGATATTTCAGTGAGTGAGTGCTTGTTGCTATGATGCGTCTTTGCTCAGCAGCTTGGCTCGTTGTAAACCAACCAATCAGAGCACAGCTCATCTAAATATTCATGATCAAACCATAAAAGGAAGAAAACCTGTCGTTTCATTCTAGGGCTTTTAACCAGGCTGCATTAGGGCTCATAGAACAGCTAATATGCCATTTTCAGCCCAACCGATGTTACACACCCTATTAGAGACCTGAAGGAGCATCACCAGATACAAAATCATTCTATGACCCCTTTAAACTTGGATTTAACTCGTAGAAACCCCAACTTGGACCTATAACATGTAGTAAAAATGAAATACAATGAGACATGCCTATTCTCAAGCATGTTCTCTATTACCGCTGTTCAAAAAATACCTATTATTGTAAGAAATTAGAAGGTGTAGCTTTCAAATGATGCATCACACACAGAATTTGGGCTTAAAGTTCCCCTGTTATTTGCTTTTCCATGTGGGTATGCAAAATAGGCGAGGATTATCCAAATTTAGGTGGGTGTTAAGAGGTTAAATGTCTGCATGTCCACTTCCCCTCTCAGCCACTGAATCACTCTGATGGTGATCAAAGAACCCCTCCAGCTGAATGTAGATGAAACACCACTTAGGACATCATCGTCCTAATTTCCTCGTAATGTTCTAGTAACCATGCGGACCTGTGAGTGCCGCCCTGTTGCAGGACTTCATGTTTTGTGTCTGTTTACGTACAGAGAGAGGGCCAGCCTGGCCGTGACTGTGTCCAGCAGGGAGGACGTCCTCCTGGCTCACGCCTCCTTCTACGACTATCCAGCTGCAGACGTGGTGGATCCTGGAAGCTGGGAAGGCTTCCTTCACACACACTTCAGGGCTAACAGATGCACAGTGGGTGTTATGCTTAATTTCCTTATGTTCCTAACAGAGCACTTCGCTCTCAATCTGCAGGTTTACTAGTGGATCCTATAATTTCTAAAAGTAGAATGGGAGGCAGATCTTTTAGTTATCAGGCTCCTCTCCTGTGGAACCAACTACCAGTTTTAGTCCGTGAGGCAGACACTCTGTCTACTTTTAAGGCTAGGCTTAAAACTTTCCTTTTTGATAAAGCTTCTAGTTAGAGTGGCTCAGGTTATCCTGACCTATCTCTATAGTTATGCTGCTATAGGCTTAGACAGCTGGAGGACATAGGGACCCCTTTTTCATCATTCTGCTTCATTCTATCTCTATTCTCCCACTCTGCAGAATCTGTTAGTTCAATCTCTAACGTTCTGCTCTCTCTGCTTTTTCTCATAGTAGCTTCATCTGGTCTGTTCCTGTTTGGCTGTGACTCCATCCTGGAGAGAAATATCAGCTGTGCTGCTGCCATCAACACCTTTGTTTCTAGATGTTGGAGCTTGGCCTGTTTTCCAGTGTAGTCCTGTTTCTCTGACTGTGACTAACTGGATGTGCTCTCTTCATCCTCTGACATGGGAGCCGGCTCGGAGCTCGTCTGCCTGGCTGTGTGTTTCCTCGACGGGGCCGCCTGTGGAGCTGGTTGACAGTTGCCTTTTGTATCTATGCTTCTTTTTCTATGTCTGCTTCTGTCTCCTTGAACCCCAGTGGGCCTCAGCAGATGGCCGCTCACACTGAGCCTGGTTCTGCTGGAGGTTTCTTCCTGTTCAAAGGGAGTTTTTCCTCTCCACTGTCGCTACAAGCATGCTTAGTGTGAGGGATTACTGAAGAGTCAATGAGTCGATGCAATCAGCTGGTTTTCCTCAGATAGAAAACTTTGAATCAATCTGACTGGATGATCTGGTGAACTGGAAAGTGACCTGAGATGACATGATGTGAATTGGAGCTATAGAAATAAACTGAATAGAAATGAAATTCTGGGATGGATCACTGATTCTCAGGTTGAAACTTCTCAACTTTATGCTATGAAAAGGTTTCATACATTGATTTTCATGCAGGAACAATGTTTGATCCGACCTGACCCAACAGGCAGGAAATATTGGAAATGTTTTCTTTTTAAAAAGGCGGAAAACTCCTGAAACTCTGGAAGCTTGAGCCTGGAGACGTCTGGAATGTTGACCTGAGAAACATCTAGGAAGCAGATTCCTCATAATGTTCTGACTGAAGAGCCTGCTCCTGTTTCATCCCTGCAGGCTGTGAACTCCCTCTTCCTGCGTCTGTTTGTGTCTGAGTTCGGCGCGGCTGCAGCCAGCATGGAGGAGATATTAAGGTCTGATGAACGGCTGGAAGATCAAACCCAGACTGTGGATCTAAAAGGTTAACAGGTCCATCCTGATTCATTTTTTACAGGACGGTCTTCAGAAACACAGAGGAGCTCGAACACATCCTCCTGCTCTGCCCAGGCAGCTGTTCTTTAGGTGAGCGGCGCCTCCTTCTACTGATGGTCATTGATCAAACTCTGCTTTACGACATCTGTGTGCAGGGGCGGGATTTACCATTAAGCCATACTAGGCAGTGGCCTAAGGCCCCAAGTTCCTGGGGGCCCCCATAAAACTCTGTTTAAATGTATGGTTAATACAACTATTCCTTATCTGTGCACATTAATTATGTTTTTGATAAAATCCTTTTCCTAAAATGCCATCAGAACGCTGATAATATTAAGTGTGTCTCAGCCCCCCCCTTCAGTGTCCTCCATATTGGATCAGTCCATTTGCTGCACATGTTCAGAAAGGTCCAAACAGACAGCAGCAAACCATTTGAAAACAAACGATATAAAGAGCAGTGTTGCCAACTTAGCGCTTTAGTCTTTTCTATGTGTTTTCTTCTCAGTTCAGAGGGCCCCCATGCCTGTCTTTGCTTAGGGCCCCAGATTTCCTAAATCCGCCCCTGTCTGTGTGTGTGTGTGCAGAACGGGTCCTGGAGAAGTTTGCGCCGCTGCAGCGTGTGAGCTACCCCGGGCCTCCGTGTTCAGGTTTTATCTGCAGCAGAGAGGATCACTGTCAGCGGCTGCATGTACGCAGAGCCAGGTGAGCGCGGCACAGAACCACAACCTTAATCAAGCATGACTCATTTCCTATGCAGGGCGGTTCGGACGCTTTTCCCTTCATTTCCAGGTCTGGATAAACACAGCCATGTTTCCTGAATATCTTCCGCCGCTGGTTTATTAAGGATCATTTTGTGAATTTAAACACAGTTAATTAGAATTTCATCAAAATGTGATTAAATGTATTAAAAAGGGATTATAATCCTTGAATTTGCTCTCACTGAATAATATTCACAGTACCGGCACTTGGTATCAGGTCAGGGCTCCTTTTGAAAGATTCACTGTGGTTCTGCTGCAGCATTCATTAAACCCGGCTTGTTTTGATAGCGGCCTTCAGGTCATCTGCAGCGTTGCTTCTGGTTTTACCAAGGCTGCATTCATTGCTTGAGTTTCTTTTTCTTAATAGGTTTTCCTTCCACTCATTTTTCCCTTGCTCTGTCCATGAACAGTCCGTCTGAACATTCCCACTGGCTGAAAACCTGTTTAAACCCGGGAACAGTGGCAGTGGGAACAGCTCACTGACCTGTGTCTACCCGGGTCAGACGAATGCATCATACGGACGTCATCACACCGCGCCAGTCGCTTCTGATCTAACAAGATGAAATAAGTCTGTTTCCATTTGATAAACATGGAGCAGCTCTGGTGAGAGAGATTCAGACAGATAATAGAGCGAAACAATGACTACGTCCTGGCTTCCTTCCATGTTGCTCTGCATTGTTTACTTTCCTGATTTCCTGACCACATAAATTAGCGGGTTAACCTGGCTCTGGTGTTCCCACAGCACGCCAATAAGAGCTAAGGGGATTTTAACTCGGGTTGTTTGCCGAGTAATTTCACCCAGAAGACAAGCGTCACTGAGCTGTTCCCAGCTAACCTGACTCCGCCAGATGGATTTGCTCCGCATATCCATCTGGAAACCTTCCGTTGAAGTAATTTTGGGAAGGGGTGAAAATACTGGTTAGCTGATTGGCCTATGTTGGTGATAGACGGGCCAAATAAACCAATCAGATCAACGAAGCATATGACGTACTAACAGAGCGACGACGAAAACACAACCACAAGCCAGGCTACTCTTGCTGAAACCAGTCGGGAGAAGAGCAAAAACATATTTTCCTCTGAGAAAAGCCTCCAGAGCAGTGTTTTGCTCTTCTTTCAGTGAAGAAATACTCTGTAATTCCGATAAAACTTGCCCGATAGCCACGCTAACGCTAGTTTCATCGGCTGAAGCCGCCATGTTCTTTAGACTGAACTGTCGCGCTTCTCGTTGCGTCACACCTCAACCCGCCTCAAAGCCAACGCTGATTGGACGTTCGTTTGGTGAACGGCTCCAAATTTTCTTCAACGGAGAGTCTCCAGACTGATTAGCGAGTGAAACCTTGAAAGTTTGCGAGATCAGGATGGTCTCACGAGGCTAGTTCCCAGTTCCACTAAAAGCCCGTTGTTCTCGGGTTTAAACACGTTCTTTGGCAAAAGGGAAAGAGGTAAATCAAATCTGATTTAATCTGATTGTCTCACCAGCTAAACAATAAAGCACAATTTCTACGCACTGGCTTCCTTCCATGTTGCTCTCCATTGTTTACTTTCCTGATTTCTGTTGCATTGCTGACATCATCAACTCTAACACAGCGTGATGATGTCACCAGCGAGCAGCGATGGGGGAACAGAGGCCACGCAGCTGCCAGCGAGGGGTTAGGAGCCAGATGCCGATTGTTAGCTGGTTGACCCATGTTTGAAGAGCGCGCGTTAACCCGCCATTTTCAGTGGGATAGAGACTTATGAAGTCCTCTACATCACAGGTTCCCAAACATTTCAGTCTGGGACGCAAAAAATAAAGATGCAGCAAACTGAAGAGCAGAATTAGTTCTCTATATATTCAGTAATGCAGATAATATATATTTTTGTTAAAATACTTTTATTTTTGAATGATATATTATTATTCAAATTTTAAAAATGAATTGTTTTTTATTTATTCGACATTAAATAATTTAATTCTGCATTCCTCAATTAAGCGTTATGCATGAATAATTGAATGTTAGATCTGCATATTTTATGATACCTTTATGTATTTCAGGAACTATTTAGACCGTGAAAATCCTCTTGGGACCCCCACTTAGTGTCTCATGTCCCCCCAGCGGGTCCTGACCCCCCAGTTTGAGAACTCAATGATTTTGCAGAGCAGAACATTTAAGATCTATATCATGTTTCTTTCTCTCTCATCATTTTTATAACATCTGAATGTTATTTAGTTTGCTGTAAATTAACAATCAAGTCAAATGAGCAAAGATAAATCAAAATTAAAAGTATATTATTAATGGATCAATAGATGAGCAGAACCAAACGTATCTGAATTCAATCCTGAAAGAATCAGGTTTCAGCTTCAGCGATGGAGGAAACCAGCTGATAGTGAAACCATGTGTTCAGAAGGTTTCCTTCTGGGTGTTCCTGACCCTGGAGGGAAGAAGTGTGACCGGGGGGGGCAGCCTGCAGGAACAAAGCAGCTGACAGCAGCTTTATCTCATCTGGTTTCACACCTGCAGCCTTTTATCTGCCGCTGCTTTCACTGCCGGGATGAGCTGCTGTTCTCCTGCACATAGAGCTAGATCTACGGAGTCAGAAAGGGGTCAAAATGTTGGTAAACTAATAAATCTGAGTAGAAACTGAAAAAATATAAGTTAATATTGAATGTCAAATTTTTACCTTATAATCTGAGAAACTAAAAAAGCATATATAAAATAATAAGAATTAAATCTAAATTCTTCTCCTCAGCATGAAAAACTCATAACTTTGTTTAGTATTTTAATAACACTTTGTCTCTTTTTAGTTCGTTTCTTTATTGTAGTTTTAGATGTAAAATTTTTAGTCAAATCCCTCACTTTAGTTTTCTATTTCTTTCCAAATTCATTTTTTCGTTTTAGGATTTTTTAAATTTTTTTTTTACACTTTAAAATCAGTTGTTTTCACCCTTGCATTTTGACCCCAATCTGACGGTAGGGGGCGGGGAAACATGATTGACAGCTTGCAGCAGCGCTGCAGCGATGCCCCGTTCCATGTTGCAACATGGATGCAACATGGAACGGGACATTTGATCACTGCTGCACTTAAGGAAATAGACATTTTCAGTTTACTGCTAGGCTGCAGCTCATTTACGTTCTGAAAGCTGTAAGAAAACAAAATTTCGTTTTTTTTTAAACCGATGTGCATAAAAAACGATATTAGAAGTTGTCTAATGTCTAAGTCTGGGGTCAAAATCTGAAGGTGAAAGAAAAAAAAATAATAATTTAAAAAAATCCGGAAACTGAAAAAGCAATTTGAAACAAAAAAAACAAAAAACAAAAAAAAAGAATGAAATGGATTTGAATCTGAAAATATAAAATCTAAAACTGCAATAAACAACAGAAATTTAAAAAAAAGTGTAATTAGAATACTAAACTGAATTTAGATTCAATTCTTATTATTTTAAGTTTGTTTTTTTTAGTTTCTCCCATTATAAGGTAAAAACTTGACCTTAAATATCAACTACTATTTTTTTCAGTTTCAACTAAGATTCTCAAGTTAACAAACATTTTGACCCGTTTCTGACTCCATATAGAGCCAACAGGTGGGATGTTTGTGAGCTAAAACTCTGTCGTAGCTTCAACCGCAGCTGTAACACCAACGAAAGGCAAAGAAAATGTTTTGGAAATGGAAATGAAAAAAGTGCAATCCAGAAATAAAACTTAGAAAAATGTCTCTATAAAAAAGATTTCTGTTTTTTACACTGTTATACAAATGGCCTTTTCAATTCGCATTTTCTACAGATCGCTGTTGACCCCTGGGGGGGCGGGCTTTACTCTGGGGTGGGGGACCAAGGCAGGTTTCTATTGGTCTGCTGGATGTTACTGAAGCCTCTGTTATTGGTCAGAACCAGTGTTTGGATTGGGCTGGAAGAGAACGTTATCTGCAAATAGAATTAAATCAGTAAAACCGAAAAATTTGAAACAGAAAATTCAAAATCTAAAAGCTGTAAAATAAATATGTCACATAAATAAACTTTGAAAAAAGAACATTTAAAGAAAAAAAAAAACTCCAGTAAAGTTACTTTCAAAACCTTTAATTAAGAAGTCATTCAAAGTTTCCTCTTGCAGCACGCTTTCTTGGAAATAAAAACGGAACAGAATTTACTCCATACCATCTAAACTTGAAGGAAAGAGGAACAAATGTTTGTAACCAGTAGAGGGAGCTGTTTGACAGGATGACACTCTACCACTGATATCTATTGCTGATTGCCTGTTGGTAGAGCGGGGTTGAAGTGAAGCCACCAGCCGCCATGTTGGTACTCCCTAGTTAGACCGGTCACAATGTAAACAAACCGTGTGCAACGATGATGTTCTCATTTTCAGGGGGACTTAAGACTTTTAAAATAAAGATAAATTCATCACTTTGACACCGACTGGCTGTTTAATAGCATCAGTAGATGCTATTAAACAGCTTATAATAAAAAACTTATAATAAAAAAATCAGCCCATCACATTGAAAACTCAATATGAAGTCAATGAATTCTATAAATCATGTAATATAACATATTATACATATCTATCACAATAAATGTAATGTGTTAATGGTGCAGAATAATACAGATGAGCCAAAAGTGCTATATTGATGATGTACATGTATTTATTACATTGTTATGGTAATTGCATATTACATATGATTTTAACATTTTACATCCAGACTGAATTAAATGCACATGTCTGTTAATTCTCTAGTATTTTCCTATTCGCAGATTGTACATGCATGATGCCATATACTTTTATACTGGGTCTGTGCATTAGCCTTTTAATCTGACAGATTTACAATAGAGCTAAATTAATGAACCCATTTAATAACTCCACAGAGCCTCAGTTTCTACACTAGAAAAATCACATTAATTGGTCAAATAACAGAAAACATCAAGTTCTTTTTTAGCTTTTTGTTCTTAGTTACAACAAAAATCTGATAATTGGAAAAAAATATACATACAAGAATGTATCCACTGACTGGAATTACCTGTAGATCTTCCTGCAGCCAGAAACGGCTGGTTTTTGCAGCCAAATGCTGCACAGATAGGGAGTGGGGAGTACCAATATGGCGGCCGGTGACTTCACTTTTTTCAGGCAATCCAGTGAATAATTAGAGATCAGCGGCTGACGCTCCAGCACAGCAGAGGGCGTTTCCTGACTGACCTCTGATGACCTTTGACCTTTATATTATTGTTAGGCCATCAGCTGCAGGCGGGCGCTCACAAACAGGAAGTGAGAAATAAAACAAGCGGCAGGCAGTGATCGCAGAGGAGGTAAACTTTCTCTGATGCTCCTCCTGGACAGAGGCAGCCGTTGTTGAGCAAGCTCTGCACTGGTGGCACTGCAGTCCTGTAGAGACAACCTGATGTCTGAGCCTCTCCGCTGAAATTCCTCCAGCCGGTCCAGATGGACTCGTTAGACGCTTCACCGTATTTTTTACGGACCTGAAACCGGGTCAGAACAATGAAGCTGTAACTGTGCTGTGTGTCTCTGTGGTACAGGGCTGCGGATTATGATGACATCATGCTGATGGTCAGACGGCAGGAGACGGAGCTGCCGGCACTGATGGACTTGATACAGAACCAGAACTGCCATGCTACTCTTCTGGAGGTCCGTTCCTCTCTTTCTATGTGATCTCTGTAGAAATGTAAGAACAGCAGCGGTTCCCTCAGGACCGGACCGGACAGAACCGCCTCCCCAGCAGACGCTCTGACTGACAGCAGCAGATGGCGGACTGACGCTCGGCCAACGCATGCTCCCAATGAACATATGGAGTCCAGACAGGAGAAGCATTTCTGGGCTCCTCCAGCGACTCTGCTCAGAACCGCAGGGGCAGCACCGTCCCTGGTGGTTTGGACCGCTCCTCGGTGCTCCACTGAGAACCTCTCATTTCTGAAGCAGGTTAGAGGTTCAGAAAGAATCACACAGCAGAATCGAATCTGTTGATTCGGTTCATTCCTTTAGAGACAGTATGAAAAGTGAGCTGAGTACAAAACATAGAGAAGAAAAGGGACAAGAAGAGAGGGACACAACAGATAATGGATGTCTATTCTATTAACATTTTTCTATCTGTAGGGTCTGTTCTATGTGTTGTCTTCTCCATTCAGAGGGGCCCCCTGCCTGTCTTTGCCTAGGGCCACAAATTTCCTTAATCCGCCCCTGCTCTCCAAGTTTCTAAACCATTAGAGACGTTCCCATGATGCCGATCAGGAACATTCAGAAACCGGCGCAGGAATGAGAACCCATTAAGAGAAAATCCTTGAAGGTGACGGGTTCTGGTTCTGGTTTTCTTTTTGTCTCCAAAGGACGAAGGACGCGTCGTGGGCTTCATCACAGTCACCTCTACGCTTCATGAGGAGCTTCTGCTGGAGAACTTTGACCTCAGCCAGTTTGAAGGTTTCTACAGTGAAGAACAGCAGAGGGAAGAAGAGCAGAATCAGAACCATCAGAACCAGGTAACGCATCACAGACGCCGCTCTCAGCTGGAGCACATCAGAACCAGGATCCATCACGTCTGCTGTCTCTCTGCAGGACCAGCAGCGTCCCACCTGCCTGGATCCCACCGGGCCAAACTGCTTCTGCATTCAGCAGTTTATAGCTGAGAGGGAATTCCAGAGCAGGTAAACACCTGTTAGATGCTAACCTCAGTTAGCATCTGACTGGGAATGCGTAGAGGAGGATGAACCTCCTTGCTGCAGAATGATCAGAGCCTCCAGGATAGGTGCTAAACCGTCCGCTAAAAGTCCAGTTGCCTCCAGTTTAGTGGTCGCCGTGACCCGGATGACTGAGAATTCAGGGTGGGATCAGGATTCCTGTTTCCTGTTCAGGGTTGGAAGGTTGGTCCAATGGATCTCCTCAGGTGAGGAATGTCGGAGCTAACCGGACCAGAACAGCAGACCTCCCAGTCCACCATGTCCTCCTCCATCAGCAGAACCAGCACCAACGCGCGTCTTAGTCTGGGTTCGGTCCTGGTCCACTCTGCCTCCCAGTGATTCTTCAGTTCACAGAGGTGCTGCTCAGTTTCCTTAAGACCCCATATTCAAAGCAGACTGAGGTCTGGACTTTGACTAGACCGTTGAGATTGATTCCCAGAAGCAGCTTTTTAACCTCACTCCTGCAGCCATTTTAGTGCCCTTTTCTCCTTCAACCAGCCAGACATTACTTACATAGACGCCTCACTGGATGCTGTCGGCAGCAAGGTCGATATGCCTAGAGGGCGGCCATCTTGGGTCAGACCACAGTTCAGACGGCTGCTGTCGGAATGAACAGGAGGCGCCTTTATATCTCATTTTAATCCCACGGAAAACGAGTCAGAGATAATATTACAATAATCTCTGACACGTCACAACCCCTTAAAAGCCCAAAAGAAATTTTAAAATTACCTTTCAGTTAGATTACACAGATTTATTCAGATTAAAACCTATTTAAACTGAATGAGATATATGCAAAGTTATATATTTTGCAAAAAAATATTAATGATAAACACAAAGTTTTATATTAATATATTGTAAGATCATTTTTTAAATCGTGTTAACTGCTAAAATTTGTTTTGGGCTTTTAAGAAGTTGTGACATGTAAGAGATGAATTTAATATTATCTCTGACTCGTCTTTCATGTGATTAAAATGAGATCTAAGGCGCCTGCTGTTCATTCTGACAGCAGCTGTCTGAACTGTGGTCTGATCCAAGATGGCCGCCCTCTAGGCATGTCAGCCAGCTTCCAAAGAGGCGTCTACATATATAATGTCTATGAGCCAGATTGGCTCTGAGTCGTAACCTTTGACCTTTACCCCCTAACCCACGTGGAGTTTTTTTCTTTTTTTAATTAATTTTTTATTTTATTTTATTTAACCAATGTACGTTACACCAGGTACCAGTACAGAACTGCATTCATTGCATTCAAAGAAAGTGCATAAAGCATATCTTAATATAGAGGAAGACCAAATATAAACAGAGAGGGAACAATAATAATAGTAAAAATAAAATAATAATAATAATAATAATAATAATAATAAAAGGGGCAACATTATATTATACATAGATTCAAGAACAGGGCTTTAAACCAGCAGATTGAATTTACTCACAAAAGAAATAAAATTACCAGCACTTATTTTTCTTACAAACTCTAAAGATTTAACATAAGATTTTGTCTCATTTTTCCAAAGAGATAAAACTGGTTTACATGTTAAGTAACGGCATTTGTGTAAATAAAATTTAACTGATAAAATCAAAATTATGTTCAATTTTTGCAATTATACCAAATTAAGCTGCTTTTAGGGTAAAATCAGGTAATTGAATTTCTTTAGGCAAGGCAAGGCAAGGCAAATTTATTTGTATAGCACAATTCAGTACAAAGACAATGCAAAGTGCTTTACATGAAATGTACATAAAATATAAAATACAGGAAGATAAAACAGAATCAAAGCAAGTAGGGAAAAAAATAAAATGAAAAATGCAGAAACAAAAAAGAATATTAAAAACAGTTGGACTAAAGAAAATATGTTTTAGTTGAACTGTTTAACTAGAACAGTGGAAGGCAATCCTAAACAAATGTGTTTTTAGTCTTTAGATTGGATCCACATCAGAAAATCAAGCCAAAAGCTTTGGACTACAGAACAACCAAAGAACAGCTGTTCCAGACTTTCCCTTTCAGCCTCACAGAAACAACAGTTTTCAGTGTCAAAATTTATTTTTTTTGCTTAGAAATTCGTTAGTAGGATAAAATCTGTTAATTATTTTAAATTGAATTTCCTTCATTTTTGGAGGTATGATAGGAATTTAGTTCTGATCATCCTTTTTGCTTCTACACAGAAATCTTTGAGAATATATTCTCTCTTTATGTGGTTGGAAGATGAACAATATGTCAAATAACACCTCAAAAATGTATTGTTGCATCGAGTGCTGAAAAAATGTACATCGTCTATAAGAAATTAGTTTGAGCTTTGGAGAAATATCAGAAAATATTATATCTTGTCTAATCATAGCCTGAAGAGGTAAAGGTAATGTTTTTAAGATCTGATTATATTTACTCACATTACACTGGATTTGATACTTTTTACAAAACTCCTGATGAAGTGACAGGTTATTGTCCATGAAATGAGAAACAGCCCATATTCCTTTTTTTTAACCATTCGTTCATAAATATGGATTTTTTTATGACTCAGAACGTATCTATTGTTCCAACCTTGTTCTTGGGTTTCTTTGGGCCTGAACCTTCAGGGAATTCCACGTTGTGGAAACCTGGCAGCTGTCCAAGAAATTGTTCCTCTCAGGAATCATGACAGACTTCTGATGGTTTGGAGTTGACCTTTGACCTTCCCAGCCCCTCAGGTGCAGCTCTGAATTCGTTAAAACCCACCTGAGGAGGGGAGCATCATCATGATCAGTTCTTCTGGTCTGCGGCTCCTCAAACCGAACCTCCGTATCCAGAGGAAGCAGGAATAACCTGAACAAGGTGGAGAATTTGTTGAACCTGAAAGGCCGTAGATGTTTCTCCTCTCCGTCTTCCCCGTTGGGACGCTGTGCGTCTGCGAGGCGGCGCCCTGGCAGCGATGGTGGCAGCCATCCAGAGCCCTGTCCGTCATATGCTGGGAACGCTGGGAGAGCGGTGACTGTTAGTTGGCTCCCGCTGTGCTCCTCACCTCCCAGCTGTTCCTGAATATGGCACAGAGGCGCTTCCTGCAGAGACTGAGCACGTTATTAATGAGCGACCAGCTTAAAGTGACAGAGGGCTGGAGCTGCGCACAGATTGCTCCACCAGTTGTTCCTCCACCATCATCATCATCACTTTGGCTCCTGCCCATTTCTTCTCTAAACTTTAAATTCTTCTTCTTCTTCTCTCCTTACAGATCAGCCGACTGTTTCCCGTATTTGTTCCAGCTGTTCCCTGTAAGTGTTTTTTAAATCTTTAATTGGGAGAACAGTAGAGGGCGGTGGGGGAGGGGGCCCAGCAGACATGGAGGTCAGGGTTCTTCTCTCTGACCTCCTTCCTAAGAAGCTTCTGTTAGATAAAGACCAATGGAGACACTGGAACCCTTTATAGAGCAAGTTACCATTTTTCATGACCTTACAAATGGAGTGCCATTTCTTTTACTCTCAGTGTTTTTTATGAATTTCTCATAGAAGCACTTTTGTTTTTTTTTATTAATATATACGGGCAAGTTGCCGTTTCTTGTAATTACATTGACATTCTTTTATGCCATCAAAATATACATATTTTTTTAACTTTACAAAGGTAATAAGGTCTTGTCCTGGATTCCAATAAAAATTGTCATGAACCGCGGACAGATGGACCCAGTATTCAAGGAGAGACAGCCAGTAGGAAAGTTCAAAAAATGTATTGAATAAACCAAACTAAGGTGGAGCCGTGGCTCGGAGGCACTGCAGGATGGGGAGCGGGGCACCGCCCAATGTCAGACACAGGTAAGTGACCACGATCATCTGACAGAAGATGATGTTCTCAGTGAGTCACTTACCTGGTTTAACAGATCAGTCCATGCCCCTTGAGAGGGGTGCAATCCAGCCGATGGGCTGACAGCTGACGCGGCTTGCGTCACCTAGAGTGTCACCAGTGCTGCAGCTCCAGAGGAGTTGCAGGAAGCCGATCCTGATCAGGGATTCAGATCAGGCAGGAACAGAACAGGTAGCAGGATCCAGGCTTCCAGGCTAAAACAGAGCTCCGGGACAGGTTCAGAGTCTGACTGGGACCAGAAGCAGGACCATGTGGTCACGCACAGGAGCAGACAGGATCAGGTGCAGATGAGCAGGCTTAGTGGAAGAGGGTAGCCGAGACTGGACGTGGAACCGGAACTTGAAGCAGGACTTTAAACCGATCTCCTCCCTGGAGCCAGGCTTACTGGATAAAAACTGAACCTCCCCCCATATTGAGCCAAAATCCCAGAGGACTCCGCAGGGGAGGAACAGTGGACAATCAGGAGACGAGACAAACACTAAAACCCTCTTTCCACTGGCAGCTAGGATCCAGGACACGAACCAAGAAATAAACTGAACAGACAGACTGACAGAAAGACAAGTAATGATCTGGCACTGAATGCTCAGGCTGAACTGAATATAAACCAGAGGAAACAGGTGAGAGGAATAAATTATAATTGAGGCAGGGAGGGAAAACGACAGGTGAAAGGAATGACTAATAAAGGGAGAGCAAACAGGCCAGATCATGACAAAAAATTATCTTTACATTTGTGAAAATGTCTTAAAATAAGTGTATTTACCCTTAATTTGAGAAGGTAAATAAGAAAATCTCCGAGCTGAAGGAGCATTTTTATACTTAAAATGTGATTATTTGATATTGTGCTCTTGAAATAGGAGACTGCATTTTTTCCATTATTTTAAATGTAAATTTTCTTATTCCATTTGCAAAGTGTCTCACTTTCCTGCTCAATTCAAGAAAAAAATGCACTTATTTTAAGAAAATCTGACTTACTTAGATTTCAGTTTTTCGCAGTTTACTCTATAAAGGGTTAAATGAAGAAATGAGTCAGAATGTCTCATTAAAGGAAAAAAATGTAAGTTTCATGTTTCCAAAGTTTTTTCCAGGGAGTGAACGGAGCATTCTGCAGAACTTCCAGTTTAAGTTCCATTTAATGCTGGTTTGATTGGGATCAATAAACAGAACCCCATGCTGTCTGGATCAGGGTCAGAGAAGAAGAACCTTGATTTTTTTTTATGGCTCTGCTGTATATATTTTTTTTCCAGGACCTGGATTATTGTTTGACCGCCACTCCATCTGCAGGTCCAGAGTTCCCCTGGTTACAGAACTTTGCCCTGGTGCCACCGCGCCCTGGCACCTCGTTGCTCACCCGTCTCTACATCCTCCATAGGTCCAGATTCAGGTGGATTCCTTTTTCTCTCATTTCATTTCCTGTTAGGTAATCTCAGATGTTTTCTGCTCTGGATCCTCTTATATGCTTCAACACTTCTAGAGCGAGTGGAAATGAAAGACATTCCAAAAAACCTGATAACCCCTGGAACTGTAATCTGCGCTAAACAATAATCTGCTCTGTACTATAATCTGTGCTCTACTATAATCTGTTCTAAACTATAAACTGTTCTGCACTGTAATCTGTTCTAAATTATAAACTGTTCTGAACTATAATCTAAGATGAACTATAATCTGTTCCAAACAATAATCTGTTCTGCACTGTAATCTGTGTTGAACTTTAATCTTTGCTGATTATAATCTGATCTAAACTATAAACTATTCTAAACTATAATCTGTGCTTTACAATAATCTGTTCCAAACAATAAACTGTTCTGAACTCTAATCTGTTCTAAACTATAATCTGTTCTGAACTATAATCTGTGCTAAACTATAATCTGTGCTGAACTATAATCTGTGCTGAACTATAATCTGTTCTAAATTATAATCTGTGCTGAACTATAATCTGTGCTGAACTATAATCTGTGCTGAACTATAATCTGTTCTAAATTATAATCTGTGCTGAACTATAATCTGTGCTGAACTATAATCTGTTCTGAACTATAATCTAAGCTGAACTATAATCTGTTCTAAACTATAATCTGTTCTAAATTATAATCTGTGCTGAACTATAATCTGTTCTAAATTATAATCTGTTCTGAACTATAATCTAAGCTGAACTATAATCTGTTCTAAACTATAATCTGTTCTAAATTATAATCTGTGCTGAACTATAATCTGTTCTAAATTATAATCTGTTCTGAACTATAATCTGTGCTGTACTATGATCTGTTCTAAACTATAAATCTAAACTATAATCTGTGCGGCTGTATCTTCCATATCTCTTGAAGGAGTGTTGATGTCAGGCGAGCTGTTCCTGCAGACCAACAGCCCGTCTATGACCTGCTAAAAACTTTGAATGTCACCGGATCAGTTCTGGAGGACCTGGACTCTTTCTTCAGGACGCGCAGTGACCCGGTTAGTCTGTACACAGTTATTCAGGCTGACTGGGTTCCTTTGACTCCTTTTGCTGTCTGGCTGCCAGCTCTTAGGCATGGCGGTGGCAACATCATGATGAGGTACAGGGAAAGGAAGCTCATCCTTAGACCAAAAGCTGGACCCTATCTACCTGCTGGGTGTTTAAAACTGGACAATAATCTCAAACCAGTCCAAACTGGTTTCAATGGTTAACATTAATCTGCTGAAAGGCTCTGATCTCACCGCTGTAGAAATATGATATGATATGGCACTGATCTGTGGGTGTATGTGGGATTAAGACATGCATGTTTAACAGAACATTATATGGATCAAACAGAGAGAAATGAGATCTGCTTCCGAACCGTTCCCAATAAAGATCCGGTTTCAGTAGACATTAAACCTTCGTAAACCAGGACTCTTTAGAACGTAGAATTTCAACACGAGAGCTTTATTTCAAACGGTTCTCTGTATCTGGACTGGAGCTCCGTGCCGATTGTCTGGGAATAATGAGGATTGGCACATGTGTCAGGGAACAGATTGCTGAGTATTCAGCTGATTTTTCTCTCTGACTTACACCCCAGCTGTCACTGTGCAGCTCCAAAAGCCATAATTACTTCTCGAACGAGGAAGCTGCTCCTTCATGTGTATTCATGGCTCATGATTGGTTCCGTGCAGATGTTCTGTTCCTTTTTGTGTTGCTGTTTGTCAGGATGGAGCTTCTCTGCAGGCCTTTGTTGCCCTGCTGGGCCGTCAGGTGGTCGGAATAATGATCCTCAGAGACGAGCAGGTAAACGTTTCTCACTGATTTTGGGTTGATGATGACGTTCTGGGGACCGACCATCGGGAATGTTTGTTTTTAAGGATGTGGAGTACCTCCGAGCACGCTACGACATCGATAAGCTGATCTGTTTCAGTCGCCATGGCTACGAGGAGCACGCTCACATCCGCCACTTTGTCCTGAAGCGCTGCTTCTATCACATCACCAAGCACTGGTTCAAGAAGGTTCTGCGGATGGCCCACAAGTCCTGCCTGTACCACCGGATCTACTCGCCTCTGCTCACAGAGGAGGTCAGTAAACCCGGAGCCTGATGAAGGCGACCCGACCGCAGGGGCCCGATGGGACCTTTTGTTTCTTCACAAAGGGCCTCAGAGAGCTGCAGTGAAGAATAGTAGGAGTGAGGAGGAATTTTAGAATAGAAGGAGGAAACGGAGAGAGCTGATTGGCTGATCATCATTTAATATTGATATGGAGAACAGTTTGACGAATGCTTAATAATAAATCAATGCAGCAGGTTGAAGGTTCACCTCTATGAGCTGATTTTATTTAAAAGAAATGTCCGGTCAGCAAGGAATAATCAATGGATCATTATCTATAATGAATTTAATGAACTTTGTGTTAATCAGTAAAATAAAAACAAAAATTTTCATTGCAATCACTGAGTCTGGGAGCGGCCATTTTTGCCCAAATATAGTAACCCCTCCCTCCTGCCATCTTCCCTGCTTCTCCCTGCTTTACAAGCAAAAGCAGAGGTCCTGTGTAGGCCGGTCCGGTCCAGTCCAATGCAGAGGTCCTGCAGGCCGGTCCGGTCTGATGCAGAGGTCCTGCAGGCCGGTCCGGTCCGGTATGATGCAGAGGTCCTGTCCAGGCCGGTCCGGTTCTGCCCGATGCAGAGGTCCTGTGTAGGCCGGTTCGGTCCAGTCCAATGCAGAGGTCCTGCAGGCCGGTCCGGTCTGGTATGATGCAGAGGTCCTGTCCAGGCCGGTCCGGTTCTGCCCGATGCAGAGGTCCTGTGTAGGCCGGTCCGGTCCAGTCCAATGCAGAGGTCCTGCAGGCCGGTCCGGTCCGATGCAGAGGTCCTGTCCAGGCCGGTCCGGTTCTGCCCGATGCAGAGGTCCTGTGTAGGCCGGTCCGGTCCAGTCCAATGCAGAGGTCCTGCAGGCCGGTCCGGTCTGATGCAGAGGTCCTGTCCAGGCCGGTCCGATTCTGTCTGATGCAGAGGTCCTGTGCAGGCCGGTCCGGTTCTGCCCGATGCAGAGGTCCTGTCCAGGCCGGTCCGGTCTGGTATGATGCAGAGGTCCTGTCCAGGCCGGTCCTGTTCTGCCCGATGCAGAGGTCCTGTCCAGGCCGGTCCGGTCTGGTATGATGCAGAGGTCCTGTCCAGTCCGGTCCGATTCTGTCTGATGCAGAGGTCCTGTGCAGGCCGGTCCGGTTCTGCCCGATGCAGAGGTCCTGTCCAGGCCGGTCCGGTCTGGTATGATGCAGAGGTCCTGTCCAGGCCGGTCCGGTCTGGTATGATGCAGAGGTCCTGTCCAGGCCGGCCCGGTTCTGTCCGATACAGAGGTCCTGCAGGCCGGTCCGGTCCGGTATGATGCAGAGGTCCAACGGGATCCTGCTGGTTATATCTGTCTGAAAATTGCTGCAGCAGGTGCTGCCGATGCTGCCAGCTCCACCTCACTGCAGCCCAATCCAACACTTCCTGTTCTGACCCCGCCCTCATAATGATGATGAAGCAGCTCACACAGGATCAGCTGCATGGACCTCCTCTCAGGACCTTATTATCAGCCTGGTTCACCTTTAGCTGTGCACCCTCTTCTCCTGCCCACAGAACTCCTGCTGCGTTCACCCCCTGGACTTCATCCTGAACCGGTCAGTTCCGGTCCGGCCTCGGCAGCAGATCATCTACCCGCTGGAGGAGCTTGGCACTAACGCCCCGTCCCGGCGGATCACAGAGGACCAGGTGGGCCCCAGCAGCAGCTGCCAGCTGAGATCAGTGGGATAGCATCTGAGCGTCCACTAGAGGGCGCTATTTCATGACGAGATGAACTGATCCAAATTTCAGGTTCACATTGTTCCATCAGCCTTTTAACCTTTAATAGGAGAACCTGCAGCAGCTTCTGCTTCCCCTTAAACCCATCTTTAAACCTCTGATGCGGTTTAATCCAAACCAGATTTACCGACACAGCTCTGGACCAGATCAGAGCTGACTGGGAGAAACAGAAGGAGCGAGCATCTCATCATCTTTTCCTCTAATCCGCCTCAATCTCTTTGTGGCTTCCATCTATTTTACCGTCCTTCATGTTAAATCTATTCCAGACATCAGCTCTCCTCCTGTGACGCAGAGCTTCATCTCTGAGCTCAGCCTCCTCTTCCTCACAGTTTAACCACCTGTTCTCTCTCTGCCTCTGTAAAGGTGATGAGAGCAGCTGCACCTGCACCACCTGACATCAGCCGTTACCTGATGACCTCCTCGCAGTTGGAGGCGTCTCATGGAGCTCTGAGGAGGTGCCGCTGCGATCTGCAGCCCACACCAGCTCAAAAATCCACTTTACTTCATTTATTTTTAGGGTGAAATCATGTTCTGATTTTCCCTGAAATCCTGTTAATTAACGTCTTTGGGGAAAAGATTTAGAATCCAGAATTTAACTTAAAAATAAAAAATTAAAGAATAGAATCACCAAAAAAGGTAAATATGAAAACATCAAAACTAAACAGAAAAAATACAATAAAATAAAAATTAATTTAAATAAAAGCTAAACCAAAAAAAACACCAAAATATGTCTATATAAATACATAAAACAAACAGAAAAAAAGGGACAAACAAAAAAAAAGATGATAAATAAAAACTAAACAGCACCAAAAAAAAAAACATAAATATAAAACTAGCCACAAAAAACAGGTAGGTCTCTGTCTCTATAAGACGCTGTGGTCTCTGTCTCTATAAGACGCTGTGGTTTCTCTGTCTCTATAAGACGCTGTGGTCTCTGTCTCTATAAGACGCTGTGGTCTCTGCCTCTATAAGACGCTGTGGTTTCTCTATAAGACGCTGTGGTCTCTGTCTCTATAAGACGCTGTGGTTTCTCTGTCTCTATAAGACGCTGTGGTCTCTGTCTCTATAAGACGCTGTGGTCTCTGCCTCTATAAGACGCTGTGGTTTCTCTGTCTCTATAAGACGCTGTGGTCTCTGTCTCTATAAGACGCTGTGGTCTCTGCCTCTATAAGACGCTGTGGTTTCTCTGTCTCTATCAGACGCTGTGGTCTCTGTCTCTATCAGACGCTGTGGTTTCTCTGTCTCTATAAGACGCTGTGGTCTCTGTCTCTATAAGACGCTGTGGTTTCTCTGTCTCTATAAGACGCTGTGGTTTCTCTGTCTCTATAAGACGCTGTGGTCTCTGTCTCTATAAGACGCTGTGGTCTCTGCCTCTATAAGACGCTGTGGTTTCTCTGTCTCTATCAGACGCTGTGGTCTCTCTCTCTATCAGACGCTGTGGTTTCTCTGTCTCTATAAGACGCTGTGGTCTCTGTCTCTATAAGACGCTGTGGTTTCTCTGTCTCTATAAGACGCTGTGGTCTCTGTCTCTATAAGACGCTGTGGTCTCTGCCTCTATAAGACGCTGTGGTTTCTCTGTCTCTATCAGACGCTGTGGTCTCTGTCTCTATCAGACGCTGTGGTTTCTCTGTCTCTATAAGACGCTGTGGTCTCTGTCTCTATAAGACGCTGTGGTCTCTGTCTCTATAAGACGCTGTGGTCTCCGTCTCTATCAGACGCTGTGGTCTCTGTCTCTATAAGACGCTGTGGTTTCTCTGTCTCTATCAGACGCTGTGGTCTCTGTCTCTATCAGACGCTGTGGTCTCTGTCTCTGTTAGACGCTGTGGTTTCTCTGTCTCTATAAGACGCTGTGGTCTCTGTCTCTATAAGACGCTGTGGTTTCTCTGTCTCTATAAGACGCTGTGGTCTCTGTCTCTATAAGACGCTGTGGTCTCTGCCTCTATAAGACGCTGTGGTTTCTCTGTCTCTATCAGACGCTGTGGTCTCTGTCTCTATCAGACGCTGTGGTTTCTCTGTCTCTATAAGACGCTGTGGTCTCTGTCTCTATAAGACGCTGTGGTTTCTCTGTCTCTATAAGACGCTGTGGTTTCTCTGTCTCTATAAGACGCTGTGGTCTCTGTCTCTATAAGACGCTGTGGTCTCTGCCTCTATAAGACGCTGTGGTTTCTCTGTCTCTATCAGACGCTGTGGTCTCTGTCTCTATCAGACGCTGTGGTTTCTCTGTCTCTATAAGACGCTGTGGTCTCTGTCTCTATAAGACGCTGTGGTTTCTCTATCTCTATAAGACGCTGTGGTTTCTCTGTCTCTATAAGACGCTGTGGTCTCTGTCTCTATAAGACGCTGTGGTCTCTGTCTCTATAAGACGCTGTGGTTTCTCTGTCTCTATAAGACGCTGTGGTCTCTGTCTCTATAAGACGCTGTGGTTTCTCTGTCTCTATAAGACGCTGTGGTCTCTGTCTCTATAAGACGCTGTGGTCTCTGCCTCTATAAGACGCTGTGGTTTCTCTGTCTCTATCAGACGCTGTGGTCTCTGTCTCTATCAGACGCTGTGGTTTCTCTGTCTCTATAAGACGCTGTGGTCTCTGTCTCTATAAGACGCTGTGGTCTCTGTCTCTATAAGACGCTGTGGTCTCCGTCTCTATCAGACGCTGTGGTCTCTGTCTCTATAAGACGCTGTGGTTTCTCTGTCTCTATCAGACGCTGTGGTCTCTGTCTCTATTAGACGCTGTGGTTTCTCTGTCTCTATAAGACGCTGTGGTCTCTGTCTCTATAAGACGCTGTGGTTTCTCTATAAGACGCTGTGGTTTCTCTGTCTCTATAAGACGCTGTGGTCTCTGTCTCTATAAGACGCTGTGGTCTCTGTCTCTATAAGACGCTGTGGTCTCCGTCTCTATCAGACGCTGTGGTCTCTGTCTCTATAAGACGCTGTGGTTTCTCTGTCTCTATCAGACGCTGTGGTCTCTGTCTCTATTAGACGCTGTGGTTTCTCTGTCTCTATAAGACGCTGTGGTCTCTGTCTCTATAAGACGCTGTGGTCTCTGCCTCTATAAGACGCTGTGGTTTCTCTGTCTCTATCAGACGCTGTGGTTTCTCTGTCTCTATCAGACGCTGTGGTCTCTGTCTCTATAAGACGCTGTGGTTTCTCTGTCTCTATAAGACGCTGTGGTCTCTGTCTCTATAAGACGCTGTGGTCTCTGCCTCTATAAGACGCTGTGGTTTCTCTGTCTCTATAAGACGCTGTGGTTTCTCTGTCTCTATAAGATGCTGTGGTCTCTGTCTCTATAAGACGCTTTGGTTTCTCTGTCTCTATCAGACGCTGTGGTCTCTGTCTCTGATAAAATCTGTTGTCTCTGTGTCGTTTAGGCTCCGTTTGCCCTTAACCTGATCAGCAAACATTTCTGGATGGAGCAGAAGGTGCGGATCAACACCAGCGTGGTGGTGGTGGGGGCCTCAGACACGGCGCTGTCTTTACTGGAGGAGTTGTGTTTCTGGTGAGTCCTTTTGGTCTGACCTCCATGTTCCTCTCTGTCCAGCCGTCTCTCTCTTACAGAAACCCTCTGGAGCAGCTGTCTCTTCCAAGTTTGCCTCAGACCAAAGAGCCTCTAATTCCTCCATGTTTGTTTTTCACTGAGAGATGAAAATGTGCACAAAAATCACTGTTAGGGGAGAATTGGCCCAGTGGTTAGGGCATTGCACTTGGAATCCTGAGGTTGCGAGTTCAAGCCCCACTCCCACAGACTGCCACTATGGGTCCCTTAACCCCAGACTGCTCTCTGGGTGCCACATCTCCATAAAGTTTAGTTAATTTGCCTCGTCAGGACCGAGATCTCTGATGTTACTCCAGGTCTCTGTTGGAGCCTCTTCCCCACCGTGGGGGTTTGTGTTTGCAGTCCTCTAATAACCACTATACAGACTCTCTCTAGTTCCTCCCTTAAGCCTTGGTGTTTCTCCAGTTTCCTCGTGTGCAATGTTTGCTCTCAACGCTCTGATGCGATCTACCTGCTTACTGTACTGGTCTAAAAACCAGGTGGGACTCAGCTCCGCAGTGAGATGGCGCCACTCAGACTCGTCTATCTGGAAGCCAAACGAATAGAAGAGGAATATGAAGCTCACTAGAGTGAAACACGCTGCCTTGGAAATTTGTGCAATGTTGTGCTGAAAGCCCTAAAAAAGAAAAGGAGACGACGTATTTGAAAAAAGACATGGCTGAGCTAACGTGGCTACTACAGTCTGTCAGTTGTACAGAAAGAACTCTATTTCACTCATTGCACCCCCGCCATGCTGCTGGGTTTTCCAGAGAGGAAGAAGAAGAAGAATCCTTGTTTGTGCACTGAGCGATTTCCCTATGACCACCTTAAGACGGCTGACAGAATTTCAAACATGCTTGATTTTCTCCCGACCTTATGATTCCTGATGGGGAGGTGGTCGTTGGAGGCTGTTTGTCAAAGAACACTACTGCCACCTACTGGTTAGTGACGTCACGGTGCGGTATCGGCTGTTGATCAAGTCCCAGTGCTGTATCTGGTGTTTGTCACAACGCGCTATTATCCAAGTCATCTTGAAAACATTCTTCTTCCAAATGTCGGCTACATATTACGTGTTTTTTCTCTGGCCAGAAGTTCGATGGCAAATCCTCCCTCTTCAAGTTGGCGATCCAACGACCAACCCGTCCGTGGAGGATCAGGAATCAGAAAGGTGGAATAACTCTTTTTTTCACTTTTACCCGATGTATTCCAGCATCCAGCTGCCATGCACGTGGGCATTGTCAGTTTCACTATAGCTCTGGTGAATTTCAATGGTGAAGTCCTCTGGAAATCTTCAATAATTGTTGTTGATTGCAGATGTGTCTAGTAGTTCCCATTGATTTAGCTTGTAAAGCGGGGAGAATGGCGCTAGGCTTACCGCACCGTGACGTCACTGCCGGAAGATGGCAGGAGGGAGGGCCTACTATATTTGGGCAAAAATGGCCGCTCCCAGACTCAGTGATCGTGACAAAAAATATTATTTAATTTTTTTTACCTGATGTATTCCTTTCAGGTCACGTTGGATTGTATCTGGGGCCTCTTTGCATGGCCTGACCTGGGATCCTGCCTGGTTTGGTAGATCTGGGCCTCTATTGCTGCTGTGCTGCTAGGATTTAGTCAGCTCTCTGTCGCTGGTACATCCCATGCAGGGGTTTCCCCCCCCATGATGGTTCCTCCAGTGTCTCAGACATTCACTGAGCCCAAAGAGTCCGTAGAAGGACACTAAATCCTCTTTTTGGTTTTCATGCTTCTCTGAAGGACAAAGGTCCCTTTAAATCCTCAAGCTTTTCTCCCTTTGATTTGCTGATTTCCCAGTTTTAGGATTAAATCATATTCTAAAGTTAATAGTGAGAGAATAAGGCCAAGATCAAACCCTTCCTAAATGCTAACCCTAATCCTGACACCTCGGCCTGATTCACCTGCTGAGTGAAGAACGTTCCTGAAAGTCTCGAGCATCTCATAGAGACCTGCCAGGTGTCCTCAGGGATTTCTGCACCTGCTGATGGAGATGTCAGCTTAGAATTGCATCCTGTGTGATAGAAGCGCGGCGCAGGGACGAGATAAACATCTGGCAGATGTTGATCCAAGAAATGTTTCTCTCTGCCACGAGTCAGAGGCAGTTTGACTTACAGGAGAGCTTCGTCTCTACTTTGGGAATTTATTCCCTGGAATGGTTCCTTGAGTCCACGGTGGACGTTTTGCATGCCGTCCTTTGTCCTCCCTGTGAGCCGAGCTGCAGGGCGGACAATGGGGAGCTGGGGGCTGCAGAGGAAGAGCTGACCGATAGCTGCCAGGCAACCAGAGCCGTTGTTCTGGGAGAGGGAGATATCAGGGAGCTGCTGGGCCGGAGCAGGCAGCTGCGTGAGGCCTGCTGCTCAGCTGGTCCTGCTCCAGCCCCCGTTAATTAGCCACTGGTCGGGATCTGCGGCAGCGATCTGTGTTTGCTGTCACTAATGAGCTGACTAATGAGGCCGTTAGAGTGATGCTGAGGAGGCGACACATTCAGAGGGTGAACTGTGGGTCAGCGCCAGCTGCTGAGGCCGTTTATCAGCTCCATCCAAACCTCCACCCCCTCTCAGCTTTCTAACCCTAAACTGATTTCCCTGAGCCCCCCCTCCCCTCTGTGGCTCCATCAGCGGCTGGGTCAGGCTCGGACAGATAAAGAGCTGAGCGGCGGCTCGGCCCTCCGCCCGCCGCGGTCAGCCTGAAGGGTCACCATGGCCGTCTGTCACTGTCTGATAACAGAACTGATCCAGAAGCGCTGATTCTGTCCCATAATGAGCCGTTATGCCTCAGAGCTGCGGCTCAGATCCTTCCACCTTCTACATATGGGGAACACGGGTCCTAGCAGGGAACTTTATTGTTCCCAGTAAAAGTTAAATGGAAATTAATACACTAAATATATTTTTTTAGTTGTTTAAAAAAAAAATCCATCCATCCTTTTTTTCCTCTTTATCTTTGAGGCAGAGATGCCCAGACTTCCTGATCCACTCCCACCTCCTCCAGCTGCTCTGGGGGAGGCGCCACCAGGCCAGCTCACAGACATAGTCCCTCCAGCGTGTCCTGGTCCTTCCACCCGGTCTCCTCCCAATGGAACATGCCTGGAACGCCTCCCGAGGGAGGCGACCAGGAGGCAGATGCCAGAGCCTCCTCAGCTGGCTCCTTTCGACATGGAGGAGCAACGAATCTACTCCGAGCAAATCCCTGGTAACTGAGCTCCTCACCCAATCTGGAAGGGTGCACCCAGCCACCCTGTGAAGGAAACTCATTTTGGCTGCTAATATTCGCGATCTTGTCCTTTAATTACCCAGATCTCATGACCATAGGTGAGGGTGGGAACGTAGATCCATCTGTAAATTGAGAGCTTTGCCCCCCCGACTCAGCTCCCTCTTCACCACGACAGTCCGATACAGCGACAGCATCAATGCCGACGCCGCATCGATACATCTTTCGATCTCACGCTCCATCAGTCCCTCACTTGTCAACTCCGGGATACTTGAACTCCTCGACTTGAGACAAGGACTGTCCACCAACCCAAAAAAAATTTTAGTTTTTCATATTTTTTTTTCTATCTTTATATTTTCAGTCATTATTTTGTTATATTTTTATATTGAGTTTAATTAATTTCATTCTTTTTAAAATGTGTTTTCTCATATCACGTGCTGTCCACCTCTGGGGGCGGGCTTTCCTCTGGGGGGACGAGCAAAGACGCATTTCTATTGGCCTGCTGGTCGTTAGCAACAACATTTTTATTGGCCAAGAGCGAGCGTTTTATTGTACGACGAGTACGAGTACGAGTATTAGGACAGAGATTTTTTCATTTTTTTTATTTTGAGAATAAAGTCGTAACATTACGAGAATAAAGTCGTAACATTACAAGAATAAAGTCGTAATATTACGAGAATAAAGTTGTAACATTACAAGAATAAAGTCGTAATATTACAAGAATAAAGTCGTAACATTACGAGAATAAAGTCGTAACATTACGAGAATAAAGTCGTAACATTATGAAAATAAAGTCGTAACATTACGAGAATAAAGTCGTAAAATTACAAGAATAAAGTCGTAACATTACGAGAATAAAGTCGTAACATTACGAGAATAAAGTCATAACATTACGAGAATAAAGTCGTAAAATTACAAGAATAAAGTCGTAACATTACGAGAATAAAGTCATAACATTACGAGAATAAAGTTGTAAAATTACAAGAATAATGTCGTAACATTACGAGAATAAAGTCGTAAAATTACAAGAATAAAGTCGTAACATTACAAGAATAAAGTCATAACATTACGAGAATAAAGTCGTAAAATTACAAGAATAAAGTCGTAACATTACGAGAATAAAGTCATAACATAACGAGAATAAAGTCGTAAAATTACAAGAATAAAGTCGTAACATTACAAGAATAAAGTCGTAACATTACGAGAATAAAGTCATCATACAACAACCTGTTTCAGAAAGAAAGCCTGGAGCTCCGCCCAGCAGATGATGGTCAACCAGCTCCACCAATCAGCAACCAGCTGAGTCCACTTTGACATCCCGCCCAGTTTGATGCTGCTGCTAAAAGATTTCCTGATTTGTCAAACCGATGCTAAAGTATAACTTCACATGATGCTCCACATTCCCCACTTTAGGGAAGAAAGGGCTTCTTGTGGGAGTTGTCATAAAATACAACTTTATTCTCGTAATTTTAGGACTTTATTTTCGTAACTTTACGACTTTATTCTTGTAATTTTCTGAATTTGTTCTCATAATGTTACGATTTTGTTCTCGAAATAGAAAGAAAAAAATCTCTAGCCTTGTAATGAAACAGAGACTGGATCCAAATAAACCAAGACAGGTTAGTGATGTTTAAACAGTTTATTGAACAGGTTGCGGGACTGAATCTGAGTGGAGCAAACAGGCTGCAGGCAGACAGGCCGGCAGATAGTGTGAGGTTTACCGGTACGTGATCCAGGAGGGGAAGGCAGACAGTTAA
Organism: Cyprinodon diabolis; assembly: GCA_030533445.1. Lineage (NCBI taxonomy): Eukaryota > Metazoa > Chordata > Actinopteri > Cyprinodontiformes > Cyprinodontidae > Cyprinodon > Cyprinodon diabolis. Next base: position 1,699,324 of record CM060076.1, on the reverse strand, counting down.
GCTGAGCTTTTCCAAGTTTGTGATCCAGAGAGAGGGGGGCAGGTAGTCAGATCGAAATTATTCAGAGATCCAGGGATTCAGGGATCCAGGGATCCAGAGGCAGAGCAGAGAGGATATTCAGGCAGGGAGAATCAGCCAGGGGTCAGGCAGGCTCGGTATCAGGAGACAGATCGGCTCAGAAACGGGTAGACAACAGATATTCCTTGAGATGCTGGACTATTATTACCGTGTTGGTACGAGATAATCTGGCACAGAGGACTGGTCTGATGGGGTTTATATACCGATGAAACAGGTGACTCCGGTCAGAGCTGATTGCAGACGGGTGGAGCAGAGCAGGTGAATGGACCCAGTGATCAGGCTAGAATCAGTGCAGAACCCATTACAAGTCTGGCCCTAAGACTCTGTCGTATTATTGGGCTTAAATAGAAGAAAATGCTTTTTTAGGGAGAGAAATTTGGAAAAAACAAAAAGTAAAATAATAAAATCTAAAAAAACAGCAAAGTTAATTCAAACCTTTTTTCTTATTAAGACATTTTTTTATATTTTCATTTGTGGATTATATTTCTTTCAAATATCCATTTAACAGGTAATTTGCAACAATAATGGAACAAAGTTTACTCCATATATTTCTGATTCGCCTGTTCACACATCAGTAAAGCAGAACCTTTAGGTTCAGCTGAGGGTCAGAACCCAGATAAACGGATCCAGTCAGCAGAACCAAGCATCCGTCCAAGGCTCCGATTCTGAACAGAAACCAGTCCCCCGCCGCCATCAGTCCTGATGTGTGAAGCCTTTATTAGCTTTTTTTCTCTGGCTGTGCAGAGAGCCGCCAGGCGTTCATATTACAGAGAGCGGAGATAAGAGCGGAGCAGCAGGCCATCAGGCGATAAGGAGCAGAGCTGTAGCTGCTCTTATCAGCTGCTTAATGTCCTCAAGGCCACAACAAAACAGCTCATTTACATCACAGGACCGGCTGTCCTCTAGAGACAAAGAGGCGGGCCGCCTGTGAAGGATTGCTCTAAAAGGTCCACCTGGACAGATTTACTGCACAGGTTAACATCCTGCTGTTATGGTCAACAGACCAGGAGGAGAAAAGGTTTAAATTAGCGATGAAGCTGCAGGGTGGACTGATCAGAACCTGGTTCTGGTTCCATCCATGAACAGAAGGTCAGCAGAGAGTCAATGGTCAAAAGGAACACTGAGCAAGACCTTTCATCAGGAGCAAAACTGTCCCTCTGGGTCCCTGATCAAGACCAAAACCCCAAACTGCTCCCTGGGGCCATCCATTGGGTCGCATGCAGAGGACAGATGTCCCCTCTGTGGGACCATTGATGAGGATTTCTGGACGCTCTATGGACAGTGACCTGTCCAGGGCGTTATCCGCTGCTCGCTTGGTGTCCCTGCAGGGACACAAACTGATATTATTATCCTAACAAGGGGCGGATTTAGGAAATCTGGGGCCCTCGGCACAGACGGGCAGGGGGCCCTCTGAATGGAGAGGACAACACATAAACAGCCCCATTCTCCAGATAGAGAAATGTTAATAGAATAGACATCCATTATCTGTTCTAGGTTGTGTCCCTCTCTTCTTGTCCCTTTTCTTCTTGTTTTCCTCTCTATGTTTTGTACTCAGCTGACTTTTCATGCTGTCTCTAAAGGAATGAAAGATTTTTTCCAAGCACTAAGCTCACTTAGCTGATTGCTCCTTCCTGTGTTTCCAAAAAGGCCAAAGTAAATAACCCAGTCCTTCTTTTCACTGTAGACAAGCCATGATCTGCTTATCTGTTCTCCATTTTTCATTTGGATGAAATAATAGCTGCATGAATCATGACAGCAGACAAGATAGAGGAGAGCAGGAGGCGGGGTTACCAATCTACTTGCTCTGGAGAGCAGAGTTCGCTGCTTTTAGATGTTGTCTCCAAAGTCTCCAGTAGCAGAAAAAAGTCTGTAGATTTGGCGCTAGGAGCTTTTTAGAAATCAAAGTGCTAGAGGGGTCTGAAAAGTGGCTAAATATAGCGACTAAAGCGCTAAGTTGGCAACACTGCTCTTTGCATGGTTTGTTTTCAAATGGTTTGCTGCTGTCTGTTTGGACCTTTCTGAACATGTGCAGCAAATGGACTGATCCAATATGGTGGACACTGAAGGGGGGGGCTGAGACACTGAAAGGATTTTTTATCAAAAACATAATTAATGTGCACAAATAAGGAATAGTTGTATTAACCAACCATTTATGGGGCCCCCAGGAACTTGGGGAAAATCCTCCACCATACATTTAAACTAAGAAACTGAGCCAAGCAGGTTGATTTTTCTTTTCCCTGTAATTACCGCCAGCTTTCATCAGATAGTATTTTTCCTTGCAGCTGGTTGCTGGTTAAAACACCAGCTCCTCCATGCCCACTATAGTCTGTCATGCAATGGTCAGTCCTGTCAGTCCGAGAGGACTGCCTCCAGGCTCCTTCTAACAGCTCCATCTTTAGGTCTGCTCTTCAATGCTGCTTTGATGATCTCTAACTGTTTTTCCTTCTCTGACGATCATGTCAGTGTTTCAGCTCTCAGAGAGACATGTAGAGGATAAAGGATCAACATCTTCAGTAAAACGGCTCGGATTTGTCTTTTTTTAACAAATAAAATCACGTCCTCTATTGATGATCAGCTGTTGTCTGACAGCCATGTCTCTGTTGACACTGGTTAATTCAGCTCCACCTTCTATTAAAAGCTCCACAACCTGCTGAGACCAACTTCTGCATTAGTCTGATGTCTGCATGTTCCTGGTTTTTATTTCTTTCTTTTTTGTCTGTCCTCTTCCAGCCCCCACCTGAGACTCACCAACCTCACCCTGATTTCAACCCATGGTTTCCCTGGAAAGTACGACCATCATCAAGTCGGATTTCTGTCCACGAGGTGCTTTTTGGAAGGATGGCAGTCGTGTTCTTACAGTAGCAGCCATTAAAAATAACCCTTTCCAGTAAAACACCGGCCCAATGGCAGCCCACTCCCCCCGGGACTCCCAGCCAAATCCCCTCCAACTTCCAACCACTGTTCTTCTCCTGGGCGTGCATTTGTTTAACTATGACTCCACCCTTTCACTGAACTACAGGGTCTGAGATGGCGCTTCTCTTTAGATCTAAATGTCCACAAATCAAGATAGAAAGAATATTTTAGTACAAAGATTGATGCTTAAAAGGGAATTGTGGGGGACCAGCTAAGGGCACATCAAGGAAAGTGAGGACATTATGAATGCTTACTACTATATGTAATGCCAAGTTTATTTTGGTCCGGTTTGATTTAAACTCACCTCTATGTCACGTCTTGGTTGTAGTTAAGAGGACCCAAAATGCAGAATCAGAGAGTCTCAGGTGAATTCTTGTAGTTTTAATGAAAACACTAATAACAGATGCAAAATCCAAAAATCCAACTAAAATGTAATTCAGACCAGAACCATGGAGACATCAAGGGAAACGTGCACAAGGTGCCAGGGAGAGATGAGGTGAGAGGACAACAGCGACAACAGGACCAGCAACAACAAGGAACCAACAAGGAGTGACTGCAGAGGGAGAGTATATGTAGCTGACAGACAAAGGCAGGGCTAACGAGCAGATAAGGAGCAGGTGCGAGGGAGCCAAAGGGAAAGGAACACACACACAAGAGGGCAACAGAAAAACCTGAGAACTAACATAAATCTAGAAACTACAACAGAATAGGAATTAAACCAATAAAACTAGAAAACAAGGAGCAAAGTAAAGCACAACAGAACCAAAACCATGAAACTCTACAAATGTCTTTGATGTAACTTTAGTCCAAACTCAGGCTGAAAAATAACCTAAGTGAAGGAAGTCTTTACAAGATCACATATTTATTGGATTGGAGGATAATGTGATTTTAACAGCTGGTGTAGGATCAGCCGGGGTGAGTCCAGAACGCCTGACATCTCCTCTCCATCTCCTGCAGCCACGCCTTCAGCAGCAGAGGCCTGGCCCAGACCCCCCTGCTCTCCTGCATCCGTGTGATGGAAGGAAAGATGGTGAAGATCAACAGAAAGTCCAAATTCATCCTGGTTTCTGATGGGAAGAAGGTCCGATATGACTACCTGATCCTCTGCACAGGCCTTCAGTACCAGGTGAGACAAACTGTTACAGAGCAACTAAAAATACTGCTGCTGGAAATGCTCAGAAAGCACCAAACATAACCAAACCAACCATCGTAAGAGTTACGCAGAGCACAGGAGAAAAATGTATTACAGTACTAGCCAATACTATTAAGTCTCCGTAAGCTACAGAGACTTAATAATAACTTCTCTCCAACGCATATCAAGGTATCTGACGTGTTCCAGACGAGCACTGAACGTGTTTCTAACTTCCAGCTACTGTATAATGGCGTATTGGCAGCGTTTTGGTATAAAGGGGGTTCACAGGAGGAAACCGTCAGTTCTCCTCCAGACCCCATGATCCTGCAAAACTATTGCGGGATCTCGCCAAAGTTCTTTTTTTCCCCTCCATGTCCCTTTAGGGTCTCCATACATTATCAATACTCTATGCATACACACAAAATTGAAAAAATACATGGAAGTTCAGCATATTCCAGCGTTTTAGGAGATTCTGGGACGTCGGACATACGCGGCTAACGTAGAAGCCGTTCAAAATGTCCGGACTTTCATTGGTTGGTCCTTGGCTGGTCTTTTTTTAAACATCAATCAACAACAATCTTTTTACCAAAATATTATTTCTGTCATGATTTGTGGACATTAAGCCCTAAAGAGAAGCGCCATCTCCTGGTCAGACCCTGTAATTCAGTGAAAGGGAAGAGTCAGAGTAAAAATATATGCAGAGGGGGTCACTCCAATGGCTGCCATTTGGCTGGCGTTTGACTGGGAGGGGCCATTTTTAATGGCTGCTACTGTATATCTACATTGTGCATTAATCTGTTCCTCCATCAATCCATCTTTAAATGTTTTGTGGTTCAGTTTTCTGAAGTCTAAACCGGGATGTTGCTGCAGGTCCCCTGTCCCACCGGGGTGGATATCACCCAGCCTGTTACAAACAGCCAGCTGGACCCCGAGGTCTTGGAGTGCAGCTTCACGGGGCCCATCCCCTCCAACCTCTTCACCATCAACGACCTCCATGACGGCATGGCCGCCCGCCGCTGGCTCCTGGACAACTTCCTGAATATAGAGGGTAACTGGACCCCTCCTCCATCCAAAACCGGGCCCTAAAATGAATCAGCAGCATGTCATTACTACGCCAGGCAACGTCTAAGTGCTCCGCTATAATTAGCCGCTAATTAGCTGAAGAGAAATCTTTCATCTCTGTGAATCAGGTCGGCCTCTTCCATCCATGTTTCCATTATCAGATCGGTGTCTGAGAGGCAGCGAGATACACAGAGTCATTAGGAAAATCAATCTGCTCTCTGAAGGAATTGCTGCCATCCAGAGTGAGGCTTTTATTCTCACTAATTGGCGGATCTAAGTCATAAAGGAAAAGCATTAATAAATGCAAATTATAACAGAAGATGCTCAGAAATAGCATATTTATTTCCATATTTCACTACAGCCACTAAAGGGAACCGCAGAGTGCATGTAAATGTGTTTGTCTCTGATTGAGTCAAGGTCTGTTCCTCCTGCTGCGAGGAGCAAAAAGTGTCACTTTATTTCCAAACGACAGTGAAGCTTCTGGAAACATGTTGAATGTGAACTGGAATGCAGGATTAGGCAATACCAGGCAGCTGCCTAGGGACCCAAGTTCCTGTTCCTTGGGGCCCCATAAAACTCTGTTTCCATGTATGGTTAATACAACTATTCCTTATTTTTGAACAGCAATTATGTTTTTGATAAAAATCCTTTCGCTAAAATGCCATCAGAACGCTGATAATATTAAGTGTGTCTCAGCCCCCCCTTCAGTGTCCACCATATTGGATCAGTCCATTTGCTGCACATGTTCAGAAAGGTCCAAACAGACAGCAGCAAACCATTTGAAAACAAACCATGCAAAGAGCAGTGTTGCCAATTTAGCGCTTTAGTCGCTATATTTAGCCACTTTTCAGACCCCTCTAGCACTTTAATTTCTAGAAAGCTCCTAGCGCCAAATCTAGAGACTTTTTTCTGCTACTGGAGACTTTGGAGACAACATCTAAAAGCAGCGAACTCTGCTCTCCAGAGCAAGTAGATTGGTAACCCCGCCTCCTGCTCTCCTCTATCTTGTCTGCTGTCATGATTCATGCAGCTATTATTTCATCCAAATGAAAAATGGAGAACAGATAAGCAGTTCATGGCTTGTCTACAGTGAAAAGAAGGACTGGGTTATTTACTTTGGCCTTTTTGGAAACACAGGAAGGAGCAATCAGCTAAGTGAGCTTAGTGCTTGGAAAAAATCTTTCATTCCTTTAGAGACAGCATGAAAAGTCAGCTGAGTACAAAACATAGAGAGGAAAACAAGAAGAAAAGGGACAAGAAGAGAGGGACACAACCTAGAACAGATAATGGATGTCTATTCTATTAACATTTCTCTATCTGTAGGATGGGGCTGTTTTATGTGTTGTCTTCTCCATTCAGAGGGCCCCCTGCCTGTCTTTGCCCAGGGCCCCACATTTCCTTAATCAGCCCCTGTCAGGAACTATTTGGTATTTACTGATATACTTCCTTGTTTAATCAAAAAAGGTTTTTCTGGATTATTTTACATCCACTTTTGGATTTTTTTCCTCCAGTTTTCAGTGATAATATAGTAAAAAGGAAGAAGTTGTCTTTTCCTGTCAGCCAATCAAACGTCAGCTTTTCTATGGAAGGATCAGGATCAGTTAAAAGATGAAATGTATTTTAAATATGACTGATTATTTAATGTCATGATTCAAAAGCTATATTTATTTACTAACTTTTGCATTTAAAAATTGTATGATTTGATTATTTAAAGATGTATTAGAGAAAAAAAATAGTACGTTTATTTCGTTCATTTATTTATAGATTTACATATTTAATGCTGTATTTATTTGTTTCATTTTGTCCCCCTAACCCTCTGTACCCCCCATGCCATGGTTATCTTCTCTTGATGTTTTTTATTTAATCCAGCTTTAAAGTAAAAAGAAGCAGAATTAAGAGCTGTGACAGATTCAGCACCATGGACAGAGCCACCAACCCCTCCGCTCTCCATGGTGGATTCCTCTGTCCTCTTAGCTGCTGTTAGATTCTCCTGGGAGAACGTCGGCCCTCTCAGAGTTCCTCTGTGATCTGAGAAGGAAATGATCTCAGACTATTTCCTGTAAAGTTAGATCTGCTGATTGTAGAAATCTTCACAGATCCGTTCTGTTTCCTTCTTGATGGCCTCAGATCACGCCATCGTTTACGGGAACAGCATGGATGTCTACATCACCGTACAGACGCTCCTCAGTCTGGGCATCCCTGGACACCGCATCCACCTAACCCTCCCCCCCTCAGTGCCAGGCGTCTCCTACCTCCCAGACGCCTCCGTGGAGAAGGCTGTGGAGGAGTCCATGAGGACGGCCCAGGTCCAGGTCCACCAGAACTGCATCCTGGCTCAGATAAACGACGGGGGGCCGCCCGACCCCATCACATCCGTATCCTTCACCACCGACTCAGAGCCTCTCCATCTGCAGTGTGGAGTAAGTTCCCTTTTTTAGGTGAGGTGGACCCGCTCTTTCAGAACAAATCTCAACCTGAACAGCAGTGCTGAGCCGTCCAACTGGTAACGTTCATCACTGAGGAGTTCAGAACCGATTCAGAAGTTCAGAACCCATCCAGGAGTTCAGATCTGTTCTGTTATTGTTATATAAAAAAGGAAGAGAATCTTGTTTCTTATTTTTTAGGATTTTTTATTTAATTCACCTTGTTGTGTGTAAAGCCACAGAGGGCCATAAACTAAAAACCTTCATCTGGTCCTTTATAGACCTTGAAACTTGGCCAATCATCACGAACCGAGGAATTCAGATTCCTCCATCTGAGGCCAACAGGCAGCTGTTTGTCGCAATAATCTATGTTTTTAATTTTATCCAGATGGGATTATATTTAAGCATCACTGACACATCTATTGCTGCTGTGTCCATCTAAGCAAGTCTTCCACTCTTAGATTGAAACAAAGTCTTTTTTATCCTTTTTTGAAATTGATATACTAATCAAGAACAGATTATTAAACTATTAATCTTTTGAGAGTCAACTCAGATTAAATGCAATAATCAGCCACTACAGTTTCAAGAATATCTATAATATTTAAACCCGTCTGTTTCCTGGATGTTTCTATCTGCTGAGTGAAGAACCTGGTTAGTTTGAAAGTGTTTTATGAATAAAGATGGTGGTACAGTCAGAGATCCACCGTCTGTTTCTACTGATTTCTGCTGGATCTTCTCCTCCCAGGTCTTCATCAACCTCTCCAATAAAAGGGTGGACCATGACAGCCACCAGAGCATCACTGGTTGCTTCCTGCCCTTTCTTGACCGACTGTTGATAACCAGCCGCTTCCTGACCTGCGACGCCTCAATCTACGCCGCCGGGCCCCTCACCAAGTTCTACTGTAGACACTACTCAGACGAATGGACCCACTCCAGCTTCAGCTCCAAGGAGGTGGGCCGGGACCTGGCGGCCGTGCTGCTGTGCCTCCTGGATCCGACCCGGGTGGCGCCGCAGGAGCCCCCGTCCGAGGCAGATCTTCTGATCCCGCTTTACAAACAACCTAAGATCCAAGGTCCGTCCTCACTCTTAACTGAGGTGCTTGATGAACTCCTGCAGGGTTCTGATCCGATCTCAGGACCCAGAACAAGTCCAGGGTCTCTGACTGTGTTTTAGTGGATTATAAAAGCATCCTTCCACCCACAGCCCTGTTGTTATGATGCAGGCTCAGTCCACCGCGGGCGGCTTTGTTCTGCAGAGTCACCAAGGCCGCTCCGTAGGTTCCAACAACAGAGCAGCCTCTCTGCGCTGTCCTTCTCACACGCATGACCTTTTCACAGCCACATCACCGCCTGTTATCTGAGTTTATTACCTCTGCCCGTCGGGCTGAGTGGGAGGACTATTGTCCGTCTCTGCAGCTTCAGATTCACGTTTCTCAGCAACAGAGGCTTAATTTCTGCACACATTCATTCCCTTAAATCCTAAATCATCTATTGGTTCTGATTAAACGCTTTCTCCTCTAAACAGAAGAAAACAGAAGACATCTGTTCTTCATGCAGCTTTTCACATGTCTTCTCTTTCTCAGGAGGGACTCTTCCTGGTGGACATCACTTCCTGCATGTGACCAAACCGTCTCCGAGCATCTGGACGGGTCCTCCTGTCCAACGTGTAAGTTCCTCGTTAAGCGCATGGTGACCCAGTTTGTTCTGTTTATCCCTGCCAGCAAAGAACCACCACCTATGACCAAACCTCAGTTTCCAAACGTTCCAACACCTCCGATTCTCAATCAATCATTTAATCAATTAACTTTATTAGTACCTGTAGGTTGATTTGTTTATGGTGAGATTAGTCTGCTTTCTTTTCATATTCATATTCAGAGGGCCCGGTGGCGCCAGTGTACGGCAGCCTCGCTTCTGTCAGTGAGCCCCAGGGCAGCTGTGGCTACAATGTGGCTTGCCACTATCAGTGTGTGAGTGAATGGGTGAATGAATGTAGTGTAAAGCGCCTTGGTCGAGTCTCCTAACTTGAATAAAGGCGCTATATAAGTACAGGCCATTTACCATTTACCATATTGTAGCAACAGTTTAAATAAGTAGAGTAACAATAAAAGCTAACAAGCTTAAAATATTCAGATTGCATCAGGACAACTGCTGCCATCTGCTTCCATATTAGAGTTTGGGAATCTGACGGCAACATGAGCAAAGCTGGTTTCTAACACTTTGTGTTTTGGCGCCAGATATCTGTGGCGCAGCAGGAGAGGCCTGAGCTGTTCAGTGGATGAGCAAAGTTAGAACAGGAATCTATTCATCATTCTGCTTCATTCTATCTCTATTCTCCCACTCTGCAGAATCTGTTAGTTCAATCTCTAACGTTCTGCTCTCTCTGCTTTTTCTCATAGTAGCTTCATCTGGTCTGTTCCTGTTTGGCTGTGACTCCATCCTGGAGAGAAATATCAGCTGTGCTGCTGCCATCAACACCTTTGTTTCTAGATGTTGGAGCTTGGCCTGTTTTCCCGTGTAGTCCTGTTTCTCTGACTGTGACTAACTGGATGTGCTCTCTTCATCCTCTGACATGGGAGCTGGCTCGGAGCTCGTCTGCCTGGCTGTGTGTTTCCTGGACGGGAGTGCACAAGAAAAATCACTGCATGAGGAAAACTAATTTCACTTTTAATATATGGCTTATCTTTATATAAACTATGCAGTCCTTTAGTAAAAAATACCTAACAGATTCAGAAGAACAATTTTATATCATAACACACCTGTAGGAGTAGTGGAGGACACAGTCAGTAAACACACACAGGCTTTTAGATCCTCTAAAGGCCTGGTTCTCCTCCTGCAGCAGTGCGTCGCAGTGAGCTTGTAGCAGATAAGACTAATATTGAAGTTTGGTCTGCGCTACGTTATTCCACGCCACAACCCCGGAGGGCCAATCAGGAGCTAGCTGTGGGTCTAGATACGGCCGAGGCGGTGAGGAAGTGGGATCCAGGTGGAAAAGGGGTCCCAGCGTTCTCACTCACCTCGCTCTTCTAGCTGGTCCATCTTCACCAGTCGTTTTCCACAATGGCAAACAAAACAAGGCGGTAAGGAACCAAACAGGAAATATAAATAGTGTAGAGCTGATGTAGATTTGACCAATCAGAGGCCTCCTGTCTGCGGCACTGTCTGCGGTCACCTACAAATTTGAAGTGGTGCAGCAGAGTGCCTGCGGAAGGGATGGGGCCTATCTGCGTTAACTATGACACACACGCAGACGACCTGCAGCAGATCATCAAAAATGCACGAGGGAAAATTCTGTCAAATTTAAAGAAATAAATGTCGATTTTCACTGGCCAAAACAAGCATAAATATATTCAGCAGTGCGTTAGCAATGATATGTTTACGTTTATTTCCACTTTAAGACAGAGTAAATTATGCTAACAGGCAGGGAGCATCGCAACACATCTTACCGATGCTAAAGCTTCCAGAGTTTAGCCGGACAAATAGAGCTACGCCACTTTCACATTTTTGTGAGAAAAAAAACAAACATTCAATTTAACACTGATTTTACATGGAAAATATGACGTATAGGTTTTGAGAATGTTCACCAAAATAAAAGATTAGAAATAAAAATATCTTGTAATATGTGCAACATATTGAAACAGCAACATTTGCTCTACTGTGACGATTCAGGGTGAAGGCATCATGACTGGACGACCTGAGACCGGGAACTACTTCAGTCTTCATCTGAGCCCCCTGGAGACGGTGGAGACCATCACCTGTCTGTCCCTGAAGCCCCTCCCCGTCTCCAACTACCTGAATCTGTTTGGGAAGCACCAGGAGCTGCTGGGCCACCTGCTGAACCGCTACCGACAGGGCCTGGTCCAGGACCTTTACAGGTGGGACAGGAACGGTTCGGTCACTGTATGAGGAGACATAAAGTTCCACCTCAGAAGGTTTTCAGTGACCAATTTACTGTGGCCTAAACCTATGAACCAATCGGTGTCTGAACTATAATTCTTCAGTCAAATCCAACCAACAATGGTTAGAACCAGGATCTATATCTGATCTTGAAGCAGAGCCAAGCAGTAAAGCCCTTATCCAGAAGGTGGTCATACACAGGTTTGCGGGCGGAGTGCTCACACATCCTAGTGGTTAGACAAGAGGTCACGGACAAGGTCAGACAAACAGGCTGGAAATCAATGTCCAAAAACTAATGAGATGTCCAACAGAGGTACGGCAAAAAAGAGGAATCTAAAGACGAGAACAAGTTCAGAAATTTGGTACGGCCGACAAAATAACGCTGGACAGTGACTAGCACGAAGGCTTTCATTAATCTGGCAACAGGAGCATGTGTATATGGAAGCTGAAGAATGAGGTCAAAGAGATAAATGACTGAATTGCCTGCAGGATGAGAAACACAAGAGGGACAGATGATCTTTACTGGGGAAGGTACAAAAACATGCAGACAGTCATGTAGGAGTCATACTGACCCACCTGAACGCACCACAGCAGATGTGGAACAGCTTTCTGTAGAGGCAGCAGCATCTCAGGCTGCTCTCTTTGTCTCCATTAGTGTTTGTCAAACAGCAGGTGACCTGCTTCTGAGGTTTCAACACATGACCCCCCACCCCCCAAACACAAACCTCCTAATCTGTTTATGCAGCTCCCTGATCCGTCAGGGGAGGCAGGACAAAGCTGAGCTTGGACGGCTTTGCTGAGTCACAAAGTTACAGAGGAGACCGGCGCAGCATCGGGAGCCAGAACAGTCCATCTCTGGGAACTTCAACACTTACTGTTTGATTCTAGACAGTCTAACTCTATACTGCAGAAACCTCTGTGGAAGAAATTATTAGAAAGACTGATTGCAGCAGAAAAAGTTTTTCATTGTTTTAATCGGGACAGAGAGGAGCAGAATGAAACCCAGACATGTTTCTATACTGTATATATTCCATATAGAAGAACCAAACCCAAATATGTTGCTTATCAGCTATAAACCCATAGAAGAACCACACAAACCCAATCATATTGCTTTTAAATGATCCTTCAGACCAGGTAAGAACCATCAGAATGCTCTAGAACCTGCAGGACAGGCTTTTGCTTGGTTCGGTTCTCTGTTCCTCCGGACTTTGGGCCGATGCTTGGATCATGCAGGAAGTCTAACAGGGTTTCCTGACTCCTTCTCTTCCAGCTTCTTCCAGCAGAGCTGCTGTTTGCCTGTTTTCCACGACAGGTTCTCCGACCTCCATCAGAGGATGATGAAGATGATGTCACCCGAGCAGAAGGTCCGTCCCTTTATTCCTCACTCACAGTTGTGGTGTAGAACCCATCCCCATTTCTCCTCTTCATTCCTCCTAACCTTCTTCTGTCATCATTTAAACAAGAAGATCATTTTCCCTAATCTCTTTAGATCTTGTATTCTCTGTCTGCAGGACGGTAACGTTGAGGCTGACTCACCCTGCCTTCCTCAGGCCGGTCCGAGTGACGCAGACCGACGGGCGGCTCTGAGGAGCAGCGCTCTGAAGTTCCTGCTGGATAACAGGAACCTGCTGCCCATGTTCTCCATCCCAGAGCAAACCAGATCTTTAAGAGAGAAACTGTAGGAGCCAATCAGTGGTCAGTTCAACGTTACCAATAAAAAGGTTAGAACATTTATACATGTGTGGTTTTTAAATGATTCTTTTCAAACATTCAAACAGGGAACCTATGATGCAGGCTCTGGTTTTTGGGCTTCCTGCTCGCTGTCATCCACTGATAGTCGTTAGTAGAGGAGTCAGTTATGCTGGAAGCAGCGCTACCTTCAGCAGGTCTAGCGCCCCTAGTGGCTCAAAGTTACAGCGTGGTGCTCTAATGCAAGGGTGTAACTTTGTAATGAAAGTTGGTGGGGGCACTTAGGTGGGGGCTGATGGATATGGAGGATAAAAAGTGCCAAAATTAAATAAATAAATACAGCATTAAATAAATAATTAAATGTGTCAATAATTATTTAAATGTGGAATTAAATAAATAAATGTGTCATTCATTAATTAAAACCACGTCACTAATATAAAGTGCCACAATTAAATAAATAAATACAGCGATAAACAATTAATTAAATGTGTAATTCATAAAATAAATAAGGAATTAAATATATAAATGTGTCGTTAAGTTAATAAAATACATCTTCATTTTATAAAAAACATATATATAATTATTTCAGTGTGCATTTAATTATTTCATGGTCCTGTGTCGCAGTGCATCGAAACCATTAAAAGAATCTGTAAAACTCCCCCATCAAAGTTAGGGGCGGTTATCTAACACCTGATTGGTCAGCCTGCACATTAAGGCGAAGCAAATCGATTACAGAGAATCAATTCGCGTTAACCCCGCCCCCTAACTTTGATGGGTGAGTTTGACAGATTCTTTTAATGGTTTCGATGCACTGCGAAATAATTAAATGCACACTGAAATAATTATATATTTATATATTTAATTCCTTATTTATTTAATGAATTACACATTTAATTAATTGTTTATCACTGTATTTATTTATTTAGCTGTAGTACTCAGCTGTAGTACTCAGCTGTAGTATTCAGCTGTAATACTCAGCTGTAATACTCAGCTATAATACTAAGCTGTAGTACTCAGCTGTAGTACTCAGCTGTAGTACTAAGCTGTAGTACTCAGCTGTAGTACTCAGCTGTAGTACTCAGCTGTAATACTCAGCTGTAATACTCAGCTATAATACTCAGCTGTAGTACTCAGCTGTAGTACTCAGCTGTAATACTCAGCTGTAATACTCAGCTATAATACTCAGCTGTAGTACTAAGCTATAGTACTCAGCTGTAGTACTCAGCTGTAGTACTAAGCTGTAGTGCTCAGCTGTAATACTCAGCTATAATACTCAGCTGTAGTACTCAGCTGTAGTACTCAGCTGTAGTATTCAGCTGTAAAACTCAGCTGTAGTACTCAGCTGTAGTACTCAGCTGTAGTACTCAGCTGTAGTACTAAGCTGTAGTACTCAGCTATAATACTCAGCTGTAATACTCAGCTGTAGTACTCAGCCGTAGTACTCAGCTGTAGTACTCAGCTGTAGTACTCAGCTGTACTATTCAGCTGTAATACTCAGCTGTAGTACTCAGTTGTAATACTCAGCTGTAGTACTCAGCTGTAGTACTCAGCTGTAGTATTCAGCTGTAATACTCAGCTGTAGTACTAAGCTGTAATACTCAGCTGTAGTACTCAGCTGTAGTATTCAGCTGTAATACTCAGCTGTAGTACTAAGCTGTAGTACTAAGCTGTAGTACTCAGCTGTAGTACTCAGCTGTAGTACTCAGCTGTAGTATTCAGCTGTAATACTCAGCTGTAGTACTCAGCTGTAGTATTCAGCTGTAATACTCAGCTGTAGTACTCAGCTGTAGTACTCAGCTGTAGTACTCAGCTGTAGTATTCAGCTGTAATACTCAGCTGTAGTACTCAGCTGTAGTACTCAGCTGTAGTATTCAGCTGTAATACTCAGCTGTAGTACTAAGCTGTAATACTCAGCTGTAGTACTCAGCTGTAGTATTCAGCTGTAATACTCAGCTGTAGTACTCAGCTGTAGTACTCAGCTGTAGTACTCAGCTGTAGTATTCAGCTGTAATACTCAGCTGTAGTACTCAGCTGTAGTACTCAGCTGTAGTACTCAGCTGTAGTACTCAGCTGTAATACTCAGCTGTAGTACTCAGCTGTAGTATTCAGCTGTAATACTCAGCTGTAATACTCAGCTGTAGTACTCAGCTGTAGTATTCAGCTGTAATACTCAGCTGTAGTACTAAGCTGTAATACTCAGCTGTAGTACTCAGCTGTAGTATTTAGCTGTAATACTCAGCTGTAGTACTCAGCTGTAGTACTCAGCTGTAATACTCAGCTGTAGTACTCAGCTGTAGTACTAAGCTGTAGTACTCAGCTATAATACTCAGCTGTAGTACTCAGCTGTAGTATTCAGCTGTAATACTCAGCTGTAGTACTCAGCTTTAGTACTCAGCTGTAGTACTCAGCTGTAGTATTCAGCTGTAATACTCAGCTGTAGTACTAAGCTGTAATACTCAGCTGTAGTACTCAGCTGTAGTATTCAGCTGTAATACTCAGCTGTAGTATTCAGCTGTAATACTCAGCTGTAGTACTAAGCTGTAATACTCAGCTGTAGTACTCAGCTGTAGTATTCAGCTGTAGTACTCAGCTGTAGTATTCAGCTGTAATACTTAACTGTAGTACTAAGCTGTAGTACTAAGCTGTAATACTCAGCTGTAGTACTCAGCTGTAGTATTCAGCTGTAGTACTCAGCTGTAGTATTCAGCTGTAATACCCAGCTGTAGTACTCAGCTGTAGTACTCAGCTGTAGTACTCAGCTGTAATACTCAGCTGTAGTACTCAGCTGTAGTACGAAGCTGTAGTACTAAGCTGTAGTACTCAGCTGTAGTATTCAGCTGTAATACTCAGCTGTAGTACTCAGCTGTAGTACTCAGCTGTAGTACTCAGCTGTAATACTCAGCTGTAGTACTCAGCTGTAGTACTAAGCTGTAGTACTCAGCTATAATACTCAGCTGTAGTACTCAGCTGTAGTATTCAGCTGTAATACTCAGCTGTAGTACTAAGCTGTAATACTCGGCTGTAGTACTCAGCTGTAGTACTCAGCTGTAGTACTAAGCTGTAGTACTCAGCTGTAATACTCAGCTGTAATACTCAGCTGTAATACTCAGCTGTAGTACTCAGCTGTAGTACTCAGCTGTAGTATTCAGCTGTAATACTCAGCTATAGTACTAAGCTGTAATACTCAGCTGTAGTACTCAGCTGTAGTACTCAGCTGTAATACTCAGCTATAGTACTCAGCTGTAATACTCAGCTGTAATACTCAGCTGTAGTACTAAGCTGTAATACTCGGCTGTAGTACTCAGCTGTAATACTCAGCTGTAGTACTCAGCTGTAGTACTCAGCTGTAGTACTCAGCTGTAATACTCAGCTGTAGTACACAGCTGTAGTACTCAGCTGTAGTACTCAGCTGTAATACTCAGCTGTAGTACTCAGCTGTAGTACTCAGCTGTAGTACTCAGCTGTAATACTCAGCTGTAATACTCAGCTGTAGTACTCAGCTGTAATACTCAGCTGTAGTACTAAGCTGTAATACTCAGCTGTAGTACTCAGCTGTAGTACTCAGCTGTAATACTCAGCTGTAGTACTAAGCTGTAGTACTCAGCTGTAATACTCAGCTGTAGTACTCAGCTGTAATACTCAGCTGTAGTACTCAGCTGTAGTACTCAGCTGTAATACTCAGCTCTAGTACTCAGCTGTAATACTCAGCTGTAATACTCAGCTGTAGTACTAAGCTGTAATACTCGGCTGTAGTACTCAGATGTAGTACTCAGCTGTAGTACTCAGCTGTAGTACTCAGCTGTAATACTCCGCTGTAGTACTCAGCTGTAGTACTAAGCTGTAGTACTCAGCTGTAATACTCAGCTGTAGTACTCAGCTGTAGTACTCAGCTGTAATACTCAGCTGTATTACTCAGCTGTAATACTCAGCTGTAGTACTCAGCTGTAATACTCAGCTGTAGTACTCAGCTGTAATACTCAGCTGTAGTACTCAGCTGTAATACTCAGCTGTAGTACTCAGCTGTAGTACTCAGCTGTAGTACTCAGCTGTAATACTCAGCTGTAGTACTCAGCTGTAATACTCAGCTGTAGTACTCAGCTGTAATACTCAGCTGTAGTACTCAGCTGTAGTACTCAGCTGTAATACTCCGCTGTAGTACTCAGCTGTAGTACTAAGCTGTAGTACTCAGCTGTAATACTCAGCTGTAGTACTCAGCTGTAGTACTCAGCTGTAATACTCAGCTGTATTACTCAGCTGTAATACTCAGCTGTAGTACTCAGCTGTAATACTCAGCTGTAGTACTCAGCTGTAATACTCAGCTGTAGTACTCAGCTGTAATACTCAGCTGTAGTACTAAGCTGTAATACTCAGCTGTAGTACTCAGCTGTAGTACTCAGCTGTAATACTCAGCTGTAGTACTAAGCTGTAGTACTCAGCTGTAATACTCAGCTGTAGTACTCAGCTGTAATACTCAGCTGTAGTACTCAGCTGTAGTACTCAGCTGTAGTACTCAGCTGTAATACTCAGCTGTAGTACTCAGCTGTAATACTCAGCTGTAGTACTCAGCTGTAATACTCAGCTGTAGTACTCAGCTGTAGTACTCAGCTGTAATACTCCGCTGTAGTACTCAGCTGTAGTACTAAGCTGTAGTACTCAGCTGTAATACTCAGCTGTAGTACTCAGCTGTAGTACTCAGCTGTAATACTCAGCTGTATTACTCAGCTGTAATACTCAGCTGTAGTACTCAGCTGTAATACTCAGCTGTAGTACTCAGCTGTAATACTCAGCTGTAGTACTCAGCTGTAATACTCAGCTGTAGTACTAAGCTGTAATACTCAGCTGTAGTACTCAGCTGTAGTACTCAGCTGTAATACTCAGCTGTAGTACTAAGCTGTAGTACTCAGCTGTAATACTCAGCTGTAGTACTCAGCTGTAATACTCAGCTGTAGTACTCAGCTGTAGTACTCAGCTGTAATACTCAGCTCTAGTACTCAGCTGTAATACTCAGCTGTAATACTCAGCTGTAGTACTAAGCTGTAATACTCGGCTGTAGTACTCAGATGTAGTACTCAGCTGTAGTACTCAGCTGTAGTACTCAGCTGTAATACTCCGCTGTAGTACTCAGCTGTAGTACTAAGCTGTAGTACTCAGCTGTAATACTCAGCTGTAGTACTCAGCTGTAGTACTCAGCTGTAATACTCAGCTGTATTACTCAGCTGTAATACTCAGCTGTAGTACTCAGCTGTAATACTCAGCTGTAGTACTCAGCTGTAATACTCAGCTGTAGTACTCAGCTGTAATACTCAGCTGTAGTACTCAGCTGTAGTACTCAGCTGTAGTACTCAGCTGTAATACTCAGCTGTAGTACTCAGCTGTAATACTCAGCTGTAGTACTCAGCTGTAATACTCAGCTGTAGTACTCAGCTGTAGTACTCAGCTGTAATACTCAGCTGTAGTACTCAGCTGTAATACTCAGCTGTAGTACTCAGCTGTAGTACTCAGCTGTAATACTCAGCTGTAGTACTCAGCTGTAATACTCAGCTGTAGTACTCAGCTGTAATACTCAGCTGTAGTACTCAGCTGTAATACTCAGCTGTAGTACTCAGCTGTAGTACTCAGCTGTAATACTCAGCTGTAGTACTCAGCTGTAATACTCAGCTGTAATACTCAGCTGTAGTACTAAGCTGTAATACTCGGCTGTAATACTCGGCTGTAGTACTCAGATGTAGTACTCAGCTGTAGTACTCAGCTGTAGTACTCAGCTGTAGTACTCAGCTGTAGTACTAAGCTGTAGTACTCAGCTGTAATACTCAGCTGTAGTACTCAGCTGTAGTACTCAGCTGTAATACTCAGCTGTATTACTCAGCTGTAATACTCAGCTGTAGTACTCAGCTGTAATACTCAGCTGTAGTACTCAGCTGTAATACTCAGCTGTAGTACTCAGCTGTAGTACTCAGCTGTAGTACTCAGCTGTAGTACTCAGCTGTAGTACTCAGCTGTAATACTCAGCTGTAGTACTCAGCTGTAATACTCAGCTGTATTACTCAGCTGTAATACTCAGCTGTAGTACTCAGCTGTAATACTCAGCTGTAGTACTCAGTTGTAATACTCAGCTGTAGTACTCAGCTGTAGTACTCAGCTGTAGTACTCAGCTGTAATACTCAGCTGTAGTACTCAGCTGTAATACTCAGCTGTAGTACTCAGCTGTAATACTCAGCTGTAATACTCAGCTGTAGTACTCAGCTGTAATACTCAGCTGTAGTACTCAGCTGTAATACTCAGCTGTAGTACTCAGCTGTAGTACTCAGCTGTAGTACTCAGCTGTAGTACTCAGCTGTAATACTCAGCTGTAGTACTCAGCTGTAGTACTCAGCTGTAGTACTCAGCTGTAGTACTCAGCTGTAATACTAAGCTGTAATACTCGGCTGTAGTACTCAGATGTAGTACTCAGCTGTAATACTCAGCTGTAGTACTCAGCTGTAATACTCAGCTGTAGTACTCAGCTGTAATACTCAGCTGTAGTACTCAGCTGTAGTACTCAGCTGTAGTACTAAGCTGTAGTACTCAGCTATAATACTCAGCTGTAGTACTCAGCTGTAATACTCGGCTGTAGTACTCAGCTGTAGTACTCAGCTGTAATACTCAGCTGTAGTACTCAGCTGTAGTACTCAGCTGTAGTACTCAGCTGTAGTACTCAGCTGTAATACTCAGCTGTAGTACTCAGCTGTAATACTCAGCTGTAGTACTCAGCTGTAATACTCAGCTGTAGTACTCAGCTGTAATGCTCAGCTGTAGTACTCAGCTGTAATACTCAGCTGTAGTACTCAGCTGTAATACTCAGCTGTAGTACTCAGCTGTAATACTCAGCTGTAGTACTCAGCTGTAGTACTCAGCTGTAGTACTCAGCTGTAGTACTCAGCTGTAATACTCAGCTGTAGTACTCAGCTGTAGTACTCAGCTGTAGTACTCAGCTGTAGTACTCAGCTGTAATACTAAGCTGTAATACTCGGCTGTAGTACTCAGATGTAGTACTCAGCTGTAATACTCAGCTGTAGTACTCAGCTGTAATACTCAGCTGTAGTACTCAGCTGTAATACTCAGCTGTAGTACTCAGCTGTAGTACTCAGCTGTAGTACTAAGCTGTAGTACTCAGCTATAATACTCAGCTGTAGTACTCAGCTGTAATACTCGGCTGTAGTACTCAGCTGTAGTACTCAGCTGTAATACTCAGCTGTAGTACTCAGCTGTAGTACTCAGCTGTAGTACTCAGCTGTAATACTCAGCTGTAGTACTCAGCTGTAATACTCAGCTGTAGTACTCAGCTGTAATACTCAGCTGTAGTACTCAGCTGTAATGCTCAGCTGTAGTACTCAGCTGTAATACTCAGCTGTAGTACTCAGCTGTAATACTCAGCTGTAGTACTCAGCTGTAATACTCAGCTGTAGTACTCAGCTGTAGTACTCAGATCATGGCTTGTCTACAGTGAAAAGAAGGACTGGGTTATTTACTTTGGCCTTTTTGGAAACACAGGAAGGAGCAATCAGCTAAGTGAGCTTAGTGCTTGGAAAAAATCTTTCATTCCTTTAGAGACAGCATGAAAAGTCAGCTGAGTACAAAACATAGAGAGGAAAACAAGAAGAAAAGGGACAAGAAGAGAGGGACACAACCTAGAACAGATAATGGATGTCTATTCTATTAACATTTCTACATCTGGAGAATGGGGCTGTTTGATGTCTTCTCCATTCAGAGGGGCCCCTGCCTGTCTTTGCCTAGGGATCAACTTGTTACTGGTTGAAGTGATTCATTGGGAGAAGCATTTTCTTATTCCTGGCAGGAACCAGAACCAGAGGCTGTACTGAACCGCCATCTGACTTCAGCAGCGCAGAAGGTCCCAGCAGGAACCCAGAGGAACTGGGAGAGGATTTAGGTTCCTGAACCGGATTCAGGTCCGACGCGGATCAGAACAGCAGCGAGCCGCTATACTGGCTTTGATTTGTTTCCACCCACACATAATCTGGCTTTGCCCCATTTGGAGACTGAAAGCGCGCGTTGATTACGCACAGCACGCGCCATGAGGGGGGTGGGGGGTGTCTGTGTGTGTGTTTGGGGGTGGGGTGGGGGTCAACTGTGCAATTTCCTTTCCAATCAGGAGGAGCTGCAGCTCAGCTTCCATTGTGATGCAAAGCAGGTTCCCTCCTCTGCTCGTTAATTATGTATGTGTGAAAGACGGAGTTAACTGTCAGCGCGGCCCCCGGGCTGCGGGGCCCCTCCGCCGAGGGCCCTGTGGGTCCAGCTCAGGGTTCGGTTTGTGAAACGCCCTCATCGATCCTGAAGCCTGACGCAGAATTAGACCTTTTCTGAATAAAGCTGATTTGATTTTAAAGACATTTCTGCTCAGTTTGAGTCCAAAGTTTAACGGGAACCCACCCGGAGCAGGACACGCGTGGATTTCTATAGAAAGTCATCAGACCGTGAAAGCAGGAGGCTGCTGGCGTGTGTCGTGGGGGGGAGGGGGGGCTAATAAAACCCCTCAGGTACATCTGCTTTCCAATCTGCAAACATCCCCCCCCTCCCACACCCACTCCCCAAATCCACGGGGATCAGGGCCGCTCCTGATTGGTCGGTGGGGAGGTTGGGAGCGGTGTCATCATGTGGACTTAAAAACAGTGCAGCTATGTTGATCTGAGAACAACAGTGGATCAGAACCGGAGGAAGGAGCGGAAACACGCAGCCGATGTTTGGCTTTTACGCGCAGCTCTTATTTGATTCCCGCAGCGAACCTGAAGCGCCTCCATCTTCCCGTCCGGACCGAACATGCCCAGAGGCTTCCTGGTGAAGAGGAACAAGAGAACCACCCCGGTGTCCTACCGGGTCCGCTCGGAGGAGGAGGAGGAGGCGGAGCGCGCTGCCGCCGATGCGCCTCCGCCGCGCCTTTCCTTCATCCCCCCGCGCGCTCAGACCGGCGGAGCGGCGCCCGCTGCTCCGGCATCACATCCAGCTGCCAAGCCGGTGCAGTTCGGGAATCCGGAGACGGTGTGCCAGGCTCTCTACAGCCCCACCCGACCCGTCAGCCAGGACCATGAGCGCGCCTCGGAGCGGCGCTTCAGCCTCGGCTCCCCGGTCTCCGCAGAGTCCTTCCCCACGCCGGCTGCTCTCCCCGCGCTGGACCACCTGTTCGCCCCCATCGATCCGAAGATCAGTTCCGGAGCTCTCCCTACGGCAGGGGCCAAGCGGCCGGCGGGTGACGCGGAGCGAAGAGCCAAGGCGCCCCCCTCCAAGAAGACCAAAGCCATCCGGAAACTGCACTTTGAGGACGACGTCACCACGTCCCCGGTCCTGGGGCTGAAGATCAAGGAGGCTCCGCTGGAGCAGAAGCCGACCGGCGGTGAGCGCTCCCTCCTGGATGGGTTTGTCTGCCAGCTGTGCCGCGAATCCTACCAGGACCCGTTCTCCCTGGCGCAGCACAAATGCTCCAGGATAGTTCGGGTCGAGTACCGCTGTCCCGAGTGCGACAAGGTGTTCAGCTGCCCGGCCAACCTGGCCTCCCACCGGCGGTGGCACAAACCCAAGCCGCAGAGCGGAGCGCACAGCGAGCCGGCGGCCTCCGGCAAGGACTGCAGCGACAGAGACTCATCCAGCCCCGAACCGTCCGAGTCCGGTTCGGAGGACGGACTTTATGACTGCCCTCAGTGCGGGAAAAGGTTCAAGCGCCAGGCGTACCTGAGGAAGCACCTGGCGTCTCACCAGAAACCCGCAGAGCCGCAGCAGGACCACAAGGAGCCGCAAGGCTGCGGGATCAGCGCGGGCCCGCTCAACCTCACCGCGTCCACCGGACACGCGTGTCCCGTGTGCGGGGAAAGTTTCAGCAGCAGAGGCGGCCAGGAGCGCCACCTCCGCCTGCTGCACTCCGCCCAGGTGTTTCCCTGCAAATACTGCCCCGCCCTGTTCCACAGCTCGCCGGGACTCACCCGACACATCAACAAGTGCCACCCGTCCGAGAGCCGCCAGGTGATCCTGCTGCAGGTGCCGCTGCGCCCCGCCTGCTGAGGCCGGGAACGATCACGGGAATTTTTCCCCATTTTCCTAAATTTTGCCTTTCTTTTTTTTTTTTTTTTTTTTTTTGCAGCTTTTCTCTGAGAGGAAACTCAGAGCTGCTGGGACAGGGTGCCTTGCTCATGGGCACTTTCCTCCGATTGGGGGAAAATTTAGAATCTCTGCACAAGTGCTATTAGCTGGTAGACCTAAGAGAGGTCCGGTCCAAATTTATCCGGTCTGGTTCTGGACAGGCCTGTTCCCATCACTGAGTAGCTTTAATAGGACTGGATCAGTAGCTGCAGCAGGCAGAGGATAGAGTAGCTGTACCGCCTTCACTTAGAGCCGCCTTCTGCTGTCAAACCGCCTTAAAACATCACTTTTATTTATTAATTATTTATTGCTGTAATCAGTTGAGTTGTCTTGGGGCTGTGATGTGTTCAAGTGTCTCTAAAACAATCAGTAATGTCATCAGCCGCTTCTGCAATCACCTTCTTTATTTATTTATTGCTCATTTCTTGTGTTTCTGTGTGTTTTGCTCTCAAACTGCTCTGGATGTTTCTGCAGTAACTTTTTGCTAAGTGTCCAAAAAACAATAAAACCAAACTGAGAATCAGATTTCCTGTTTTTCTTTCATCATTATATCCCAGTTGAGCTCTTTGATTCTTCTATCAAAGCATCTTAAGAGGAAGTTCTAGATGGAAACAATCACGCCAAAACTCATTTATCTGTTTTATTTCTAAAGGGTTTAATAAAGTGAAATTTGTTTCTATACTTTCATATTTTTGTTTTCTGACTATTGATTAAAACCCCGTACATTCTTTCTGTTTAAATAAAGAAAATTTTAAGAAAAATATAAGATACAATGATAAACTGATTAAGATTAAATCAACATTAAATAAATTTGTTGTAATATCTTTAAATGAAGCTTAAAGACGTTATTCACCAATAAAGTTTAATTAAAACTGAACTATTTAACTTACCAGATCATCCTTGCAGAAAAAGCAGCAGCAGCCAGTAGAAACAGACGTTCAATAAGTGAATGAATGAGAAAAAGCACCACAGCTGCCTGGTTTCATTGTTTCCATCTGATAGAAGAAAAATAAAGGGCACCAAGAGGTCAAAGGTCAACCCTTAGAAGGATTTAGAGCTGTAAAGGTGTTTTTAAAGCAGCTCAAATAAGTAAAGCAACGTCAGCTGATGTTGGAAAAGGTGACCTTTTATACGATGCTGGAACCTCATTGGTTGAACCACCTCTTAGCGTGAACAGCAAACCTGTTTGCAGGTATAGATCCGTGTGTCTAGTTCTGATCAATATCATGACGTAGAACTGATGTGTGACTTCAGAGCAGAACAGGACAGTCAAAGAACAGCAGCTGTGGGGGTCTGGAGTCGGTCCCTCTGCAGGTAATAAACCAGATTTTTATGAAGCCTCCAATTCTGGATTCATAATAATTTTTGGTCTGAAAAAATTGTACATCATAAATGTCTTGAAACTGACAGAAATTCCCCAGAATGAACAGAATTAAAGGCTTGGAAACATTAATCTATGAGGTAATAATCTACTGGGTGATGCTGAGGATACTGAACCGTATGCTGATGATGTTCTCCTTTACAAAATGCAAGTGTTTTATGGATTTAGTCTATTTGTGTTAATCAATAGATCATTATTTATACCTAAAATTAATAAGTTCACAGTGATTTAATGGATTTAGTATCAAAAAAATAAAAATAATAATTTTCATCGCGATTACTGAGTCTGGGAGCGGCCATCTTCCAGCAGTGACGTCACGGACGGGTTGGTCGTTGGATCGCCAACTTGAAGAGGGAGGATTTGCCATCGAACTTCTGGCCAGAGAAAAAACCCGTAATATGTAGCCGACATTTGGAAGAAGAATGTTTTCAAGATGACTTGGATAATAGCGCGTTGTGACAAACACCAGATACAGCACTAGGACTTGATCAACAGCCGATACCGCACCGTGACAATGTCACTAACCAGTAGGTGGCAGTAGTGTTCTTTGACAAACATGGATGCCTGCAGTAAAGCACATTAACATGAAAATGACTCTGAATTAAAAACACTGATCATTTATTGAACAGGATGGAATCATTTCAGATTTAAAGAACTTTCAGAAGTTTGAATTCTGAATATGAGCGGACTTTTCTTTTAGTAATAATAAAAAAATGTAACTTTTTTGATCTCACAATGGAGAAATTCCCACTGCTGGCGCCCGAGGAGCAGTGTGGGGTTAAGGGTCTTGCTCAGGGACCCAGAGTGGAGGCTGTAGGGATCAAACTGTATTTCCAACTTTCTCAGTGCACAAGCGCACTGCTCTGACCACTAGGCCAACACTAATGCCAAAGGTTCAATATCCTATCCACAGAGATGGGAAGTGTACTCAAGTAGATTTTTCTGATATTTTTACTTTACTTTACTACTTATTTTTATGGCGACTTTTTACTTCTACTCCTTATATTTTTACACAAATATCTGTACTTTCTACTCCTTACATTTAAAAAAATTGTCTCGTTACTTTAGTTTTGAATCTTTTCAATGGAGTTACCGTTATTATTTTTCACGTCATCAATACCAAATTCAATCTAATTGGATGGGAATCTACGTTGCATTTGTCGCACCACTACAAGATGAATGGACAGATTCGGCGGTATTCATTGGCGGCAAATCATTGCAGCTTGGTGGCGGTGGCGTTAGCATAGTAGCATGGACGACGAGATGATTGAAAATGAACACAACGGAGATCTAGTCCTATTGGCAGACATCCATTTAAAATGTAGGCAACGGCATGAAAAAAGTGGTTTCTACTTTTACTTTTATACTTTAAGTAAATTTACAAGCCTGTACTTTGTTACTTTTACCTGAGTAAAGAAGTTTAATCAGTACTTCCACTTTTACCAGAGTATTTTTTAACACAAGTATCTGTACTTTTACTCAAGTACGGAAAGTGAGTACTTTTGCCATTTCTGCCTATCCATCAGCATGATGCTGCCTCCACTGTGCTTCACTGTGGGGATGATGTGTTCAGTGCTGGTTTTTCTAAACTGTGTTTTTTTCTCAGAGAAGTTTAGTTGTGGTCTCCTCTGAGTAGACCACCTTCCTCCATGTTTACTGTGGGTCCTACATTATTTTATGCCGTTAGACTCAGTTTGAACTAAGCCCAGCTGCCTTCTATATATGGATAATATGACTGTGGCGCCTTGAGGCAGCGGCCGGGAACAGCTCTCCACAATTCTGTGATATATTAAGTTAAAAAATGGAAATGTCTTGTGTTCATAATGACAATACAGTCTCTGGATAGCAATCAGAAAACCTCTGGAGGGAGTTTTATTTTGGGGTCTCGGTTTAGAGGGGCTGCGTGATGAGCAGAACACGATTTAATATTTAGTAAAGAACAAGGATAACTGCTGTGATTTGCTCTCCTTTTACCTCTTAATGCTACTTTTTGACAGCCTGCCATATTGGAACGGGTCAACAGCTTAGAAGGGGTGTGAAACTTTTAGGTGCTTTTTAATCAGCAGCGAAGGTGCAGCAGCTGTTATAAAGATCTTATCTCACTCCGAGGTCAGCGTGGGTGGATGACAGCTGAGCAGCTTTCCAGAACCAGACCCAGCTGCAGTGATACCATCTCCGTCTGATTAGCGCGGCTCGCATTAAGCTCTAATCGCCTTGTTGGGCTGAAAGCCTCTCAGATATTTACCGAGCTGCGGGTCCCACTTGATTTTCTGATCAGATTTCAGCGCCTCTGATCAGGATGTTGGCATATGAACCGGCGGAGGAACGTTCTGCTCCTGGACTGGTCCCGGAGCAGACCTGGTTTCAGGTCTTTGTTGGAACTGTACGGGTTCTGTGTGGTATTAGCCTAATTCAAACCTGGTTCTGAATTTGGAGGCTTTAGACTTTGGTCAGATTTTTCTTTTACTTTTCTTGGGTTTAAACCCATTTGGGTTAAACTCTGTAGCTACCAGATCTGCTCGGGCCCGGCGCATGCCAAAGATGTTACGCTACATGATTGGCTGAACGTTGCCACATGATGGAAAACATTGTGGTTGCCTAGACAACGATAAAAAACATCACACAGCATCAGTGTGCTGAGCTTCTGTAGCATTAGCATGTCTAATGACAGATTATACCTGTTAGACAGTCATACAAAGAGCTGGGTAGCGTTGTGGCTAGCTGTAGCTAACAGGTTAGCCTCTTTTAGCACGCTCAGTTAGCCACATTAAGCAACACTACTTTTAACAACCATTCATTTTCTACAAGTAAAGTAACTGTTTGATTTGTCTAAAATTTCTAGGAAAGTCATTTTTAGGATTTTCCATTTGTCCTTCCTGTTCTCAGATATTATAGCCTGGGTGCCATTCTGAACTTAGTCCCGTCCACAATGTTTTAGGTCAGGAAGTTCGGTCTGGCATTGCTCAGTAGTAGCGCGAGTATGCTCGCACAATATCTGGCGGGCCAATCAAATTGTCAGGGCGGGCTTTAAACAATGATGGACAAATGATCAACAGTAACGTAATCAACCATGTGACCAAAGCACGCTTGGGTGACAACTAGTGTTGCGCCGATGCCATTTTTTGGCCCCGATACCGATACCCGATACCTGGCTGTGCAGTATCTGCCGATACCGATACCATAATAATGTAAAATAATTGCCATCATGGCTTCATGTCAAGCTGCTGCCTACCTTCGTGAAGCAGGAAAAAATCTAACACAACGTGAATCTAGTAGAACTTTTTTTTGCCTACCAGGAGTGGGTGACAATAGTTGAATTAATTTATGGCTCTCAGAATGGTATCGGTGCCCTATTTGTTGGTACTTGCCGATACCGATACCATCATTTTAGGGCAGTATCAGGGCCCTGCCCGATACTGGTATCGATGCAACACTAGTGACAACAATGGCTGCCGCTGGAGAGTTGAGGTGAGTAGATTCTGCTATTAGGTCTGTTCTAGAAGATATCGACAGCAAATTAATTTTAAAAGAGGAACAGAGAAACACGATCAAGGCTCATCTTATTCTAGGCGTGCAACTGCACGCTTTGATTTTTGTTGACAGCAACTATGCGTCGCTTAACATACGTCACGCACTCCGTTGCTCTTATTGGTTGTAGGTCTATCCAATTGAGTGCAGAGGCATTTTTTTTCCCTGGTTCGTTCGAAACACGCCCCATAATCACAGCTCTATGGAGCAGTGATTATGGGATTGAGATATGGTCCCATTTTTAAAAATGTTTTTTTCAAAACAAATTGCTCTAATTGTCAAGTAAAAAATATGTAAAATTCCTAAATTATGAATGTCATGATTTAACTAAAGATCTGACCCAAATGCAGACGACCAAACAGACAGACCAGGAAAAGTTTAACAGGTTTTATTTAGAGCAAGTAGAGAGAAGGACAGTGCTGCTCTGAACACTGTCGAACCGGGACTGAAAAGAGAAGGGGAAGATTCTGTGGTTAGTTCAGGCTCAGTGGGAAATTTGTGTTTTCTTGATTGAAGAAGGGAATAAAGGTTGCAGACTCACATTTCCAGAAAAAGGTGTCTCTTATTGAATCCAGTCGGTGTGGGTTGTTCCAGTGAATGACTTGTTCATTGGAGGGCGGACAAGGTTTACCCAGATTGCGGTTGTTCCTTGGTGAGCGGAGAAGCTGACTGCCACTTACTTTTCCAGCGGTACTTGAACGGGTTATTGTGGAGATAATTCCCCTGCTCAGAGAGAAGCCCAAAACAATCCTTGGGGGGAAAGTTGATCCAAAACACAAACTTGAATCCTCAGCTCAGTTTGGAGCTGAGAGAATCCTTCCTTGGGGGAGAAGGTCCAAAACATCCAGTTTGCAGGATGACTTCCTGCCGAGAGGCAAAGACAAAAACAGCAAGATTAAAACTCAGGTAAACAAAAGCTCAGTTTGACTCAGCAAAACTCAGCTTGGCTGGAGTACCCAAAACTGGCAAACACTCTGGCGTCGAGGTAGAGGCAGTCAGCAGCTTAAGAACACTCCGGTAATGAGGCAACGAGCTGCAGGTGTGCAGGGAGGCCCAATGAGGAAGGGGCACCACCTGGTGGAGGAGAAAAGGAAACACAAAAACAGACCACACAAACTGGATTCCTGACAATGAATGTATATTGACCTAATAAGAGAATCATTTTAATAAAACCTACAGTAATTGAATAGAAATTTCACTTCATGCAGCTATATTAATATACTTGAATCCCTTTGCCCTGTTTTTTTTATTTCATGATTTTCTGGGCCCCCATAAAAACACACTGGCCCCCTCCTGGCCCCCTGGAACATTTGGTCTAGAACCGCCACTGGCATTGATGACTGACAGACATCTTCTGCCTCCATTTATCTGTTTACTGCAGTCTGTTGAATTCATGTTAATGTGGATTTAAAGACATTTATATTAGTGGAAAAAAATTGCAGGAGGGAATATAAAAAAAAAAGTCTAATAAACCGCTGATCAAAAGTTTAAGACCATAGTCTTTAAAAGCCAAAAGCTGCAAAAATCTGGATTCCATGTCATTTTCTGTCAAGTCTTTACACTGTCAAGACCTCCTGATGGCAAAAGCAAAAAAGCTCACTGACTTTGAACGAGGTAGGATTGCTGAGCTGCATAAGCAATGCCTTTCTTTAGATCCAATAGTGCAAAATGCAAATTCTTGCAATCTTTTGACTGGTCTTAAGATTTTGATCAGGAGTGTATGATAGATGCTGCCTGTTTACTCACTGGAAAAATAAGTACTTTTTTCTTAAAATAAGTGCATTTTTTCTTGAATTTTCTTGAGGAGTTTTATGGGCCCCCAGGAACTTGGGGCCATATGCAACTGCCTAGTATTGCCTGATGGTAAATCCTCCTCTGATTACTGAGATTGGTTGAGCATTTTCTTTCTAAAGAAACCCAACAGATTGCATTGAGTCTTTGCAGCAATGCCTCATCCTGAGCATGCATGCATTCAAGGTTCTTCAAATACATGCAGTATGTCATCCTATTAAAGCAAAAGTTGAATTAAAATGTGTGATTAAATATTAACTATACATGTCTATGTAATCATCTCTATAATCCTGACCAAAACGAGACGTTTTTCTGTCTGATTTGTAATCCATTCAACTCTGTCAGCTTCTGCTGCGACCGTTGAGCTGATGGGTGGGGTCAGGGCGGTTTGAGGGCGGGTTGGCAGCTGATTTAAGGGCTCCTGTGAACACAATGGGGCCCGGACCTCCTCCACACATGCTCCTCTCAAAGCCCCGGCCCTAATGCTTGTAAATCTATTCACACGTCCAGGGGCCACAGATAATAACAAGCTGTTCAGAGTGAATTCCTAATGAGGGCGCTGGGCTGAAGGAGAACTGACTCCAGGTCAGCAGAAGTTACAGGAAAGCCGACAGTGACGGGACCCAATGGATGCAGGCTTAGAGCCTCAAACATATATAATAGCATAAAGAATTACAGAAATATTCTAGGAGCCTCATTGGAAAAGATCATATCCCATCATCTCTCCTCCTCTGGATCATCAGCGTCCAGACGATCCTCCTGCTTTGCTTTGCTCCCTTTTCCATCTCAGTGTGATTATGGTGATAAATGAGATGAGTGTATCTGTAGACGTCTACAGAGATTTACACTAAAACAACCTAAACGAGGATTTGGTCCTTCAGTCCAGAAAAAAAGCTTTTCTCTGGTTTTGTTCGAGAGATTCATCAACGTCACGTTAGTTTTGATCTCAATTCTCATGAAAAATCTAAATGGAAACCCAACTGTTGTTAAAAAAAAGCTCTGTGTCTACACCCTGAAGCTTTCTCTCTCTCCGGTTCATTTTTTGGAAAAAAGATCACTTGGGACAAACTCTTTAAAGTCGTAGGAGAGTCATGTTTAAATGTCAAATTATTCTGGGTTAAACATGTATATAAATGCTCTCTTTATCAAACCATATTGTCCCAAAAGTTAGAAAGTTTCTATTAAAAAAAAAAATCCTGTCTTTTTTTCTCATTGTCCTCTGCAGGCCAGTTAGTTCTACGTCAGCCTGAACACCTAAATTCAGCCAATCATATATCAACGGTCATCTGTCAATCAAATGTTTTCGGTCATAGCATCTTGATTCATATGTCGCAGCTAATATACGCAACGGTTGAAACCAGAATCCTTTCCTTTCCCATCGAGTTGCGTCCCAGTGTCCACGGGGATGGACGTCTGTGTCTTCGGCAGGCGTAGAGCTAACAGAACTGGCAGCGTTGCGAGGCAAGGGCTCAAACATGTACGGCTGGAAGCCTTCTACACCAAACCAAGCTTCTGCCGCCCTGGCGTCCTCTTCCACAACATCTTCGTCCCCGCTTTCCTCCTCTAAATAAAAAATGGATGACGGAGGAGACTCATCCACGACCTCCGACACTAAACTCTCCTCCTCTTGCATGTTTCCGCTGTCCATAGCGTTCCTTGACAGCGTCGTTTCTAAGTCACCAATTTAGTGCTACTTGGTCCCAATGGAATTTCCCATTGGGATACTGCTAGCACTAATTTGCTAACTGGTTAGCAACCTAGTGCTAGTAGGTTCCCAATGGAATTTCCCATTGGGATACTGCTAGCACTAATTTGCTAACTGGTTAGCAACCTAGTGCTAGTAGGTTCCCAATGGAATTTCCCATTGGGAACCTACTAGCACTAAGTTGAAAACTGGTTAGCAAGATGATACCGACACAACCAAACTTGCTTGTAACCCTTCCGCCACAACAATCCCGCCCCCTTGATAATCGACCAATCACATTCACTTTATTCACTCGTGTAAAGTCGGGAGAATTCGGAACTGCGACCGTTGGAACAGCCGCTTCCCTACGACTTTAAATAATAGTAATGTGTGAAAGATATTATTAACCAAACAGGGAATGTCCTTGATGAACTGAAGTTATTTTCTGCCAAATGTTTGTGTGAGAAAGTTCTTTATGCCGGGCTGGGATGGTTCCATGGGAGAGAGACTGTGTTGGGATTTTGTAAGGTGTAAATTTGCTGGGCTTGCCCCAGACAGAGCTTTTCTCTCCATGTAATGACGTTAAATAAATTTGAACTTTCTCTTGCAAGTGTCTCAGTTTCTCCACAACTTCACATTCCTTTCCACGAAATGCCAAAGTTCGTTCAGAACTTCCTTGTTACGTTCATAGACCAAGCAGTGCACTTTTTAAAGCTTTCTGGTTATGTGTCAGAAATAATGGCTGCTTCTCTAAACCAGCAGTTAACTTTCTAGAACTTATACCAACATGGTACCTTCTCGAACTTGCTGGCTATCTATTGTTAAGAAGAGATTTTCCAGAACTTACTGTCATAATCCTGGCGCTGATGGTTGGGTTTTCTGCTCCTGCTCACCTGCCTAATTGGCCCTGTGGCTGATTACTGCCAATCTGACTCACCTGTTCCCTGCAGCTATTTAGGCTGTTTGCTTTCCTGCCATCAGCGTCGGATTATTCAACCTGTGTCATTGTGAGTTACCCAAGCTGTCAAAGTAAGTGTTTTGTTCTGTGGAATTCTTCTCAGTTTTTTGCCCATGTGTTTTTGGTTTTTGCCTTTTTCCCTGTCTGCCCTGCTTAGTTTGGTTTTTGGCCTGACTGCATGGATTTTGCCTGTTATCGAACTTGGACTGTTTTTCTGACCTCGGCTTGCATTCTCCCTGGATACCTCTTCGGCTCTTGGATCTCCTGGTTTCTGACACTATTCTGGACTGGTTTTCGGCTTCGCATAATCCCTCACGGACCATGTAGCTCGCTTTGCGCCGGCTCCCCCGCACTCTGTTCTCTGAAGCGGTAATGACCGCAAGCGGTGGACTGTCTCCCCCCGGGTTTCTCCTCCCTGAGTTTCGGACTGAACTGTCAACCAGTCAGTGACTTTTTGTTGTCTTCTCCACTCTTCATTCTTGTCACTGACCTGAGTTTCCTGTCTCGGCTCTGACGAGTTTCCATTGTCCTGGTATTTTTGAAATAAACCTGTTTTGAAACTTTCTGTTTGTCTATATTTGGTCCAACCTTCAGTTCGCATTACACTTCCTTTATTTTAGGAACATACAGGGTGTTTGTTTCCAGACTTTAGAGTTAACTTGAATGAACCTTTGGGGTAAGTTCCAGAAAGGGTTCTTTCAACCCTTAGAAATGACTTTCCAGAACTAACAGGGAACATTGTCAGTCTTAAATGCTCTAGAGCAGGCATTCCCAAACTCAAGGCCCCCTGTCCTGCAGGTTTTAGAGGTTTCCTTGCTCCAGCACAGCTGATTTTAATTGAAAGCTGATTAACAGGCTTTTGGTCTACTGCAATCATTATAACCAGCTGTGCTGAAGCAGAGAAACCTCTAAAACCTGCAGGACAGGGGGCCTTGAGAACCGAGTTTGGGGATGCGTGCTCTAGAATCAACGTTTCACCTCCTAGACTTTATGGGGAAGTAGAACATGAATCGAGTTTTCTGGGGCTTTTTCCTTGAACCTGTAGATCCAGTTTTTAGAGCCCACAGGTTACTTTCAGTTTAGATAAGAGAGTTTTATTTTGTTTATTTTAATGAAAATGTCATAATTTTTATTTTTTTTTTCTGTTCAATATTTTTTCTTTCGGTTTAATGAAACAAACAACCTTGTTTCTCATTTCTTCTTGGGAACTTTCTGCTGTTGCAGAGATGGGAACAATAAACAAAGCACTGAGTGTTAAGAGCTTGACTCCCAACCTGCAGATCTCTGCTACTAATGAAAAAGCCCGCCGAGATGCAGCTGGGGGGTGGTTGTTAGGGAGGGATTGGTTGCCAGGGCCCCCGATGGCTCCGGGGGCCCCCGGCTGACAGCAGCAGCTTGCAGGGCCGAGCGGCCGTCTGGCGCTCGGGTCTGGCCTCCTCGGTGAGCTGGCACACGCCGACACAGCAGCCTGAGCGGAGCATGACAAATCGCTCAAAGAAAAGTCTACAAGGCCGTGCAGAGGAGCACCTGAGCCCCTGACGAGGGAGGCGGGGGTCCAAACGGAGTCCCACTGATGCTACCGGACAACAGGAATGCAGACAGTAATAGAATCTGCTCCAGGGAGGAAACTGATCACATTCATCCATCTTTATCCCTACTGCAAACAAACACCAAAGGATGTTCCCTGAACTTCAGAAAACCTCAGCTGTTAGAGGAGCCGAGGAAGATGGAGTCGGCTTGATAATAACCGATACTTTGGTGAGGAGGAGGAGCCTCTCTGTATCTCAGAGAAATGCTCTGACATCAGCAGGCGGCCGCCCTGAAGGCCCACAGTTTGGATCCAATGAGCTTCTCTAAGCCTTTTTCACTTTTCGTCTCCTTCAGGGTCATAACAGCATAACAGCACAGCCAGTTTGGTTACTATAGCAACCGCATCACTATCCCAGAAATTGTGTTTTCCCAACATTTGTGGTTTTATAATAATTACATTAAAAGCCTTAATGGGAACTCAGCAAACTGTCGCTTTCAGAGAATTAACTCCCACTCAGCTCAAACCGATGGCAGCCATTAGACTGAAACACTAGGGGGGGGGGGGCTTTTATGTTCTGACTCATCCTCAGAGGTTTCATCAAAAAGCAGAATGAGCATTTTAAAAATCAAACAGCCTCACTTTTAAAAGTAATAACATCTGAACTGCTGCTGATCTGCTCTAGATTTTCTCTGTGGCTCATTGATGACTTATATGTCAGTTTATTTATCCAGACCCCCCCTCAGCTGTTAACCCTCTGATGCTGACCCCCAGCTGCTGGATTTGGTCCAGAACCCTGAAGTAGGTCGTCAAAAAAGTGTAGGGACTAACCAGAGCAAAAAACAAGTTCCTTCCTCCCAGCACTGCGTTTCCTGAGCCCGTAACATTATAATGACCTCACACCCCCACCATGGACTGTTCTCCCTGCTGCTCTCTATTCAGTTCTATTCACTTTATTTCTATAGCACCAATTAACAACACATCTCATCTAAAGGCACTTTCTAGTTCCCCAGATCATCCAGTCAGATTGATTCAAAGTTTTCTATCTAAGGAAAACCAGCTGATTGCATCGACTCATTGACTCTTCGGCAATCCCTCACACTAAGCATGCTTGTAGCGACAGTGGAGAGGAAAAACTCCCTCTTAACAGGAAGTAACATCCAGTATGTCAGGATTTGGTTGTGGTTTGTTGACCCAAATGCAGAGGCAGGGAGGCAGAGGTGATTTTCTTCTGGGTTTAATGAAAGGTTAACTCAACACAGAGGCAGAATCCGAAAATCAAAACATGAAAACAAAGTCAAAACAAACCAGAAACCATGGAGACATCATGGGGGAAACTATCGTGAGGAGGAAGGCTCAGGGAGACGGAGTTGGAGGAAGTTAGACGAGGAACCAGCACTGAAGAACTAAACAGAGAGAGTATTTAAGGTAGACTGAAACAAAGAGAGGACTAATGAGCAGACTGGGAGCAGGTGTGAACAGGGCAGAATCAGGAAAGGACCTAGGGGAAAAGGAGACCACAAGAGGGCAGCAGAGGACAACAAACAAAAACCTGAAGGATAAAAATAGACAAGGAACAGGAAGAAACCTGTGGCCATCTGCTGAGGCCGACTGGGGTTCAAGGAGACAGAAATAGACATAGAAAAAGAAGCATAGATGCAAAGGAACTTGTAAACCTGCTCCACAGGCGGCCCCGTCCTGGTTCGAAGAGGCTTCGAAGCATCCAATGCAGGTCCAGCAGATTCCAGAACACCTTCTTCCCCAGTGCCATTAGACTGCTGGACATTGTATAAAATGGGGTTATATAAAAAAATAGAGCTGATTGTTGGAAACTGTAAATCTTATACCAGACTTATACTCTGGTGAAGATTCTCAGTCATCCAGGTCATAGACATTTCAAAAAAGAAAATTAAAAACAATCCACTGGACTTTGTTTCCAAGTTGAAGAAGTTCCTCTTCCCATCCAGGAAGCTTTTTCAATTCAAAATGTCAGAAATATGGAGGTCAGAGGTCATGGAGCACAGAGACAGAAACCAGCAGGCTTAGGCACAGACTAGCAGAACAACTGACTCCATCAGAGGAACACGTTCATCATCCAGTAACCCTCACTGATTGCAGCAGGTAAGAAACAGGGGAAATTATCACGTCTGTTTCTGGCAAAGAAGCTGTTTTATTTGCCATAATTTTATAAAATGTATCTGAAACAGCAACGCTTAAATCTGCAGCACTTGTTTGGTTATAAAACAGCTCCTGGTTTATGTTGATCAGACTGTAGACTGAAAGCATGTCATATCATTGTTCATGTTACGAACTTTATCACTTTCAGCATCATAATCTCTGTTGTTTTTAAGCAAACATGAAAATGAGAAACAAAAGTCTGAATGTTTGTGCTGAACAGTGAGCAGAATCGGTGATAGAAACATTACAGCTCGCATGCTGGTGCTGCAGGGGGGGGGGAGCGTCAGAGAGTGTGCAGAGCAGAATCAATAAAGGTCAGGGGGAGAGGGCCGTCTGAAGTCACCAGAAGCTGAAGGAAGTTTCAAAAGGTTTGGATGGAGGCAGCTGAGGCCCAACCCCCCCCCCCCCAACTTGTTTCGGTGTCTCATGTAGCTGCAGGCGATGGATTACTGCGATGGCAGACCATGACGAGAAGTCCTGCACCTCAAAGATGACGTTAAGGTACAAAGTGTCCCGGTCCTTGACAGGTCATTATCTCTGAGCAGCAGCAGCCTGGCAGGGTCATTAAAGTGACTTCCCCCCGTACCCCGAGCCCCCACCCCACCCCAGATTCCAGCAGGGCAGTGGGAAGTGTCTACAAGGAGCAGGAGAAGCAGAAGCGTCATCATCATCGGCTCTGACCTTCCTGAAGGAAGTCTGGGATGCTGATGGTCACACAGACCCTCCTTAGATGTTCTGGGGCCCAATGGACCGAGCCTGAGCTGCCGAGGTTCTCACCTCTGCCCTCAAGTCTTAAACACATCTATATATGTAATAAAACAGACATACATCCAATTCAATTTCAATTCACTTTATTTCTATAGCCCCAATTCACATCATGTCATCTCAGGTCACTTTCCAGTTCACCAGATCATCCAGTCAGATTGATTCAAAGTTTTCTATATAAGGAAAACCAGCTGATTGCATCGACTCATTGACTCTTCAGCAATCCCTCACACTAAGCATGCTTGTAGCGAGATTGGAGAGGAAAAACTCCCCTTGAACAGGAAGAAACCTCCAGTATGTCAGGATTTGGTTGTGGTTTGTTGACCCAAATGCAGAGGCAGGGAGGCAGGGGTGATTTTCTCGTGGGTTTAATGAAAGGTTAACTCAACACAGAGGCAGAATCCAAAAATCCAAACAAGAAAACAAAGTCAAAACAAATCAGACACCATGGAGACATCATGGGGGATACTATCAGACGAGGAACCAGCATCGAAGAACTGAACAGAGAGAGTATTTAAGGGAGACT
Organism: Cyprinodon diabolis; assembly: GCA_030533445.1. Taxonomy (NCBI): domain Eukaryota; kingdom Metazoa; phylum Chordata; class Actinopteri; order Cyprinodontiformes; family Cyprinodontidae; genus Cyprinodon; species Cyprinodon diabolis. The sequence continues at coordinate 1,661,669 of CM060076.1, read as the reverse complement.
GAAACAAAGAGAGGACTAATGAGCAGACTGGGAGCAGGCGTGAACAGGGCAGAATCAGGAAAGGACCTAGGGAAAAAGGAGAACACAAGAGGGCAGCAGAGGGCAACAAACCTGAAGACTGAAAATAACCAGAATATACAACAAAATGAGAATTAAACCACTAAAAGTAGAAAACAAGGGGCCAACCAAAACTGAATACTCAAAAGAAAAACATAATAGAACCAGAACTCAGACACAGTAGAACAAGGCTCAGTGTTAGCGGCCATCTGCTGAGGCCTACTGGGGTTCAAGGAGCAGACATAGAAAAAGAAGTACAAAGGAACTTGTAAACCAGCTCTACAGGCGGCCCCGTCCAGGAAACACACAGCCAGGCAGACGAGCTCTGAGCCAGAGCTGTTTCAGTGCTATTATGAGCTCTAAAGCCAGACTAAAACACTTGTTTGGCAACTACTTTGTCAAGAGTTTTAGATAAGAAAGGAAGATTGGATATAGGTCTATAATTGACCGAGTCATCTGGGTCAAGAGACGGTTTCTTAAGTAAAGGTTTAATTACAGCAACTTAGAAGCTTTTGGTACATAGAGAGATTAATCACATCTAAAATGGAGAAGGTTGTCTGTAAATTCTTACCTCTTTAGTCCCTTAATTCTGGAGATTTTGGGCCAGATTTTTTTTTTCAGAAAGTTTTACACTTACCTCCTAAATTCAAGAAAAAATGCCCTTATTTTAAGAAAAAACGACTTATTGAGATGTCATTTTTCCCAGTGTGTCTTCTCGTTGTGCCTGGTCCTGGAATTCTATTTAAGCTCAAAAGTGAAATGGTTCATTAAACGGTATAAACACTTTTAGGACGGATATTTGCTGTTTATAACCTTATTTTATTAGGATCAAAGGGTTTTTCTCTTGATGGTATAACATGTGAGTAGGCACATTTAAGTTTAAAATGTAGAATTTAACAGATAATGGTTTACCTCAGGGCTCTACACTGCAAAAATGATCTAGAAATAATTAAAAAGACCTTAAATAAAGTGTATTTACCCTTAATTTGAGTAGATAAGTAAGAGGATTTTCCATTTTTTTAGATTTTTTACACTTAAAATAAGATCATTAGATGATATGCATTTGAAATAAGCTAATGTAATTTAATTTTTTATTTTAAATGTAAATGATCTTGTTCCATTGGCAAAGGGACTCAATTACCTCCTCATTTTAGGAACAAATGACTTATTTAGATTTCCTTTTTTGTAGTGTATAAATGGTCTTCTGCTTTTTCCACTTCTATATTAACCCAGATGTTCTTGGAGGTATTTCTATGCTGACGTGGTGTAGAATCTATAGCTGGTGGTTCTACGCATTAATAAATGCAGGTGGTTTCTGAAAGTTACAGGTTCTTTAGAATTAATCATATACATAAAAAATACTTGTCATGGTCTTGATTCTGTTGTTCTTTACTTTGCTCCTTGTTTTCTAGTTTTATTGTAATTTCTAGATTTATGTTCCCATGTTTTTCTGTTGTCCTCTGTTGCCCTCTTGTGTGTGTTTTCCTTTCCCCTTGGCTCCCTCGTTGTCTCCTCTCACACCTGCTCCTTATCAGCTCGTTAGCCCTCCCTTTGTGTCAGTCTGCTATATATGCTCTCCCTCTGCTCTCACTCTTTGTTGGTTCCTTGTCTTTGCTGTCCTCCCATGCTGTGGTCTACGTTCCTCGTCTCTCCCTGGCTCCTTGTGTTTGGTTTTCCCTTGATGTCTCCATGGTTCTGGTCTGTGTTTCATTATTAGTTGGATATTTGGTTTCCTGCCTTTGTTAAACAGTTTCCTGATATGAATAAAATAGTAATTTGCACTTTTGATCACTTAATTTTCACTGAGTAACTTTTACTTGTAGTTGAGTAAGACTATGAGTATCAACACTTGTACTCAAGTACTGCTGCTGAGTCCACTGCTGCAGCTCATTTCAGAGTCTCATGACAAATGCTGTAAAAATGTCCAGAAATATAACGTAATTTTTTTTTATATTGTATTTGCATGATGATCAGTTCCAAAATTTAGGAGCAGAGACTCATTTCTATTGGTCTGCTGGACATTAGCAGCAACATTTTTGTTGGTTTGTGTGTGCGTCCATTTTCTGAATTGGGCTTGAAATGAAGAGAAGATAATCTGTAAAATACAATTTGAAAAGAATGCAACTCATAAAACTTATTCTGAAACAGAGAAATTTGAAGAAAAAAAATGAAAAGAAAAAATTGAAAAATGAAATTGTCATGATTTTAGTTCTGTTTAAGTTTTATCTTTGAGTTTTCATTAGTTTTATTTCCATTTTGTGTTATTCCAGTTATTTTTTAGGTATTTCTTGTTTGCTTTTTGCTGCCCTCTTGTGTCAGTTCTCATTCTCCTTGCTCCCTTCTAGACTCCTCTGTTCACACCTGCTCCCAATCTGCTGATTAGACTGGTTTTTGTCTCCCATTTATACACCTCCTGCTCAGTCACTGTTGGCTGGTGACAGATGATAATCCACCTTAACAAAGCGTTCGCTCATGTTTGAGAAAAAGGAAAAGATTTTCTAGGAATCGGATGTATTTTAAGATTTCCTCCCGGCTGATTGGTGAAAACGTCCACATGTGAAGATCAGATGGATGCCTTCTGATCGTCTCATTGTTCGATCCAGGTCCAGTTCTTCCTGCTGGGCTGTCAGCTCTCTTGATGTAAAACAAACTGTAAACATGTTTTCCTGCTGAGAAGTTCTCATGTCTCCACCCTCAGTGTAAAAAAGCAGAGGTGGAAAAAGTCCCGAGTGTGGTTCCACTCCCAGATGACTCAGCATGGAGATAATCACATTTCCATCTCAATTACCCTAATAGGAAGCAGATTAAAATTGATCTGCATGCAGATTCTGGAAATGGAGCTGAGGAGAAAAGGCTGTGCATGGGACTGATGCTGCTGGGTCCCTCATGGGGAGCTTTCACTGATGGAGACAATTAGGATCTCCTCACTTCGCTTTCTGTCATTTTAACTAAAGTAAACTGAATCTTTACCTATTTGACATTCAGATCAGAGTTTAACGAAGATTAATCTGTATAGAAAGAGATTTTTACAGACATTCCTACGTTGTTCAGCTTATAGTGTGGTGATGGTTCTGACCCGGTTGATATTCAGAGCCTTTTGCAGGTATGGAGAGAAATTAGTTCCAATATTATTCAAGGCAATTAACACAATCAGTTCAAAACAAAATTTCTGTTAAAGGAAAAGTCGCTCATATTCAGAATTCAAACTTCTGAAAGTTCTTTAAATCTGAAATGATTCCATCCTGTTCAATAAATGATCAGTGTTTGTAATTCAGAGTAATTTTCATGTGAATGTGCTTTACTGGAGGCATCCATGTTTGTCAAAGAACACTACTGCCACCTACTGGTTAGTGACATTGTCACGGTGCGGTATCGGCTGTTGATCAAGTCCCAGTGCTGTATCTGGTGTTTGTCACAACGCGCTATTATCCAAGTCATCTTGAAAACATTCTTCTTCCAAATGTCGGCTACATATTACGTGTTTTTTCTCTGGCCAGAAGTTCGATGGCAAATCCTCCCTCTTCAAGTTGGCGATCCAACGACCAACCCGTCCGTGGAGGATCAGGAATCAGAAAGGTGGAATAACTCTTTTTTTTCACTTTTACCCGATGTATTCCAGCATCCAGCTGCCATGCACGTGGGCATTGTCAGTTTCACTATAGCTCTGGTGAATTTCAATGGTGAAGTCCTCTGGAAATCTTCAATAATTGTTGTTGATTGCAGATGTGTCTAGTAGTTCCCATTGATTTAGCTTGTAAAGCGGGGAGAATGGCGCTAGGCTTACCGCACCGTGACGTCACTGCTGGAAGATGGCAGGAGGGAGGGGCTACTATATTTGGGCAAAAATGGCCGCTCACAGACTCAGTGATGGCGACGAAAATTATTATTATTACTGATTAACGCAAAATTCATTAAATCACTGTGAACATATTAGTTTTAGGTATAAATAATGATGTGTTGGTTATTCCTTGGTGATCAGACTTTTTGTATATTTAGAATAATTCAAAATGTGTATCCAAAAGATTCATTAAAAAAGATTTTCCAAATCCCTATTTTAGTTTTCAGTTATACTGTTTTGTTATTTGGTTTATTTTCCATTTTAATCAAACAGTCTTTAGTTACTCTTTTCTGCCCCCTTATGCTTGTTTCCTTTCCCCTTGGCTTCCTTCTAGGTAGTTCCACCCACACCTGCTCCATATTCAACTCATTAGTTAGCATGGGAGCTGGCTCGGAGCTCGTCTGCCTGGCTGTGTGTTTCCTGGACGGGGCCGCCTGTGGAGCTGGTTGACAGTTGCCTTTTGTATCTATGCTTCTTTTTCTATGTCTGCTTCTGTCTCCTTGAACCCCAGTGGGCCTCAGCAGATGGCCGCTCACACTGAGCCTGGTTCTGCTGGAGGTTTCTTCCTGTTCAAAGGGAGTTTTTCCTCTCCACTGTCGCTACAAGCATGCTTAGTGTGAGGGATTGCTGAAGAGTCAATGAGTTGATGCAATCAGTTGGTTTTCCTTAGATAGAAAACTTTGATTGTGAATTTGGCGCTATATAAATAAAATGAATAGAATAGTCCAGCCTTTGTTCTGTTCCCCTTTTATACTCCACCTCTGCAGTAACTCAGTGCTGGTTCCTTGTTGTTGTTAGTTGCTTTCTCATCCCTGGCCTCCTACATGAGTTTTACATGATGCTTTCTGTTTTTTTGGTTCTTAGTATTTTGTATTTTTGAATGTCTGCCCCAGTTATTCATTAAACCAAAAAGAACTTATCTCTGCTTCACTGGTCTCTGCATTTGGCTCTTCAAATAACCTCCAACCAAACCGTGACCACCGGTCACGGTTTGGTTGGAGGTTATTTGAAGCTCGAAGCCTCTTTCTGAAACAGGTTGTGGTATGATGACTTCATTCTCGTAATATTCCGACTTTATTCTAATAATGTTATGACTTTATTGTCGTAATGTTACAACTTTATTCTCAAAATAACAAAAATAAAAAAAATCTCTAGCCTGGCCCTAATGCTCAGTCACAGTAAAAGGGTGTATTTTGCAAATACATTATATATCACTAAACTCTTTTAATAAGAAAATGTTCTTAAAGTTTTATTTCTAAAAAAGGTTTTGTTTAAATGTCCTTTTTGCTTTAAATCATGTTGGATCAAAGTCCTCCCATAATGTTCAGTTTTATCTCAGGCTGGAGTGGCTCCCTCTGCTGAAGGACTCAACTGACTGACCAATCAGAACTCAGAGTGCAGGGAGACACGCCCACACAAACTCCTCCTCCCTGGATGGTTCCTGAAGGTCCAGTTCAGCCTTTTATGTCCCAAAGAAAACCCAGAAGCACCGGCCTGTTCAGCCACCAGCAGTTCTCCTCGGGCTGTTGGTCTGAGGTCTAACTTCCTGTTCGTGGTTCTGATGGAAGGAGGCTCCGCCTCCATGTCAACCTTAGCATCTTCTGAGCGTTATTCTGAATTATTCCGCAGGTTTTGCAGATTAAGTTTATCAAATAATTCAGTTTTAAGCCTAAAATAAAGCTGAACAGATAGTGTTGAAAATGTGATTCCAGGTTCTGGATGGGCTGAGAAGAACGAAGCTGATCCATGTCAGTCGTCTGGCTGCATGGTGTTAATGATCTGGAAACAGAACCAGAACCACACCTGGAAACTACTATCCTTTGCATCACAAGTCTGGTTGTTGTTCATCTGGGAGGAGGATCCGGTTCTGAGCAACGAGACCTTTTTACGTGGAGGTTGATCCTCTTGATGATGAGGTGTGCTCAGAGGTGGAACCATCATCCAGGTATCTGGTCCAGTGTTCCGCTCTCGGTCCCACTGATTGGACCCTGCCTGGGCATGCCAGCACCTGAACCTCCATCAGCAGGAAGCAGCATTAACAAAGCACATAACAGCACACAGCGGCTCCTCTGCGTTCCCAGAAAGCTCGCTCTGTGATCAACATGTCCCTGAGGTTCAGCCCGACCCAGCGGGTCGGGGGGGCGCTCCAGCAGGCGGCTAATGAAGGCTGAGGACCTGTGGAGGCGCGCTAATTGAACCTCAGGGATATTCTCTCACTCTTCATCAGCATCCTGCCTTCCTGCAGCTCCTCTGTCTGTGCCGCTGCAGCTCTGGGACCGTTTCATGATCTGCTGTGTTGTTGTTGTTCTGGTTGGATGGAGGTGATTTGTGCTGGTCTGTGGATTTCATCAAACCATCAACAGGAACCAGAGGAAGCTTCCATCTTTGGCTTCAGAGGCTCACATGATGATTCTGATGGTTTTGCTCCAGGTTGGTCTTCAGCCAGGAATCAGAGTTGGAGCAGAAGATGGAGGAGAGCTTCAAGAGAGAGTGAGCTGTGTTAAAAAAAGGGTTTAAGCTGAGTGATGAAGCTCTGAGCTTACAGCTCTAAGTCCTAAGATCTAGTCCAGAACTGAAGGAACTAGATCTGGGAAACAAGCAGCTGCAGTGAACTTAATGTGCCTCATTAGGAACACAAAGCTTTGGTAAATAAAACAACTCAGAGTCGATCTGCTCCTCATCCAATCATCTGGTCAGAATAATTCTGAATGAGTCAAAGTTTTCAGAAATTGAAGGGATGGATGGATGGATGCATGCATGCATGAATGGATGGA